>CM045733.1:14925000-14942500 GCA_024760905.1 Plotosus lineatus
TAGGACTTTTAGTGCCAGTTGTCCACAACAAGGATATGATCTGTGTGCCATTTGGTACTACGGGAAAGGTCTGTCACTGCTCCACTAGTCGTCGTCGTCTTTTTTTTTTTTTTTTTAACATTTCAGTATACAGGAATCCCTCGCTACTTCGCGCTTCAATTAATGCGGCTTCAGCGCATCGCGGTTTAAAAAAAAAAAAAAAATTCTTCTAATTAAAAAATAAGGAAATTAAGGAAGAATAGGGAAGAAGTTAAGGAAAATGCCACAAAAACAAGGCCAATTATGCAAAAAAAAAAACTTGAACACAAAACAAAAGACAACCCAAAATCTCCCATCAAAACTACTTACATTGTTGCATCTTTGTGTGTACGCAAATCTGCGTGTGTGTGCATGCATCTGTATGTCGTCGTCTTCTCATGCAAAATCATCTGTGTGTGTATTTATATTTTATTTATGTATTTTGTTAATTTTTAAATGTTTGTTATTTTAAGAATTTATAGTATTGAATATGTATGTATTGATATATACACGTACATATACGTCAGTCGGGGGGAATCGTACTTCACGGATTTCAATGGTCGCATGGGGATCTCAGTCCCAATTAATCGCGGAAAGTGAGGGATCCCTGTACTTAATTTTAAAACATCAACATTCTTCCATAACCATGTATGGATGCAGATGTTCATGAAGCTTTTATGTCAAAGTTAAATGTGAAAAAAGTGATCTGTGGGTTAATTGTAGAGAACACTATGGGAACCAAGTGCAGGCAGCCAGCTGTGTTTGAGAAACACTTACACTGATCTTGGCTTAGCAAAGTCAAGCATTAACAGTAATAAGGAATGGAGCAGCTTTCTACGTTTCGCGTGCATTCGTGTTATGGAGGAAATATGCTTACTGAAGAAAAGAAGGGTTTTTTCTATTAAAATCTGAACTGTTCCAGCTGTCCATAAACTCATTGACCGTAAAACCATACATTCCTATTAGATGCTGTATTTAATAGGCAAATAGCCCAGTAAAGCCACTTCAGAGCCAAAAGAAATAATAATAATAGCATTTATTTATTTTTAAAAGTGGTCAAAGCTGATTAATCTTTTGCTAATTTGCTAAAAGAAAATCACACATTTTGCTCATTATTTCTGTAAATTGTTTTTTTTTTAAGAGTATGAAAAATGTTGTTTGCTCCCCATATTTTTTTCTCAGTATAAAAATATAAAGATAATGTGAATGGTATCGCTGTTGCATGGAACTATGTGAGTAAATTTGTTTGCAGTTTTTCTTTCTCACTGTTATTTCCATGATTTTATTGTACAGTGGTACCTCACCTTACGAAATTAATCCGTTCCAGAGCCTTTTTTGTAACCTGGATTTTTTTGTAAGTTGAACCGCACTTTACATGTAAAACGCGTGGTTTGTTCTTAGGCCCCCAAAACTACCCATAAACCTTGTTATAAAAGTATACCTTTTAAGGCCTCCTTCTGCTTCAATATCGTGCCAATGGTAGACGGGTTTGGCCATATTCATTTGCGATATCACTCAACCACATGCCACGAGCCCGCTCCTTCTTTTCACTCGCACTGGGAATCGTGTGTGTGTGTGTGTGTGTGTGTGTGTGTGTGTTGTCCATGTCTTCTGACGTATAAATGTTTATGCAAGGTTAAAAGCCTGAGCCAAAAAATAAAGTTGCAATGAGCACACTCGAAAAACTCCTGAAAAAACAGTAACTCTGTCCTTTACACGAAAAGCATTATGGGTGCTCCATAATAGCCAATGGGAGTGAGCTGCATCATTCCTCCTAGCCAATGGGAGGCCAGCGGGGCGGGGTGTTGTGAGATGGCCAATGGGAGTGAGCTGCGTCATCCCTCCAAGCCAATGGGAGGCCAGCAGGGTGGAATGTTGGGAGATAGCCAATGGGAGGCCAGCGGGGTGGGATGTTGTGAAATGTAGTCAATGGGAGAGCAACTTGTGCATGGTTTGAATTTTTGAGATGGTGCGTTCGTAACGTGAACTTGTTTCGTATCCAGAGACAAAAATTTTAGGAAAATGTTTTTCGTAACCTGGATTTTTCGTTTGTTGGAGCTTCAGAAGTTGAGGTTCTACTGTCTATTTATCAACAGTGTGTAGTGGAGCTCTGTGATGTACGTCTTTATCCACACATTAAAGGCCACAGACCTGACAGCAACATTTTTTATTTGAAGCCCTGGAGTAAAATCTTTCGTCTATACCACAATCTTTCATGCAAAGTGTGAGTTTGTTAATTATTTTGCCCGGTGTAGAAGATCCTCAAATGTAAACTTCAGCAAGTCCTGTGATTCTGCTGAGACAGATGTTGCACAGCTGCTGCCAAATTTTTTTACTTTTTTTTTTTTTTTATGATCCTGCAGTCATCTCATGCAAGAACTTGCGTCTTCCTCTTCACTTTTTTTAGCGCTCCCCAGGACAGCGAAAGATTGGTGTTCATTTTGGGCTCTGATATTAAAAAGGGACAAAAACTATGCTGGGCTGACGTTTAGTGCCTTTTAGATTTTTAATGTTTCTTCATTATCAGGGCAGTCGAATAGTCCATGCTGAAATATTAATAGTGAAACCATAAAAATAACGTTTCTTACTGTTATTATGAAAGAATTTTATTCTGTGTGCCTCTGGGGAATTTTCAGGTCTCCTACTTTAATCGATGGATACTGAAGGCTCTTACCCCGTACTGGTTCCTTTTGGCGAGGTGCTGCTACTGACCGTTGTGACCCTTTGACTTTTTGGTTTTAGACGTAAAAGATTAGGCTTCATAGTTTTGCCTGGAGGTCATGCCGATTGTAGGATGGGTTGAAATGGTGAAGCTGGAGCCCATCCTACACAAATTTGGGAACACCGAACAGCTCACCAGACCATCACAGGGCCGGCATATACACCCGCTCACATCTCCAGTCCAGAATGTTTAGTTAGCCTAATAGCATCAACTGGAAGAAATCCAAAAAGCACAGTGAAAACATGTTGACTCCATGCAGAAACTCCCTCATCATGCACAGGCCTTGAACCCAGGACCTCCTTGCTGTAAGGCGGATGTTCTGTTTGTCACACCACATGTCGCCGTCCAGTAAAATATATTTCAAGTCAATCTTTTTTTTTTTTTTTTTTTTAAATCAGAGAAAAAAATTGTGCAAGCTCTCAAGAAGGGTGGACATTCTTTTCAACAAATATGGAAAATAAGTCAAGTTTTGTAAAGATATTCATAAACTGGCCAATGAGAGAAAAGAACCTGAAGAACTCCAATTTGTTCTAGCCAGAACCAATGATTTTTATATCCTCCTAAAAAGGTGTTTCCTTTATATCTGATCAGCTTTTTGTAAAATATTTAAGTAAAAGTACTAAATACATCGAGACACACCTGGGGCACTGCTCCTCAAATCAGATTTATGAATCCAAAGTCACTCACTCATGCACTTGCCAAACCACATAATTCAATTAGGGTCACGAGGAGGCTGGAGCCTATTTTAGTCAATACAGGACAAATGCAGGGTACACCCTGAACAACACACACAACCATTCACACTCACACCTAGGGGCAATTTAGAACAGCAACTTGTACCCTCATTTCACTGGAGCATGACAGACTTGCGGAAGCAAAAATGTTGTCATCCACAAACGTTCCGCAATTATTCCCTCATCTTCCGTGTGATTCCGTAGTAATTTCTCAAGTTTTCCTCCGCTATGTATGCTTCCAGCAGGCCAAAATATTCCGTGAACGTGCTTTTGAGCAATTTTGAACAAAATTCTGTGAGTGTTCCATGGGGTCACTTTAGCGTACTTTGCCATACCTGTTCCGCACGTGCTGTGAACGTTCCGAGAGTATAAGAATTTCCAATTTTCCATAGGATTTTCACCCATCTTCCGTGTAAAAATGCCAAAGCTCTTCTGTAGACTGCGTTCCGCGCCTTTTTGCTACGATCCCTGCATGCCGTAGTCCAGTGAAATGGGGGTATAAGTCTCATGTCTTGGACTGTGAGAGGAAATCCATATAAGTGCAAGGAGAGCATGCAGACTCAGCACAGAAACCCCTGAGCCTGGGACTTGAACCCAGGACCTTCTTGCTTTGAGATGGATGTGCTGACAACTACAGAAAAGTGAAGCCTGAAATAGCTGCTTTATTGAAAAAAAAAAAAAAAAAAAAAATATATATATATATATACATATATATATATGAATCAACGTATGAGCAGTTTTGTTTTAAATAAATAAATCTTAATCCCAATTGCTAAAGCAGACCAGACTGCTCTGGGTTTTTTCCTAAATTACTGGACTGGAATGAACTACGGTAATATCGATTCAGAATGTGTTCACTGATGGTGACTTTAAAGCAACGTCTGCAAGTTGCTGTGGATACAGGCGTCTGCCAAATGCTGTAAATGTAAATGATTCACACATACTCTCTTAGCAGAACTCTACTTTTTTGCTGCCCTATCTGAGATCACAGAGGTCTGACCCCTTGAGATGTTCTCTGGTTACATAAAGTTCAGATGCTGCCGTGTCTGAGAAGTGCACAGTCTCGCTACCCAAACACCTCCTCACACTCTGAACTAGAAGTGTAGCACCACCAAGGAGTGCTGGTGACCTCAAGAGCTGATTAATTTGTAATGAGATGTGTGTGTGTGTGTGTGTGTGTGTGTGTGTGTGTGTGCGTGTGTGCGTGTGTGCGTGTGTGCGTGTGTGTGTGTGTGTGTGTGTGTGTGTGTGTGTGTGTGTGTGAACACATCTGGGAGTGGGCGGCTAGTGTTGCAGAGGTCATTAGTTAGTCATTGGTAAGTGGGTAGAATTTCTCATTATGTGAAAATCAGTGTTTATGTGGCTGTAACAACATTCTACAACATCAATTTATTCAAAAGCACATTGACCCTCACCTAGAAAACGACTGTAGGGATTTATCATAAATATTCAGCGTTGCACATTTCAGTGTATGCTAATTGTGCTTTAGAGCTGTGCAGTTTCCACACCTGTATATTTCTGCAAATGTTTTAAGCCTTAAACCACCTCAAGCATGAAAGCAGATTGGGCAACTAAACAAAACACCTAACCAGCTGATTGGATTGTCTTCATTGTCCAAGAATATACCTACTCCACCTCTGGGAGGACTGTTAATTACAGGGATTCCTCACTGTACGTGGTTAATTGGGACCGAGACCCCCCGTCAAATTCCGGGAAGTAGGATCGACCCCACTGACTGACGGACGGACGCTCCCCGGCTTACGTTCATCCGTTTTACATTTTTTTCGATTTTACGTTAAAAAAAAAAAAAAAAGTCAAATTTTGAGTTTAGACATACCTATGATGTAATGACACTGCGTCCATTGTTTACAAATGACAGACTGAACATGCCCCTCCTTCTTCCCAGTTCAGTTTTATATAATATTATATATCAGTTATATAGCATGTTACCCTTGTGTTAAGACGTCATCTTTGTGTTTACACTGTTTTGCGGACGTTTGTGACCCAAAGCAAATATGGTTGGTCAGAAGCGTAAGTCTATTTGCATGGGTGCGTATGAGACTTGCACCCATGCAAGTCTCATACACCGAGATGAATTAACTATCTGCTCGGATCGGCGCAATCTACCATGCATACTCAGTTAAGCAAAGAGAGTTGTAAAATGAATGAAAAACCGAATCCAGAAAAGAAAGAGAACTCTCTGCTCTGCTGGTGATTCATATCAGTGCAGGCTGAGTACTAAATGAGTTCAAGCGCCTTTGCTCACTTGAAAGACCGGAAGTCCATGTAACCCGCGCTTTGTTTCAAGCAAGTAAACTACTTTCAGCAAGTGCACTACTTTCGGTATTGAGCGCCTCACATATTGTAAGCATTGATTGGCAGTTTTAAGCTTCATGTAAAGTGAGTCGGCTCAGCTTCATGTTATGTGTTTCAGCTCAGCTTCATGTAAAGTGACCATCCATCGACCATCGGAACCATTTACAAGCAGAAAGATCACATCATAGAGAATGTTAAATGTTATATTTGATACTGTATTTCATATTTGATGAGTGAATTTGATTAAAATTTATCAATTTGAAATTATTTTGCTTGAATTTAATTTATTTGAAATTAATGTTGATGATACAGTGATACCGCTGCTCACGAACATAATTGGTTCCCAGAAAGTGTGTGTGAGGCGAAAAGTTCGTCTTCCGAACATTTATTTCCCATAAGAAACCATTAAAATGAGAATAATCCGTTCCCAGGTCCCCATAAAACATAATTTTCTACTAAATAAGCCTTAAAATTACACAAAAATATACCTTATTTTATGTATAATAAATGTGCTATTGTATTGTAATTAAAGAAATAAACTGTACTGTATAATAAAGTCGTTTTATTTACCTTTGTGATGGTAGTTGATGGCTTGATGGAATGGAGTGGGAGGAGAAGGGAGGGAGGGACTTACTGTTTGGAAGGAGAGTTTGGAAACGCCTACTGTTTGGAAACACCCTTAGCCACACACGCACCCTTAATAGCTTCCTTGTTCTTAAGGATGGTGGTAGACTTGGCGTACTGGTACTGGGACGCTGAGTCACACAAACGCACACCTCGTTCGTGTTTTTCAATGATCTCCGCCTGTGGTGGGGTCTTTTTCGGTCCCATAATAGCAAAAGTACACTCAATATGGTCCAAAATGTCTAGCAAACACAAACCACTTCCGCACTCAAAGAAAGGGGTGATTTAACTGTGACGCCATGAGCGTGTGTCAGCTTCTCGTGGCCGCCACCGTGGCGCTGTTTGACCGCGTGGTTTGATTCGTCCGCCGAAAACTAGTTCGTCAGCAGAGACAATATGCTCGCAAATTTAATGTTCTTGAGGCGAAAAAGTTCGTGAGCTTAATCGTTCGTCATCGGAGGTTTTACTGTATTTGATATATTTGATATTATTTTACAATGTTTAGGGGTGTTTTACGAGATACGGTAATGGTATTTATGGATGTATAGTACAGTACGAGTGTCATACGTCACTGTAACAACTTACGTTCACTTTCAACTCACGTTCGGCCGTCCGGAACCAATTAAAAACGTAAGTTGGGGAGCGTCTGTATACGTACATGTATATGTGTATACAATATAAATGAATAAATACATATTCAATTCTATAAATGCTTATAATAACAATTAAACATTCAAAAATAATGCATAAGATGTAAATAAAATATAAATACACACATATACAGACTTGCGCACCTCACATAAAAATGTAAGTAGTTTTGATGTTTTTTTTGTTTTTTTTCTTTCCATAATTGGCCTTGTTTTTGTGGCATTCTCCTTAACTGTTCCCCTATTTTTCCTTAATTTCCTTATTTTTTAAGTCGATGAATATTAAAAAAAAACAAACAAAAAAAAAAACGTGATGCACTGAAGCCAGCTGCATGAATTGAAGCGAGAAGTGGCGAGGGATCCCTGTATACCCACTTCCCGGACACCGTTTATTTTTATTTACTTTTTCCCCCTGTTTTTTTATTGTTATTTTTATTTTTTGGGAAAACATTTGACAGCACAGTGGTTAGCCCATCCCCCTCACAGCAAGAGGGTCCTGGGTTCTATTCCTGACTCGGGCGTTTCCTTTTTAATTTTTTTTGTATCCAATGACCACCACCGACCAGGGAGGGGTGAAAGCATGCACATGTCCCCTCCGTGACTTCCAGTGCTAGCCACCCACCTCTTTTTGACCTGCAGCATGCATATTTTGGGGATCACATAGGAGGGACAGCACTATACGAATGAGCTCACAGATGCCCGTGATTGGCTGGTGATTGCTTTGAGTGACAGGGAAGTGAGCATATGCTATCCCTCAGCCAATTACGTCCCATACGCCCGGTCACGGGTGGCTGTAGCACTGATCTGGATTCAAACTTGTGATCTCTGGGTGAGTAGTCACGCATCTTTTCAATGGGCCACTCAGGAGCCGAAAACCATTTATATGTAAATGTATCATGTGGGTATTGGAGCAAAGCCATAAAGCTGAAACGTTAATTTATCCCCTCCTGACATAGTAACATTAGCAGTACACATGGAATGGCTCAGGGGGAATTAGAACCATCTGATTGTGTTGTCTGGACTCTTCAGTACCAAACCAGTTGGAAGTCATTAATTCATATTTTGAACCACTTAATCCTGATTAGGGTCGCGGAAAGGCTGGCACCCATCTCAGCCGACTTTGGGCGAGGGCGGGATACACCCTGAAGCAGCACGCCAGGCCATTGCAGGACCAACACACAGCCATTCATACTCGCACTCACACCTAGGGGTGATTTGGAACAGTCCGTTTGCCGTGCAATGCTACTGTGCATATTTTTGGATGTGGCAGGAAGCCGGAGTACCCGGAGGAAACCCATGCAAGCACAAGGAGAACGTTCAAACTCCACACAGAAATGCCCGAGCTGGGACTTGGAACTCAGGAGCTTCTTGCTGTTAGGCGGATGTGCTGACCACGACGACACCGTGCTGCCCAGTTGGAAGTCACAGGGTCATATTTTCAGATAGAGCAGACTAAACAGAATTATATTTTAGCATTAATGCTATACAAAAATATTTAAATTGTAAAATTTGTCCAATGCTGCTTATATATAGGAGCCTGCTTGTTGTTTATATAACAGAGTTTTCTTGTTCTTCCGATGCCTACGCGGGTTTCCTCTGGGTTCTCCAGCTTTCTCCCACCATTCAAAAGACATGCGTGCTACTCTGATTGACCGTACCAAATTGCTCCTAGAGGTGTGTGTGTGTGTGTGTGTGTGTGTGTGTTGGCGTTGGCCTTGCAATGAACTTGCGAGTTGTTCAGAGTATATTCCAACTTCGCCTGGACTTGGCTGAGGTAGGCTCCAGCCTCCCCTGTACCCTAGTAAAGTTAAGTGGTTCAGTGGGTAAGTGGTGGTCTAATGGTTAATATGATGGCTTACTAATCTGAAGGTCAGCGGTTCAATTGCCACTGTCACCACTGTTGGGCCCGTAAGCAAGGCCCTTAACCGTCAATTGCTCAGTTGTATGAAAAATGATGATTGCAAGTTGCTCTAGATAAGAGCGTTGGCCAAATGCTGTAAATATAATGTCATGAATAAATGAATGAGTGTTCAGGAATTTTTTTTTTTTTTAATTTTCGGAAATGACAAATCTGCCTTTTTTCCCTTTAGGAAAACCGCAAATATGTCCGTGAGTGTTTTCATTTATTTTCTAATAATGTCTTGGAATTCTTTCTGCAAAGTTCATGCTGGGTAAGGGCCAGTTAAACAAACACAGTTTGGCTTTAGGGCATCTAAAACCTTTCTTGCTAAGTGAGATTTGCTCCCACGGTAAATGTCATGCTTTATCATGTTATTGAATTGATACCAGAATGAAGGCGTACATGCTACAAATGCTGGCGCTGTTGGGATTAACCAGACTTGAACTGGGAGACGGAAATTTGCAACTGCTTGAGTTCCATGCAGGAAAAAAGAAATGGAAGTGTTGATGAAAATGTGTATTTTTCGGCGGGAGACGAACAAGACTTTGCTCCACCGTGTGAAGTGTTTTCCCAGGTCTCATATGTTATTTATTAGATTTCAGGCTGCACCAAATCTAATTTCAAGAGTTTGCCTAAGAGAGGAGAGTCATGATGAGTGAGTCAGGATAGGGGTTGAAGGCACACACACACTACCGGCAAGGAAATTGCCACAAGCACATTGATCACTCGCAAGTAAAATGCCACAGTATTGAATATAAAAGAAGCTTGTTGTGTTTTTCGTCGTTTTTTTTTGTGATAGGATAGAACAATTACAACAAGTGATCAGGGTTACTGTATCATGAAGCTGTAATTATATTTGTGAAATACAGGGATCCCCCCCCTACTTCGCGCTTCAATTCATGCTGCTTCAGTGCATCGTTTTTGTTTGTTTTTAAATATTCATCGAATTAAAAAATAAGGAAATTAAGGAAGAATGGGGGAAAAGTTAAGGGAAATGCCACAAAACAAGGCCAATTATGCAAAAAAAAAAACAAAACCCTAAACAAACAAAAAACAACCCAAAACCTCCCATCAAAACTACTTACATCGTTGTGAGGTGTACATTTGAGTGTATGCATGCGCAGCTGCTTGCGTTTGCGCACACGCACCTGTATGTGTGTGTAGTGCGTTTTTTTTTTTTTTTATGTTGAATTGTTATTATAAGCGTTGAAAATGTAGTTATTGATATTATACACACACATTCAGTACATGTACGTATACGTTGGTTGGGGGAGTGATCCTACTTCGCGGATTTTGATGGTTGCGTGGGGATCTCGGTCCCAATTAACCGCGGAAAGTGAGGGATCCCTGTAAATTACATTGTCTTCTTCTGTCCTCTGTTAAAATCATTGTCCCATCAGGTACAGGTTTCACTGGATTGAATTCAGTGTGTGTTTCAATTCCTGGATGTATTTTAATATCATGAGCAGCTATGATATAAACGAGCATGCGGCAAGGCAACATGAATTTTACTGAATAAAAATTTGGAAAAATACTGGACATGTAGTCGGACATAACCTTTTGTATTCTTTCTTTTCTATTCTTGAAACCATTAATTCATATCATTCATTCATTTTTTTGAACCACTTAATCCTAATTAGGCTTGCGGGGAGGCTGGTGCCCATCTTAGCGGCTCTGGGCCAGGGCAGAGTACACCCTGGACAGATCGCCAGGCCATCGCAGGGCAATGAATAAATGAATGAACCCTTTAATGTTCAATAAATTTTATTGGAATTCAAGATTCTACCATACTTGGTCAGTAACCATGATACAACCTGTACACGTGCCCTGTATATTTAGTTTTTGTGTTGCCTGCCAACAAAGCTTTTACGACAAAGGGATCTTTATCTGTTTTTATCGTCGGTTATGTTGTCGTCACACTTGTAATCTTTAACTGCTCTGAGCTTTCATAGAATCTTATTTACATCATATTAGAGTTCTCCATGTATCTAATTCGAACCTGCCAAGTGTTGCCTCCTTAACACACATGATCGTTCCCGCAGTGACGTACCATGCTTCCATCCACCTCTTGGCAAATTGCTGCACATGCACTCAGAGGGAATGTGATATTTATACATAATTATACATTTATACACATGAGCTCACAGATACCCACGGATTGCCTGCTGATCACTGTGAGTGACGGGGAGAGCCGTCCTGTGAGAACTGAACCATTTCCCGTCCATGGACCCATGGCGTCAACCTGGATCCAAACTCGTGATCTCCAGGGTGATTGGAATGCACTTTGTCAATGTGCTGCTCAGGAGAGCTCCATACTTCTGCAAGTGTTGTAAAGCCATGAGCTTGATTATTATCATCAGCTTCACCTTCATGTGCCCACACAGGCATCCGAATAAATGAAGAGAATGTCACTGGTACTTTGCACTTTATTCTCTTAATTTATATGTGCAAGTTTCCACAAAGTTACACATTCAGATATTTTCAGAGCCCACCTCCAATTTTTCTTTAGGTTTTTTTTTTTTTTTGGGGGGGGGCAATAACAATAACATGGTTAGTGTTTCATAAGTGTTATTAGTGTAACGTAAGTGTAATTAGCATTGCAGGCAACAACAGTATTGACTGGAAGACTCATTACTCGTTTCTTATGCATACAGTTGAGTGGCTTGTTAACTGTGAATAGTGGTACAGGGATCTCTCACTTTCCATGGTTAATGGGGACCGAGACACCCCCCCCACCACCACCACCACTGATTTTCTTGAAGTAGTATCGACCCACCTGACTGACGTATACGTGTACTTACATGTATATGTGTATATAATATCAATAAATACATATCCAACACTATAAATGCTTATAATAACAATTAAACATTCAAAAATAATGCATGTATAATGCAAATATAAATACACTCCCATACAGACGTGTGCACACATCTCACATAAAAATGTAAGTAGTTTTGTTGGGTTGGGTTTTTGTTTATTTGTTTGGATTTTTTTTTTTTTTTTTTTTTTGCATAATTGGTCTTGTTTTGCATCATTTTCCTTAACTTTTCCCCTGTTTTTCCTGAATTTTCTTATTTTTATTTTTCAATGAGTATTTTTGAAAAACCCGCAATGCACTGAAGCCGCGGAAACTGAAGCATGAAGTAGCGAGGGATCACTGTACTAGATAAAGGACTGTTTTGTGGGTACAGAAATTCCTAATTAATTGAATAAATATAGAGAATATATATAGAGGACCCATGTTCCACCAAGAAACAGATGGAAGATGTGCATGAAACACAAGCACTTGATCATTGTTATCCATTTAAAATCCAATTTTTTTGTTTTTCATTTCATCACTAAATTGCTTTATTGCTGATTTATGAAGTTGTAAGGAAAATGTAACATGATCATTTTAAATTACCTGAACGAGAAATACTGGAAAGAGGAAAGTAAATATGTATAATAGTCTTAATGTATTCCCTCGCTCTGTGTGTGTGGGTGGGTGGGTGAGTGGGGGGTAAACCAGCAGGCAGATGTTGATTAATGTGTATTATAGGGATGAGAATTTTTCGCCGATCGGCAGATTTCTGAAATTTTCAGGTAAAAATGATAATTCCCTAGATCAGTGCAAATCCATTCCGAAATACAGGACCATATTGATCAATGCTTGAAGCAGGTGTGGAATATGTGGACTTGTACAAATACATCCATAAAATGCACAATCGGCTCCTTTTTTGAGAGCAAGATGTCGGTGTGCTTTTGGATTGTATTTCAGAAGGAGTCTTTCCTGAATTTCATCTTGGAAAAGATATTGTGTACAATTCCCTGTACACACAAAACCTCCCAGACTGTCAAATTACAGTTGTTGCCTTGAGGGATCTGATTCAAGGCTTTATAAATGTTATTGAGTGGCAACTTTCGGATTTTCTACCTGGTGGACAATTCTGAGAAGAGCATAATATGGCACACAGGGCAAAGTAAATATATTGCAGGCCTGTTGGGAGATGATGCTTTTGGACACCTTGGTTTCAGTCAATTCAAAAGGAGAAATGCACTGATACATTACCACTCTGGCATCCACATGAAAGAGCACAACAAAACCCTGTCTGTTTGGCTTGCTAGTAAGCCTGCGGATGATCAGAAAGAACTAATGCACCCATGAAAAAAGTCAAACCTTGAGATGCAAGCACAGGCAAAATGAAAACACGGTGCGTGAAAAAAGAAAGGAAAAAATCATAGAAAATAACAGAAAAAAATGAAGACAAAAAGGAAGTAAAGGAAACTCAGAAAGCAATTGCTCTCGGATGATAGGAAGAATGGAGATAGTCACACGTTCCTTAGACAAATCTGCTCAATCAAAAATTCTCAGTGAAATGCAGTATCTGAAGGTTATCTTTGGAAAAAAAGTAAAGTTTTGTTGGTTATCAGTAGGTATGCAGATGAACTGAAACAGAACTTTAAGCTCTTTCTGAGTCAAATTGAGAAACTTCAGATCCACAGCTTAATTCTAAATCAGTGCTTCTAAAATAGTGGGGCGCGCCCTGGTATAATGCGGGGGGGGGGCAGATGATGCCGGGGGGTGGGAGATGATGATGGAGGGCACGGGGTGATGCCAGGGAGGAGTGCGTATGACCCTGAGGAACATACTTTTCTGGAATAGTGTACAAGAATTAAGTGTAATTGCACCTCCACTCCAGGTAGTTGGCAGTGGAGGTCTCATTGTCAGGCTATGGTGTAGCGGTTTTTCGCACGAACAAACAATATGTGCAGTAAACAACCTCTCAAGAAACAACGTGGAAAATTTTTTAACAGGAACAGAGAGAAAGGTGGAGAGAGATGGAGATATTAAGACATGAATAAGTTGAATGAATTTAAATAATGGTGTGGGTTTTTTTTTTTTTTTTAATTTCAGGCACATTGGTGCACTTTAAGTGTTTTCTATAAATCTATTTTCAATGCCACTTATCACTGTGGTGCGCAGCGGAGAGCCAATCCTTTCTGTATGTAGTGTGTAGGCATGTCTGATACCTTGAAACCCTAATTTTATTGGATTATGGGTATTTATTTCCACTGGAAAAGTTACTTTTATCTGATATAATTAATTATTTTTTGGTTAATTAATTTCCAGAATCCATGAGCTTACTGCCACCACACCAGGACCCTGCCCCTGGATCTCACTGTGCCAAAATCCAGGACCAAAAAGCACACATGCAGTGTTTACACTTAATGGGAACGAGTGTGTGAATGCGAGAGAGAGAGAGAGAGAATGAATTAAATGCTTTTCACTGATGAATTCACACCTGTAAATAGGAAACCATGCAGCATCTGTATCTGTTCTACAGTGTAAACTTTGTTACTCACTCTTTTCTAATGAGAACTCTCGGGGCTAAAACACTGAAAGACACAGAGTCAGCATTCTATAGTCGGCTCTTCTCACACACATTCACACCAAGCTGCCCAGAATACTGACTCTGCTTGATAGAGGCTTGTTTTTCACCAGCAGACCTACTTCAGCTCAAGTACTTCAAATTATGTTGCCTTCTGATTGGTTATCATCTAATAGTTACTAATTGAAAGCCAATAGTTGATCTTTTTATGATACTTTAGTATTTAGCAACAATACATTATGATACTGTACTGGTATTTATGTATTTAATGCGGTTGTGTAAAATGCAGTTTAAAGTTGTTGAAACAGTTCTCACTATCTCGCAGGGTAAAGTTTAAGCCACATGACACCTTGACTTCAAGGAGGAAAGCAATGAAGCTCAGGGTGCCAATACTTAAATATTGGTGTTAATATAGAGACAAGTTTGTGTGTAGGATTTCTGCTGAATTTTCATTCATTCTTTTCCTGACCTGCATAATCCTATTTAGGATAAATAGAAGGATGACGCCCATCTCAGCGAACTCTGGCCAAGGACAGAGCACACCCCAGACAGTTCGCCAGGCCATCGCAGGACAGAAAAAAAACCTGCTGACGGTTATGCAGCCTATTGTTTACGAAAGTCAGCAATGGTTCTTTTACACCTCTCACTACAGACGGTGAGAGACACCTTTGATAACCCACTTAGTGACACTAGGGACTATTATACAATCATACGTCACCTTAATGGAGCCGTGAGGGGGACACAAACAAGTGTCCGCCCTCATGCCGGTCCCAAGCCCGGATAAATGCAGAGGGTTGCGACAGGAAGGGCATCCGGTGTAAAACTTTTGCCAGAATGCAAAAAGCAAACCATGAAGACAAATTTCATACCGGATCGGTCGAGGCCTGGGTGTACTCTGCATCACTTCATCTAACTCACTCCAGAATCGCTCCTTCTCTTCTAGCTCACATCCTGCCTGTGGGGCATAAGCACTAACAACATTGAACATCACGCCTTCAATTTCTAACTTGAGACTCATCACTCTGTCTGACACTCTTTTCACTTCTAGAACATTCCTGACAAACCCCTCCTTCAAGATGACTCCTCCTCCATTTCTCTTCCCATCCACACCATGATAGAACAGCTTAAACCCTGCTCCTAAGCTTCTAGCCTTGCTACCTTTCCACCGGGTCTCCTGAACACACAGTATGTCCACCTTCCTCCTCTGCATTATGTCAGCCATGTCAGCTCTCTACCTTTTCCTGTCATCGTTCCAACATTCAAAGTTCCTACTCTCAATCCGAGACTCGTGCTTTTCCTCTTCTCTCTTTGCCTCCATACATGCCTCCCGCCTGTCCTTCTTCGACGTCTTCGACTAGTTTCAAATACCTGGGCGTTCACCTTAACAATAAACTGGACTGGTCCCACAACACCAACGCCCTGTACAAGAAGGGCCAGAGTCGCCTCCACCTTCTGAGGAGACTCGGGTCCTTCGGAGTATGCAGACCTCTGCTCAGGACTTTTTATATGACTCTGTGGTAGCCTCTGCAATCCTCTACGCTGCCATCTGCTGGGCCCCAGGCAGCACAGAGCGGGGCAGAAAGAGACTGAACAAGCTGGTCAGGAGGGCCAGTGCTGTCCGAGGCTGCCCACTGGACTCTGTGGAGGAGGTGAATGAGAGGAGGATGGTAGCAAAGCTCACATCCATCATGAACAACAGCTCTCACCCACTGCACCAGACTCTAGAGAAGCTGAGTAGCTCCTTCAGTGGACGACTGAAACATCCTCAGTGCAGGAAGGAGCGCTACCGCAGGTCGTTCATTCCCACCGCTGTCAGACTGTACAACGCCACTTTGTAACTGTCTGAAAATACCGGTTATGTGCAATAAAAACCCCGTGCACTTTAATCAACCACATCTACCCCACTGACTGTGAACCATATCAACCCATCTACTCTGCACTCAGATACATGTACACTTGAATATAGGCCAGTCTACAAAATTGTTCCCTTCTTTTCTTTTATTGTTTATTAATTTATACTATTTATATATCTATTTATTTATTTATTTATTTATTTATATTATATATTATATATATATATATATATATATATATATGTGTGTGTATGTGTGTATGTTTGTATTTGTATCTATTTTTTCACCCCCTACTGATGGTACCTCAAGAGCCTGTAACAGTGAATTTCTCCATTGTGAGATTAATAAAGCTGTATCTTATCTCTAGCAGTAGTCCAATTTCCACCAGCACTCTGTTGGTTAACAGCACTGATGGCGGTCGTTATTAACCCGGGCCTCGACCGATCCGGTATGAACTTCTTTGTTTTGACCCGCATATTTTATTTGGCATTGGTTTTACGCCGGATGCCCTTCCTGTCGCAACCATCTGCATTTATCTGGGCTTGGGACCGGCGTGAGGGTGGACACGGCTGCATCTCTCTCTGTCGCTCTCTCTCTCTCTCTCTCTCTCTCTCTCTCTCTCTCTCTCTCTCTCTCAGATTTAGATCTATTTAGATTTTATGAATTTTGTTGTTAATACAGTCAGAATGTATTTTTGTATGTTTTTATTTTGGGCTGCTAGGCAACAAAATGTACACATTTTAAAGAGGAGTGGTTATTTTGTATACCCAATGTTTCTTCCTTTCGGCTTTTACCCTTTTACTCGGGAGTTGCCACAGTGAATCATCTGATTCGTACGTTTGATTTGGCAGAGGTTTTTACGTCGGATGCCCTTCCTGTCACAACCCTTTTTAGCAAGGGACAGAAACACGCTGATGACTTTGCAGCCTACCCAATGTATACCCAATGTATCAGTCAAAATCATTACATAGCAAAGTAAGTGACAAAACAGGTGTAGGATTATAGAATTAAATCTTACTCATCACATGAGTAAAAGGTTCTGTCAACAACATGAAAATTGATGTACTCGAATATGGATCTAGCCTGTTGATGGGACGAGAGAAAGAAAAAGGGGATGAAATTGGTTTGAGAAAAAAAAGACATGATACTCTGAGTATAAACTCAATATATAAGTGTCTAACATCTACTGAGGGGAATAGCATCAGTACTTATATATTGTTGAGGATCATGATCTAAAATGAACTGTAGCAGAACTAGCTCTTATCTGCTTTATGGGTCAATCAATGAATAAATAAGTTAAACAAGTGCACTTAG
>CM045733.1:14947500-15015000 GCA_024760905.1 Plotosus lineatus
CTTACACCCAAACCCAGGGGCAATTTGGAACAGCCAATTAGTGTAATGTGTAGCCCAGATTTTCCAGGGAAAACTCACGTAAGCACAGGGAGAACGTGGAAACGTCACACCTGGGACGAGCCAAGGATTCAAAGCCAAGATAGTGTTCCAGCTAGGATTCTGTCGAGGCATGGTGCAGTGCAGTCGGGCAGGACAGGACACACCCCAAAGAGTCATTAGACAATACAATAATAATGCACTATACCACATACAATAATAATATACATTTGAAATGTGTTTTATTTTATTCATGAAATATCCAGTTTAAGTGAAGTTTTAGTTAGCATTGCATTGCTTTAATTCAAATCGCTGATCAATTAATTAATTAAAACTGATTAATCTATAGTATACACATCTTTACATTACGATTCTCAGTTAAATGTCGTCATTAATTAAATATAAGCTTTCATTCATTCATTTTCTGAATCTGAAAAAGCCGAAAGGAAGACAGACAGACAGAATTATGGTCACCGGGAGGCTGGTGCCCATCTCAGCCAACTCTGGGCAAGGGCAGAGTACACCCTGGACAGCTCACGAGACCATCACAGGGCAGAAACACACTGACAATGCAGCCTGTATATGATATCATTCTTTGGATTTTTCTCTCCAATTTATTTGTATCCAATTCTCACCCATCGAGTATTACCTTTCCTGGGCAGTGGTGGCCTGGTGGTAAGAGGTGCTGGATCGCTGATCCTAAGGTTTGGGGTTTGAGTCCCACTCTCCACAAGGTTGTCACACACACACACACACACACACACACACACACACACACACACGCACGCACACACACCCCACCCAGTGCAGCTAACTGGGTTATTAAAGGCCGGCCATGTCTCTCACTGTCTATGGTGAGAGGTTCATGTAAAAGAACCATTGCTGACTGTCGTAAAGAGGAGCTGCATAACCTTCAGCGTGTTTCTGTCCCTTATGGTTGTGTCAGGAAAGGCATTTGATGTAAAACCTGTACTAAACCAAACATGCGAATCATTCATACAACTTCCATGAAGATGAAGGCAGATGATTCGCTGTGGCGACCCCTGAAAGGGAACAGCCGAAAGGAAAAGAAGAGGTATTGCCTTTCCTATCACATGACCACCACTGACCAGGGAGGGGTGAAAGCATGCACAAGCCCCCTCTGTGACATGCAATGTTAGCCATCCGTTTCTTTTTGAACTGCGGCACAGTTGTATTTGGGGTCTATCTTGGGCGGTCTAACACAATCGGAGGAAAGCACTATCCGCCCTCTCATACGAATGAGCTCACAGACACTCATAATTGGTTGGCGATCTCCATGAGTGACAGGGAAGTGAGCATATGCCATTATCCCTTCTTATGAGAGCTTGGCATATTAGCTCCCATGGACTCCTGGCTATGGACTGCTGTGGCATGAACCCGGATTTAAACTTGTGATCTCTGGGTTAATAGTCACACACCTTTGTCGACGCGCCACTTGGAAGCCCCTGTATACTATACTAGTAGTTATGTTCGTTTAGTCTGAAATTATGTAAATAAAATTAAATCCTTTCATAGAAACTTTTGCTTGTTGCAAAAGACAAGTTGAGCTGACGTGCACTGGATGTTCGGCTGGGGGGATGGGGCGGGGTTCCACTGAGGAAAACGTTCAGAGGAGCAGATATAGGTTTCGGAGTCGAGCATGGGTGATGGAGGCAGGGAAAAGCATTTGGAGTCGGGCTGACGCTCAGGATTCAGAATTCAGGATTTTTAGTGCTGCACATACATGGATGTCTGCTTAAAATTATTCTTGCTGGTTAAATGTTCAGTGTAGTTGCCAGGTTTGTGTAGGCGGCGAAGATAAAGACAGAGGTGCTTTTAGAAAAATAGCATGTAAATAACACAGCTGCGTTTATAAAAGAGCATGGCATCTGACAAAAGGCACGGTGGTGCTGCTGCGCTATGCTAAAACAACCGAGCTGGAATGCTGCAGGACCTCCTTGCTGTGAGGTGGACATGTTAACCAGTACACCACTGTGCCGCCCACAACACTGAAAAAACATACAGGATGGGAAAAAAAAAAAAAATCATAGTTTTTGGTGACCGAAAACACTGTTTTAGCATGTCTGAAAGGACTAGAAGAAATTAATAATGATGCAATTTCTGATTTAATCGATGGCGCATTTTACGGTGGCGTTCCAGCTTGAAATGACCGATGGGTGAAATGGTGTGTATGAGACTGTCGGTTTTTCCTGTACTGTAAAGCTGCCGTATTTGAGTTATGTGCCTGCTGTGTGACAGTAATAGTGATGCGTGTGTTTGGATGAGCTTGAGATTAGAATTGGGGCTTGTCTGCATTTTCATGAACATGAAGGTGAATTTCTGGGCAATATATTTTCAAGGTGATGTTGAAACCGCTACAGTATATTTAAATATGTATCCTGAAAATGCAAAGTTTTTTCTCTGTGCTGGACTCTGACTTGACTCCATAGGAGGGAGAACTAAGCCCTTTTGTACTCCTATAGGAAAATCCACAGGACGAGGGGGAGGAGAGAGAGAGAGAGAGAGAGAGAGGGAAGTAGAGCACATTCGGATGCAGAGAGTGAGGTGAGGATGGTGCATTAGTTGTCTAAAGGAGAGCCGAGGCACCACACCGAAGTGAAAAGGAGATTATTTATTTTTTCGAAGAAAAATGCAAGATACTCCATAGCCGCTTTTTTGGAGAATAAGGGCATGCTGAGCTGTTGACCGAGCGCTTCACACCAGTTGTAACTTGTATATGTAGGATGTCTTTTGAAGTGTACGGAGCAATATAACGCTGCGCTCTGCATTTTCTCCACGATGCGAGCGTGAGTGTTTGATTTACGATGGAGCGCTGTGAAAGCAGCGTGGCGGTCGCCGTCCAGCCGAGTCCATCGTTGGACAGTGCCGAGCTGGAGTTCGCTCAAGCCGCACGCCGTGGACACCGCCTGGCCGTAGGCGCTTTCTACGGCTCCCGCCGCTCAAAGGTTCCCACTCAGACGAGTCCCGAGGAGAGTGTAGAGGGCACGGTGGAAGCAGGCGAGAAGCCACAGAGGCAGCCCGGGGTATGTGGAGGGAAGTTTCTGGTTTTTTACCTGGACTTGTCCTTTGTCTTCTTGTTAGAGCTGGAGAAGCTGAGGATGGCGCGCGGATGCCTGTGCTGTGTCAAATACATGATGTTCCTCTTCAACCTGCTGTTCTGGGTGAGTAATAACCTTTTAGTGTTTGTCCTCATGGTAGGATCATAAAGGGTGCAATAGATCTCGCAGTGCTTTTAATGTGGCTTTATGTTCAGCTTTTTACTGACATGCAAAGAATTCTCTTAATTGCAGTCAATCAGAAGTGTCCATATGCTTCAGGCATTCTTAGACATGAATGTTCCATCTGGCACCATTATGGATTCTTTATTTAAAAATAATAAGAAGAATAAAACAAACTGAAGAGCCCTTATAATCTGCTTTGATACCAAAAAGTTCCACTTTTGCACTTTTCTCAGAATACTAATAGATTTCATGTTACGTTATTTAAACCGCTGATCCGACAGGTTCTCAGGAGAACACAAACGAAACCCAACTGACCTGGGGCAAGCGGTGTGGTACACCCGGCACAGGTCAACACTCGGTTACAATGCTAATACAGACAAATAGGGCCATGCACGCTAATGTGAATCTCTTGACTGTGGAGGAAAACCAGAACACCAGGAGGAAACCCACACAAGCATGATGAGAATATGCAGAATCACAGATGGGCCCTTCCTCTGTTCTATACTAACAATTTACTCTGGGATTTATGGCAGATGGTCCAAAACTAAATGAAAAATGTGTTGAATTTCTGTGGTGACGTTTTTATGTGAGGAGATGGGTTTGTTTGTGGTTTGGAATGGTTCTCCAGAGTCTGGGCTTTGTGAAGAAAGAGCTGTAGTTTGCACTTCACTAACTACAAGTTTCTCAAGATAAGAGCCTCTTTAGGATTGAGGACTTCTGGGTAACAGAGACGGTTTTTGGGTTTATTAACATGAAGCGATTAAAAAAAAAAAAAAAAAATATGCTGGTGATGGAGCAATCTTATATAGCCACATTAAAGAGTACCAGTGTTGCTCATCTTTACAGCACAATTTGTATGTAATGTAATATGTTTAAGGGATACAGAGCATATTTGAACATGTCTGTCTTCCTTTCGGCTTTTTCCCTTTTACTCGGGAGTCGCCACAGCGAATCATCTGATTCGCACGTTTTGATTTGGCAGAGGTTTTTACGTCGGATACCCTTCCTGTCACAACCCTTTTTATCAAGGGACAGAAACACGCTGACGACTTTGCAGCTACTCTTTACGAAAGTCAGCAATGGTTCTTTTACATGCCTCTCACCATAGACAGTGAGAGACATGGCCCGCCTTTGATAACCCAGTTAGCCGCACTGGGGGGGACAGTGACAACCTTGTGGAGAGTGGGACTCAAACCCCCAACTGTGTGTGTGATCAGCGATCCAGCGCCCTATACCACTAGACCAACACTGCCCCGCAAAGCATATTTGAACATAAAAACCACAAAAAGCTTCATACTGGGTAGTTTTGTCCCGTGGATTATTAGCAGGGACTGAACCAACACTACAATCATCATCATCACATCATCATCATCATCATCATCACCCCCCAAAGTGACATGAACTCATTGGGCCGGTTTGTTGAGCATAAGCAAACTGGCAGCGAGAGACTTTTCAGGTGATAGAACTCGCTGTGTATTAAAGGCTCTTAGCTGTCACTGGTTCCTTTTTGGCGAGAGACCGCTCCAATCCACCGTC
Source organism: Plotosus lineatus (assembly GCA_024760905.1). Lineage (NCBI taxonomy): Eukaryota > Metazoa > Chordata > Actinopteri > Siluriformes > Plotosidae > Plotosus > Plotosus lineatus. The sequence goes on from CM045733.1 coordinate 14,952,315, forward strand.
ACCTTTTGACTTTTTATGAAGGAATGCCACAGGAACAGCATCTGGTTTTAGACGTAAACATCTGGGCTACGTGTCATGCAGTTCTGCTTGGATGTCACACCAATAACAGGTCGGGTTGAAGTTCACAGAGTACTCAATTACTTCTGAAAGGAAATATTTTCAGAGTACGGCCTGGGTTGATGTTCTTTTTTTTTTTTTTTGCTTTCTGCGATTTTTGAACTTGCTGTTTATGAAGCTGTATAGTTTTCACTCTGCTATTTTCCGGGCGATGTAGCTCAGCACAGGCTGTTAATGTGTTATTTTAGACTGGTGTCAGCTACACACAGCCCAGCCTATAGGACAAGCAACAATTACACAACAGCCAATGACAGTAACATATTGCCGCACATGCCTGGTTGTAGGGTTTCATTACTCAAGCGTATTTGACAAACGTCATGGACTGATGTTACTTTATGGAACCACTGATGTCATACGTGATTATTTTTAAGAGTTCGTAATACTAATTCATAATATAATTCATTCCCTTTAAGGGAGCTTGCTACTATTTCCAGAAACCAGGGCATTTTGTGTGTGTGTGTGTGTGTGTGTGTGTGTGTGTGTGTGTGTTTGTGTGTGTGTGTGTGTGTAAAATACACTAGTGTGCCACTGCAAGGACACTACAACAGAACCGCTGCAAACCCACCATTTGTGTTCCCTTTGCAACCTGCAATCCATCACAATGCTTTGAACACACTATGTTTCATTCCCCCCCCCCCATGGCCTCTGGTGAAACGGTGGAAATGGAACCTGGTTCTTTACAAGAGAACAAACTTGTACAAATAGTGGGCTGAGTTTAGAAGTATTTAAAACATGCATACACAATATCCTCTTTTTTATTTTACATTGCTGCAGATTGTTTGTCAAAAATGCTAGAGATGTCACTTCGAATTCTGAGAAAGGTGAACCAGGGCCTTTAACATGGCGCCGAATGTGCGCTCCCGGAGCTGACAGAGAAATTGTATTTAAATATTTAAATGGATGGGATGTTGTATTTAAAGCGGAATTACAGTACCTGTTTCAAAGATCAGAGGTCCTGATTAACTTGCTTCCTTGCCAGATCAGAGGTCTTCTCCCACGGAGCACTCTGTTTCCATGCACCTTCTGCTTCAATATCATGCCGAAATAATCGCCTCCTTCACTGTATTTCCGCTTTTCAGTATTTTCCGGGTCCATGATGGATAGCAAAATATAACACTGCAATGATTTCTCAAAAAGAACTCACGAGTCAACGTTCCTGTTCAACTCTCCTCTCTCACACGTGTGACAAACAGGAAGTATTGGTACAGGAAGTATGGGTACAGTTCTGCAGCCTCCTGGCCAATGGGTGGCCAGCGGGGCGGGATGTTGGGATACAGCCAATGAGAGAGCAACTCGCGCATGGTTTGAATTTTTGAATGGCGCGTTCGGCGCTTTTCGTAAAAAAAGGGTGTTTTCGTAAAAAGAGAACGAAAATTTAGGAAAATGTTTTTCGTAACCTGGAGTTTTCGTACCCAGATGGTTTCGTAAATAGAGGGCCGACTGTATTTGTATTTATTGACATTTGTTATTTTTTTAGTTTAATAGTTATTTTAAACATTTATAATATTGAATATGTATTTATTGATAGTATATACACATATATATGTATGTATACGTCAGTGGGGGGGTTGGAGGGGTGATCCTACTTTGCGGATTTTGATAGTCGATAGAGGGTGAGCAGATGCCGGAGGAGTGGAGGAGAAGTGTGCTGGTGCCCATTTTTAAGAACAAGGGAGACGTGCAGAGTTGCGGCAACTACAAAGGGATAAGGTTGATGAGCCATACGATGAAGTTATGGGAAAGAATAGTGGAAGCTAGACTAAGGGCAGAGGTCAGCATTTGTGAACAACAGTTTGGTTTCATGCCAAGAAAGAGCACCACAGATGCAATGTTTGCTTTGAGGATGTTAACAGAGAAGTACAGAGAAGGTCAGAGGGAGCTACATTGTGCCTTTGTGGATCTGGAAAAAGCATATGACAGGGTGCCAAGAGAAGAACTGTGGTATTGCATGAGGAAGTCTGGAGTGGCAGAGAAGTATGTTAGAGTGGTGCAGGACATGTATGAGAGATGTAAGACAGTGGTGAGGTGTGCTGTCGGTGTGACCGACGAATTCAAGGTGGAGGTGGGACTGCATCAAGGGTCAGCTCTGAGCCCCTTCTTGTTTGCTATGGTGATGGACAGGCTGACAGACGAGGTGAGACAAGAATCTCCATGGACTATGATGTTTGCAGATGACATTGTGATCTGTAGTGAGAGCAGAGAACAAGTGCAGGAAAATCTAGAGAGGTGGAGGTATGCCCTGGAAAGGAGAGGAATGAAGGTTAGCCTCAGAAAATCAGAATACATGTGTGTAAATGAGAAGGACCCAGGAGGAACGGTGATGTTACAGGGAGCAGAGATAACGAAGGTGGAAGATTTTAAGTACTTAGGCTCAACAATCCAGAGCAATGGAGAGTGTGGAAAAGAGGTGAAGAAGCGTGTGCAGGCAGGCTGGAATGGTTGGAGAAAAGTGTCCGGTGTGATGTGCGATAGGAGAGTGTCAGCAAGAATGAAAGGAAAAGTGTACAAGACGGTGGTGAGGCCAGCGATGTTGTATGGCTTAGAAACAGTGGCGCTGAGGAAAAGGCAGGAGGCAGAGCTGGAGGTAGCGGAGATGAAAATGTTGAGGTTCTCTCTGGGAGTAACGAGGATGGATAGGATCAGAAATGAGTATCTCAGAGGGACAGCCCATGTAAGATGTTTTGGAGACAAAGTCAGAGAGGCTAGACTGAGATGGTTTGGACATGTAAAGAGGAGGGAATGTGAGTATATTGGTAGTAGGATGCTGAGGTTGGAACTACCAGGCAGAAGGCCTCGAGGAAGACCAAAGAAGAGATTCATGGATGTGGTGAAGGAAGACATGAAGGTCGTTGGAGTCAGAAAAGAAGATGCAGAGGACAGGGTGAGATGGAGGCGGATGATTTGCTGTGGCGACCCCTGAAGGGAGCAGCCGAAAGTAAAAGAAGAAGAAGATAGTCACGTGGGGATCTCGGTCCCAATTGATCACAGAAAGTGACGGATCCCTGTGTATAATATATATATATATATATATATATATATATATATATATCACTTTCCCACTCTCTCTCACATAGTCCCACTCTCCACAAAGGCCAGCCATGTCTCTCACCGTCTATGGTGAAAAAAACAAACAAAAAAACCCAAAACAAAGAAGAAAAAACCCAACCCGAAACCTTCCATCAAAACTACTTATATTTTTGTGAGGTGCGCATCTCCGTGCGTGCGTGTATCTGTAGGTGTATGTATTTATATTTTATTTACATTTTATGCATTATTTTTGAATGTTTAATTGTTATTATAGACATTTATACATTGAATATGTATTTATTGATATTGTATACACACATACTAGTACATGTAGGTATATGTCAGGTCGGGTCGATCCTACTTTGTGGAATTCGGCGATCGCAGGGGGGTCTTGGTCCCAATTAACCGCGGAAAGTGTGGGATCACTGTACTGTACATACATAAGTTAAATGTCAGTCGCACTTTGAAGACGGCAGTGGTGGCTAAATGGTTAAGGCACTGGGTTACTGATCTGATGGTCGGGTTCTAATCTCCAGAACCAGCATGCGGACACTGTTTGGCCACTGAGCAAGACCCATAACCTTTAATTGCTCAGTTGTTTAAAAAAATGGTAAATGTAATTTGCTCTGTGTAAGGGCGTCTGCCAAATGCCGTAAATGTAAATTGCTGAAGATTTCACTGCTTTTTGGAGTTGCTTTACTGAAATAGCAATTTGCCCTTGAAACAATCACTAACACTTTGCGATTAGAGGAAACATTTTAGTTCAAGTCGAGTGACTCAACCAGCTGCTTCATCTTCTCTCGTTTTTCTCATCTGCTGGAGAGTGTTTATTTACAGACATCACAGAGGGGAAAGTGTCTGTCAGATAAGATCCCATCCTAATCTCTTAAAGTCCTTTCTCAGAGCTCTCCCCAAATCAGGGACATCTCAAAATAACCTCTCTCTCTCTCTCTCTCACACACACACACACACACACACACACACACACACACACACTCCTTCCCTCTCTCTCTCTCTCTCACACACACACACACACACACACACACACTCCTTCCCTCTCTCTCTCTCTCTCTCTCTCTCACACACACACACACACACACACACACACACACACTCCTTCCCTCTCGCTCTCTCTCTCTCTCTCTCTCTCTCTCTCTCTCACACACACACACATGCTCCTTTCTCTCTCTCTCTCTCTCTCTCACACACACACACACACACACACTTTCTCCCTCTCTCACCCCCTCTCTGTCTCACACACACTCCCTTTCTCTCTCTCGTTCTCTCATACACACTCACTCCCTTTCTCTTTCTCTCTCTCACACACACACACCCTCTCTCTCTCTCTCACACACACACACACACACACACACACACACACACACACACACACACACACACACACACTTCTTCTTTCTCTCTCTCTGTCACACACACACACACACACACCCCCTGTCTCTCGCACACACACACACACACACACACACACACACACACAGTGTTTCATGAAGGTCTTGACGGATATTGTTTTCAGCTAATCATTTCAGGAATGAATGTGTTTCTGAGAAGTGTCAGTCCATCCAGTGATGCACAGTCTCTGCAGGCTGGCCGTAAGAATGAATTTAACACTTTAGGATTAATTCAGCTCTGCATGAGGTCATTGAATTGAGTTTTAATTAAAACTGTGGTTACCGAATGTTGCGTGAGTTTATTTAACACCAACCATTTTTTCTTTGTTTGAGTTCCATGTGGATTTTACTTATTGACATGAGTTTTTTCCTGAAAATAACAAGGATTAATAACGCATGCTGAGAGCTTTTCTTAAGTTCTGGGTAAACTGTGTCAATCCACCGGCCCAGTTTAAGTTGGAACTTGGCTGCATACCTCGTGTGTGTGTGTGTGTGTGTGTGTGTGTGTGTGTGTGTGTGTGTGTGTGTGTGTGTGTGTGTGTGGTTTACAATCTTATATAGGTTGTAATAAGTGAATGGGTACATCACAGCCATATGAGGGACACTGTCCAGGGTGTACTCTGCCTCCTTACAAGCCTAGTAGGATCAATCACTTTGGCAAATGAGGGCATGAGAGACAATAGGAACAAATATGCACCCACTTATTTTTGCACTGATCCACCCGGCAGGTCATATATGAATAGTGCAGTATCCAAAAAAAAGTTTCATGTCCGTCTTCATCCGAAACAGCATTGGATGAAATTCTGGAGAAAATCTCACCTAAACTGGACTGATTAAAAAAATAATAATAATAATCATTTTCCAAGGAGCTTAATTCTAACTAGGGTTTCAAGGAGGCTGACACCTATCTCAGCTGACTCAGGGTGATTGTGGGTATATGCCATTCACTCTCATACTCGCACCTAGGAATGATTTGGAACAGCCAGTTAGCCGACTGTGCATGTTTTTTGGACTGTACAAGGAAATCGGTGTACTCAGAGGAAACCCATGGGAAGAACATGCGAACTCCACACTGCGACCCCATGATGCCACCCTGATTGAAAAAAAACAATGCCTCATTTTCCGCAGTCTTCATCCAATTTAAACAAACCCATTCTATCTGCAGCAAGCCTGTTCTGTCTCTGCCTGTTATTTGATGTGAATATTAATAGGTCTTTGCCATGAGCCTTTTAGCCTAGATTCAGAACGGAGTCTTTTACTACGAGTCTTCACTATTTAAAGCACAGCCGACCAAACATGTATCCTCTCAGTCACAGGTTAGATTTGAAAAGGGCAATGCTATACACCTGAGAAGATGAAGTTTTGTTCAGATGGAATGAGGCACTAATTAAAGTAATGTCTGGACCTACATGACCTGATGTTATTTATATTATTTAACTGGTTGACCTTGTTACTCGTCATAGAGAAGGCGACTATGAAATCAAACAGAGAAATCGTTTTCTCAGGTTTGTCTTGAGTGTCACGAACTTCACTAGGATAGCAGTATTGCACAGTGGATCATCACCAGGCCGGTGCTTATTCCTGGTTTCCGTAGCGTGAAGCAACCAGGAGTTCAACTCCTCCTGGATGGGACGCTAGTCCATCGCAGGTCACCTTCCCAGTATATTTTTACTGGTACCCATTTATACTGCGTAGGGGCAGTGGTGGTCTAGGGGTATAGGGCACTGGATCGCTGATCCAAAGGTTGGGGGTTCGAGTCCCACTCTCCACAGGGTTGTCACTGCCCCCCCGTGCAGCTAACTGGGTTATCAAAAGCCGGCCATGTCCCTCACTGTCTATGGTGTGAGGCATGTAAAAGAACCATTGCTGACTTTCGATAAGAGTAGGCTGCAAAGCCGTCGGCGTGTTTCTGCCCTGCGATGGCCTGGCGAGCTGTCTAGGGTGTACTCCGCCTTCGCCCAGAGTTGGCTGGGATGGGCGCCAGCCTCCCCGCAACCCTAATTAGGATTAAGTGGTTACAGAAAATGAACTGAACCATTTATACCGTGGCGGCACGGTGGCGTAGTGGTTAGCACGTCCGCCTCACAGCAAGAAGGCCCGGGTTCGATTCCCGGCCTGGGCGTTTCTGTGTGGAGTTTGCATGTTCTCCCCGTGCTTGTGTGGGTTTCCTCCGGGTGCTCCGGTTTCCTCCCACAATCCAAAGACATGCACTGTAGGTTAATTGGCCGTTCTAAATTAGGGACTACAGATGGAAACTAGCTATTAAGCTATAATCTGGTACAGTACATCTCTGTCTCTATGAGCTTAATGTTCCTGTACATTGTCCCTTAAATAAATAAATAAATAAATAAAATACTGCTGGGTGAACAGAGGCACACTTGTGGTTGAGACCTTGCCCAGGGGGTCCTAGCACAGTGAGGGTCTAACTGGAATTTGAACACACAACCTCCCGATCATGAGCCCAGCACCCTAACCACTACGCCACCGGCCCCACATTACACAGTGATGTTTGTTTATGTCCCTTTGGCCTAGGATGTATTTGGAAATATGGTTACACAAACACTGGTGTGTGTGTGAGAGAGAGAGAGAGAGAGAGACTGTGGAGCTGATGGCTGATGTTTCCTATTCCATGAATCATTTTATGAGTGATCCTGATGGCCCTCTTGCTAATGTTTAATTCAGGAGTCATGAAGCAGTGGCTAGACCTCCTCCCAACGATTAAAGAACACGCATTTGTGCTAAGTGATGGTCCTTTTAAAGAGTATGGTGTGTGAGGAGACGTGTTTGATGCATAGTCATGGTCTGCTGAAGCAGCACTTTTTTACTGTTCCAAATCTAACTCCAGCATTATTTATTAATCTGTATGCTCTTCTGTCTGCTTTCTCTTTTGTAATACTTTATACAAGTTTGCATGAGATTGCATGTGTGTGTGTGTGTGTGTGTGTGTGTTTGTGCGTGGGGATGAAAGAAAGATAAAGAATGAAAGGATCACTTTAAAAGAAAAGCCTTTTATCGATCCACAGTCTGGAGCAATCTGGGATTGAATTGAGCAGAATCATTAAACTGCCTTTTCCATTTTACCACACACCTGCCCAATATATTCATCCCAGGTTGTCCCTGTGTGTGTGTGTGTGTGTGTGTGTGTGTGTGTGTGTGTGTGTGTGCAAGAGTGAGTAATAATACAGATAATGAATACTAAATTGCCTGCTTTTTGTAATGCAGTTATTTTAACCCACTCCTTGCTGATGTACTCGGATCCTTTATGAGGCTCGTCGGATTCCTGATTCCTTTTAACATTAAAACTTTGGCAAATTTCTTCTTTTTTATTTCGCTTTTTTTATTTTGATGCATTAAATTCACCGTCGGTGGTCCGCAGTCTAATCATAAGTCCTCGCAGGAGTCCAAGTGCATGCTGAGAATTTTAGCCCTGCTTCAGAGGGTCTGTGTGTATGTGCAGTAGGTAAAAGAGCCACCATCACACACACACACACACACACACACACACACACACACACACACACACACACAGGTGTCTTACCTGTTAGGATGATTAATGCAAAAATAAAATTTTTTAATTCAGCCCTTTTTTAATTATTTATATTAAAATTTTAAATTATTTGTCTGCATTTGTCGTGCACAAAGGATTGTGGGGTTTTTTTTTTTTTTTTTGGGCTGCTTATTAATAGGTTTTACACAATGTTGTACCTTTGACTCCTGACATGTTATTGTTCAAGGGTTTAAAAACCTGTAAACAGGTACTAAGAAAAAAAGTGTGCGTGTGTGGGGGGGGTTGTTAGGATTTTCATTCCCCTCCCTCAAAGGCTTCTCGCTTCACGTCTACATCCAATCACAATGAAAGGATGTCGATCCCTGAAGCTTGAATGATGCTCATACAGGGATTGTCATGGATCACAATGATCTACCGTATGGTTCGCCAGGCCGCATACTGACTCACTCACACCTACGAGCAATTTGGAACAGCCAATTAATCTACTGTGCATGTTTTTGGACTGTGGGAGGAAACCGGAGTATCCGGAGGAAACCCACGCAAGCACGGGGAGAACATGCAAACTCCACACACAAACGCCCAGGCCTGGAATCGAACCCAGGCCTTCTTGCTGTGAGGCGGACATGCTAAGCAGTACGCCACCGTGCCGCCCCCCTAAAGGCTTAGAATGTTACATAACTGGGAAAGCAGCCAACTGGGTAAGTGGTATGCTTTTAGTCAGTGAAACTCCGAGCTGTGTAAATTCCTCAAAACATGCCTGTGATTCCATAACAACGACCTGTCGGAGCACATTTTAATAGCCAATTGTGTTTTATCATCTGTGTACCCCTCCACACATGCACACTGAGAAGGAGTCCACATAACAGCGTGTAACATAAAGCAGTGGGAGGATGGAGATGTGTTTCGCTACAATGCTTTTCACTGAATTCCATACAGCAATCACTAATCCCCTCTCATTTCAGGCACAGCAGAGCCATTAATGGTCCCAAAAGCATATTCATGTGTGCGCGCCTCGCTTTTTGAAAGCTGCTTGTATGTGAAAGCTGAAAGATTTGACTGGGTACCATTTTGAATGTCCACATGTAGGCAGTTGCATTTTACAGCAGAACTAAATGATAGATCAATGGTTTTTACTCCACAGCTAAAATTATGGATGTTTTCCCACCACTAAACCATTTGCTTCTTGATTTTATTTTTGTAATAAGTCTGTCACAAGTTTTCACCCTTTGAACACCAGCGGCCGGTTAAGGTTAGCGTGGCATGTTGTCCAGCGGCCGGTAAAGCGGCCATTCAAACACCTATCAGCTCTTATCGCACCTTGGCACCCTAGAGCCAATTGCTGAGCATCTTGCATCATGTGCTTGACTCCCGCTGATGCTCGTGACAGGTGAATAGTCTGGACAGAATTACACTGTGTACACTGATCGATTTTATACCTCGGTTCAATTGGCAGAACATCTCAGCACCAAAAAAAAAATCCACATTTGTGGCACTTGCTATGACAAATCGATGTGGATTTCCAAAACAATTGACAGCAGTTTCGTTATGAGCTTTTTTACAATGGCAATGTAGCTGCAATTCTATAGAAGGACAAACGGCTCATATATTTTGTTAAATCTGTGTACATTTCCTCTCCCTCTCTGCATGTGCTGAGATATGATCCTGCGGAGCATAGGCGAGTTCCAGTTGTGGCTCCAAAAGCTGTAAAGGCTTATAATGACTTCATTGGTGGCACTGATAAAAAGGACCAAATGACGAGATTACAAAAATGTAGGTGTCACTACAAGTGGCCAAAAAGACCGTTTATGAAATTTCTTATGTGGGCCACATATAATGCTGATGCACTGATGGGTTTTGTAAAAACCTCATTATTCTGATGGACACAGAGTGTGTGAGTGTGTGATTAAACTGTCAGTGTGCGATAAACTGGCTGGTGACATAAGATGAAGTAGGTTTTCATTTAATAGACGGTTTCCTGCCAGTGTTGAACGAGAACGCTGGTTACGGCGAGATGCCCACCATGATGTGGAAAGACCAGCACATAGCACACATAACAACTGTTATCGAGTCTGCAGGGAGAAATATGTCCGAGCTAACAAAGCCAACCCCAATGAAAAGGACAAAGATCTTCCCAAAAGACAAACAAATGTGTTTTGGTGTAAATTTTTCGAAGAATTTCTTTGTATTGTTCCGAAAACAAAAACTGTTGGCAAGACTGCCGTCACAAAGTAGAATACTGGAGATATAGATGCTTGTCAATTATTCTTCTCAAATGTGCTCATGTATCTACAGCTTCAGAGTATAATATATGAAAAACAACACAAAAAAGTCACGTATATTTTTGTATTATTAATATTAATACATTTCCCAGGAAGCTGGTGGTGGTCCAGAACTGAGTCAGGGGCCGGTGTTCAAAGGGTTAAAGATGGTAATAAGTGACTTATGATTGTCGTAGTCATCAGTTCATTTGTTACTTTGTTGTTAATTCAGTGGAACCATCCAAACATTTAGCTTATTCCGCCGCAGTTAGGGCATTATCTTTGTAGGTGGGAGCAGACGTGGCTTAATAGTTATAAAAATGGGGTTGGGACAAAAAGGTTGCTGGTTTGATTCCTGAACTGATTGAGGAAATGTGTGGTGGTGGCAGGGTAGTTCTTCCTTCATGGCTAAGGTTCCTTTTAGCAAGGTACCTAGCGGTCAGTGTATATTTAAAGCAGAATGGCAGAAGAACAAAGACTACAGTGATTAGATAGAGACATCGGCAAAAGCCAACATCATGCATTTTGCAATGCATGCGGAAAAAACTGGGGAGGAGCATTAAAGTCGCACATAAAATCAAATTTCACCCACTCAAAAGACATGCAAAGACTTTTAAGAATCAAGGAGCATGAGAATAGCCTGGTAATGGCCTATAGCAAAGGAAATGCAGTCAGAACAACTGCCTCAAGCACTAACTTTAGGGTTACCATGACTACACCTAGTGGATTTGCAACCAGTGCATGTGCTGACCTGAAGGTGAAGAAAGTGTTTATATATACATTTATATTTACATATATGTTTAAGAAAGTATGTGGTCTTCGTGTTACAGTTTATTACAATTACAGTGGTATCTCAATTTATGAAATGAATCCGTTCCTGAAGTGGTTTCGTAACATGGACTTTTCGTAAGTTGAACCGCATTTTACATGTAAAACGCGTGATTTGTTCCAAGGCCCCCAATACTACCCATTAAAAATGATAAAAGCATACCTTTTAAGGAACTTACTTCGTGCTGACCATGTCTTCTTAGCAGAGTTATAATCTTACAAATGTTTATGCAAGGTTAAAAGCCTGAGCCAAAAAAAATAAAGTTGCAATGAGCACACTCGAAAAACTCATGAAACAAGCTGCTGCTCAAGAGAGCTGCATCACCCCTCCTATCCAATGGGAGGCCAGCGGGGCGGGATGTTGGAAGATAGCCAATTTGAGGGAGCAACGTCATCCTTCCTAGTCAATGGGAGGCCATGGGGCCGGATGTTGGAAGATGTAGTCAATGAGAGAGCAACTCATGCATTGTTTGAATTTTTGAGATGGTGCTTTCGTAAAGTGAACTTGTTTCGTATCCAGAGACAAAAATTTTAGGAAAATGTTTTTTGTAACCTGGATTTTTCTTTTGTTGGGGCTTTCGTAAGTTGAGGTTCCACTGTATTTCTTATTTTCCAGCAAAATGATAAATGATTTAAATTAGTTTTATTTAGTTATTACATTGAATATGTAGGGCAGTGATGGTCGAGTGGTATAGGGCGCTGGATCACTGATCCTAAGGCTGGGGGTTCGAGTCCCATTCTCCACTAGGTTGTCACTCGTCCGTGCCCCCCCCCATCCTCCTACCCGTCCCCCCTCCCCCCAGTGCAGCTAACTGGGTTATCAAAGGCCGACCATGTCTCTCACTGTCTATGGTGAGAGGCATGTAAAAGAACCATTGCTGACTTTCGTAAAGAGTAGCTACAAAACCGTCAGCATGTTTCTGTCCCTTGCTAAAAGGGTTGTGTCAGGAAGGGCATTCAAAGTAAAAACCTCTGCCAAATCAAACGTGCGAATCATTCACTGTGGTGAATGCTGAAAAAGGGAAAAAGCCAAAAGGAAATCTCAGTCTCAGTGAATATGTAGTAGATGACATTTTAAGAATGTTTGTATTCTTACATTTTATATTAATTTACAGTATATTAAAATTATTCTATTTCACTCTTTGAAAATCAGAAACAGTATTTGTTGTATTTTACTTTTTTAAACATGACTTGAAAATGAAGATTTGTTCCTTGAAAAGTGCTTGAACAACATTTGGCCCAATGTGTGGGAACCATGGAAAACATTTACAGTAGGCTAATTGGCTGTTCCAGATTGCCCCAAGTTTGAAAGTGAATGGTTGTATGTTTCTGTTGGCAGTGCTGTGTTCTGGTAAATTGTCCAGGGTGTACCCTACCTTCGTCCAGAGCTGACTGAGATGGGTACCGGCCTCCCTGCGACCCTAATGAGGATCAAGCGGCTTAAAAAATGAATGAATTAATTAATTTTAAAAATCATATTCTCCCACTGTTTGGGTGGGGGTTGGTCATACTTCACGCCAAGTGTGCCAAGGGATCTGGATCAGGTGCTGACCAGGATAAAAGTGTCATTTAAATGCAGGAAAGAAAAATAAAAGCAAAAAGCACAAGATCTGCACAGTGGAAGGTGGATCATGCTGATATCTTGCAATAATTGAATAAACTAACAAATGCGCATTTCTATGAAGAGCTTTCGGGAAAGTGCTGGCAGCAGTAAGCTGTTGATGCAACTATAGAATGAAACAAAATGAATCCATCAACAGACTGGATTAAAAGGAAAGTGAATGTCAAATCCGAGTCCAAAGCTTATCCTCATTGAGATGCTGCAGCACATTGAACACAAACTCTTCAGACTGTGACTGTGTTTCCAAAATAGGTCCCATGAATAGATAGATCGATATCTTATTAATGCCAGAGGGAAATTCATGAAAAGTAGTTAAAGTTCCTATTAGGATGTGCAACAATTTTCATTTGTCTTGGGAACTTATCAGGGTTCTTTCTCTGTCATAGTTTTTGCGATGATTTATTCTGTTAAGTAATATGGAATACATGTTTCTCTCTCTCTCTCTCTCTCTCTCTCCCCAGTTATCAGGATGTGGTCTTCTGGGGGTCGGGATCTGGCTCTCCATGTCTCAGGGGAGCTTTGCCACATTTTCTCCCTCCTTCCCATCACTATCGGCCGCCAATCTGGTCATTCTCCTGGGCTCTATCGTCATGGTGACCGGCTTCCTTGGCTGCATGGGCGCTATCAAAGAGAACAAGTGCCTGTTGCTGAGTGTGAGTGATCAGCCTCGATCCTGACTGTGTGCTAGTTCAAGGATCACCATTCATCAGTGATACGAATTTTTACACACTAGCAGTTTATTCATATAAGATTATTGCATAACCTTCCCCCGTCTCTTCTTCCTTTTTTTTTCTTTTTTTTTTTCTCTCAAGTTCTTCATTGTCCTGTTGATAATTCTGCTGGCAGAGTTGATTCTCCTCATTCTCTTCTTCGTGTATACAGACAAGGTAAAGGACACATATTCGCACAAGGATGGAAATCTTAAATTCCATTGGTTTTTCACTGAGAGTCTGCTTTACCTCGTTAGTAAAGCCACTCATTTTATATTATCTAGTTGACGGAGCCGCTGAAGCACTGGCAAAAGTGCCGCTAAAAATAATTTTTAACTTTTTCAATTTACTATTTTTCCCCCCTGCCGATATCTGTATTATATGCCGATGTGAAAAAAATATCAAATCTTAATCAGACACAAAATCGTACCGTTAAATATTATGGATAATTTTGTGTGTTCGCCTTCGAGATCGCGCTTACATCTTTATATCCAAATGAATTCTCGCATCAGGTATCATGAGTCGAGACTCCCAGCATGCTTTGTGAGTGACTCTAATGAACAGATAATGCATTGTATTTAGACATATGTAATTTGCACACTATATTTGATGATATTCCCAGCACTTGTAGAGTCATCAACCAGATATTATACATGAAAAAATTTTAAGTGACAAAACCTTCCTGTGCTATTCATATCAACAAAATAACAAATATATATATATTTATATACAGGGGGTGGACAAAATAATGGAAACACTCAACATTTTGGCATTATAATCTTTGAACATAATTTAAACAATCAAATCTTGACATATGTGTTGATTCATACAACTTGTGAATTGTTTCCAAAGGAATTTGTGCTCGGACTTGTGCTTCGCTGAGGATGGTCATTATTTTTGAGACAGTAGCTCTTGAAACACCGAACATTTGGGCAGTTTTTGTTACACGAGCGCCGACCATACGAGCACCAACAATTTGGCCTCTATTAAAATCTGAGAGGTCTGCCATTATGGGGTTAATGTTTTCAATATCTGTTTAATGTTTTCAATATCTGTTTAATGTTTTCAATATCTGAAAAAGGAAAAAAAACATTTATTTTGCATCAACATATAAAATAACAAAATTATTATACAAAAAATAATAACATATGCCAAGTTTTGATTGTTTAAATTATGTTCAAAGATTATGATGCCAAAATGTTAAATGTTTCCATTATTTTATCCACCCCCTGTGTATACTAGTCCTTCTCAAAAAATTAGCATATTGTGATAAAGTTAATTATTTTTTGTAATGTACTGATAAACATTAAACTTTCATATATTCTATTCATTGAACACCAACTGAAATATTTCAGGTCTTTTATTGTTTTAATACTGATGATTTTGCCAAAAAAAAGTAAAGAAAAACCAAAAATTCCTATCTCAAAAAATTAGCATATTTCATCCGACCAATAAAAAAAGTGCTTTTAATACAAAAAAGTCAACCTTCAAATAATTATGTTCGGTTATGCACTCAATACTTGGTCGGGAATCCTTTTGCAGAAATGACCTTCAATGCGGCGTGGCATGGAGGCAATCAGCCTGTGGCACTGCTGAGGTGTTACGGAGGCCCAGGATGCTTCGATAGCGGCCTTAAGCTCATCCACAGTGTTGGGTCTGGTGTCTCTCAACTTTCTCTTCACAATATCCCACAGATTCTCTATGGGCTTCAGGTCCGGAGAGTTGGCAGGCCAATTGAGCACAGTAATACCATGGGCAGTAAACCATTTACCAGTGGTTTTGGCACTGTGAGCAGGTGCCAGGTCGTGCTGAAAAATCATCTTCATCTCCATAAAGCTTTTCAGCAGATGGAAGCATGAAGTGCTCCAAAATCTCCTGATAGCTAGCTGCATTGACCCCGCCCTTGATAAAACTCAGTGGACCAACACCAGCAGCTGACATGGCACCCCAGACCATCACTGACGGTGGGTACTTGACACTGGACTTCAGGCATTTCCTTCTCCCCAGTCTCCCTCCAGGAATGACATGCAAAATTTGCTTTCATCTGAAAAAAGTACTTTGGACCACTGAGCACCAGTCCAGTGCTGCTTCTCTGTAGCTCAGGTCAGGCGCTTTTGCTGCTGTTTCTGGTTGAAAAGTGGCTTGACCTGGGGAATGCAGCACCTGTAGCCCAGTCCACTGCTTCCACAGGTCCCCCAAGTCTGGAATCGGCCGTTCTTTCACTTTTTCCTTCCCACAGACGTCCCACCGAGGTGGCTTGATAGAGCACTCTGGGAACAGCCTATTCACTCAGATTTCTTTCCGTGTCTTACTCTCTTGCCTGAGGGTGTCAATGATTACCTTCTGGACAGCAGTCAGGTCGGCAGTCTTACCCATGATTGCGGTTTTGAGTAATGAACCAGGCTGGGAGTTTTTAAAAGCCTCAGGAATCTTTTGCAGGTGTTTAGAGTTAATTGGTTGATTCAGATGATTAGGTTAATAGCTCATTTAGACTACCTGAACATGATATGCTAATTTTTTGAGATAGGAATTTTGGGTTTTCATGAGCTGTATGCCAAAATCATCAGAATTAAAACAATAAAAGACCTGAAATATTTCAGTTGGTGTGCAATGAATTTTAAATATATGAAAGTTTAATTTTTATCAGTACATTACTGACAATAATGAACTTTATCACGATATGCTAATTTTTTTTAAGAAGTACACCCACCCCCCACCCGGCACTTTTTTTCACAATTGTAAATAATATTTGAAATTTTTTTTTTTTTTTCTTATTTTTTCCGACATCACTAAATTTGTGCTGAAAAATCCGTCAACCAGAAAATAAAAAATAAGTGGCCTCATGCCTTAACCTGGTTTCAGATTTTTTTTTTCAAATGCATGTTGCTGGCTACTGACTGTTTTTGCCACATGCTTCATTCTTTTCAAACCACTGAGACTGTTCTGGGTAAAAAAATCACATCAAGCAGTAGTTTCTGAAATACTCAAAACCTGCTTTTTGGGAACCCACAATTATATTAGTCACTGAGATTACATTTTTCCCTCTCTGATTTTGGTAGAAATTTCACTTTTTAGCTCGTCGTGTTCATTTAAATGAGTTCATGCCCTTATCGCATTGAAAAATTACAATGGATGTGAAGCTGTTCCTCTTAATGTAGCCAACGAGTGTATACATTGAACTTGTCCTTAGGAACAGAACGTTCTGTGAAATGTGTTCTGACAGCCCTGTTGTGGATTTATGTGAGCCACGTTCAGTCACATTTCTGAACATATTTGTGGGACAAAAGCGTTAAACACTTCAAAGAGTCCTGCTTGGCCATTTATGCTGCCACTGTGCTCCTCCCATGGTCCTAGATTTACACCCATGTTGTCCTAGTTCCCAAAATGTGCCATGTGCCAAATATTAGAAACGTACAATAGAATTTGAGTTGCATGTTCAGACTTCTGAATCATTTAAATCTAATTCAGTTAGAAAATAGCAGATTTCATGTCGTGAATGAATTTCAGCTTCCTGTGTTAAATGTTTTATTGGCTCTTAGCATGGTTAAAATATTCATAAAATAATATATATTTCACAGTTTTTAAGCTTAAATGTAGTGGAAAAAAATTGCCAACTGGAGTAAAAATAAAAACTAAAAAATACTACAATGGATCATGCAACACAAACTAAAATGAAATTAAATCGCTGGGGAAATCTTTTTTTGTTTGTTTTTAGTTGATTTACACTGTGGGTGGCACAGTGGTTAACACATCCGTCTCACAGCAAGAGGACCTGGGTCCGATTCCCAGGCTTGGGTGTTTTAGTGGGTTTCCTCCAAGTACTCTGGTTTCCTCCCTTAGTACAGAGACATGCTCAGTAGGCTAATTGGCTGTTCCAGTGGGGCTGGGGGATTTGACCCTGGGGAACATGCTTTTCTGGAATAGTGTATGAGAATTAAGTGTAGTTGTACCTCCACTCCAGTAGTTGGCAGTGACTCTCTCATTGTTGCACCATGGTATAGCGGTTATGAAGTGCAGTAAACAACCCCTCAAGAAACAACGGAGAAAAGTTTCTAACAGGAACGAAGAGAAAGGTGGAGTGAGACGGCGGTATTAAGACATAAATAAGTCAAATGAGTTTAAATAAGGATGCATTTTTTAAAATTTCGGACACATTGGTGCACTTTAAATATTTTCTGTTACAGATTATAACACAATGTTAATGAAGTTTTTAATGTTAAAGATACAGTACAATTTTTTGCAGGGGTGTACTAATAACAATTTTATAGATAAATAATACTATTTTTAGTCGCTTGTGGGGCAGTGGGGGTGAAATGTTTTTTTTTCTTCCAAGAGGGGGCGCCACAGAAAATAATTGAGAAGCACTGGGTTAAGGCAATGGTTTGTTCATCTGAAGGTCAGCGGTTCAATTCCCACTACCACTGCTGTTGGGTCCTTGAGCAAGGCCCTAAACCCTCAATTGCTCAGTTATGAAAAAATAATTCTAAGTCGCTCTGGATAAGAACATCAGACAAGTACTATAAATGTAAAGACTGCAACTCCATAATATTTAATCCTAAAGTGGTGCATTCCACAAAATAATAACACTAGTTGTTTAATATTAATTGTTTAATATATAAAAAAGAAAAAAGAAATTCAATTATAAAAATGAATAAATAAAATACTAAGTCCAACCTGTGCATGTAGCCATATAAATTTACACCATTATCCAAATTGACTTACAATTATCTTTTTTTTATACAACTGAGCAATTAAGGGCTAGGGGTCTTGCTCAAGGGCCCAGCAGTGGTGATCGTGGGGATTGAACCCTGCTGACCTTCAGATCAGTAACTCATTCCTTTAACCACAAAGCCACCACTTCCCCATAATTATATATCCATCATTGATATGTCTGGCTGTAAGGTGTTTTTGACAGTGATGTATGTATGAACGCTCTTGCAGGTGAGTGAGAATGCACAACAGGACCTGAAGGAGGGTCTGCAACTGTACAACACCGACAACAACATCGGCCTGCGCAATGCGTGGAACATCATCCAGTCCGAGGTGTGTGTGGGTGTGCGAGCGAGTGTGCAGCTCTGCGTTGTGTAGTGCGTTTCTGTAGGTCATGTGATTGTGATTTGTAAATCAGAAGTGGATGTGATGTGAACGCATCATATAGGCATGAATATCGATCTCCAGCCTGTGTAGGATGAAGCTACCCATGGTTCAAATCAGAGAATAGCAGTATGTTATCATCTGTAAGACAAGTTTGTTGTTGTTATTTAAGTACTGCAGCCTCTTCTGATTTCATGAAAGTTTATAAAACAACAAGATGCTTTAAAAAAATAAAACCCTTTAGGATAATTACACACCTCAGGCTGTCACTCGAGACTCCTTTCCTCGGTGTTAAATGAGCATCTCTGTACCCTGTCCCAGTTCCACACTTTTAGATAAAATAAAAATACACTTATATGGAGCATGTCTAAGTTATTACTACAGCGCGGATGATGTAAGAATGAGCACATAATATAAACCTGCTATTTGTCTTTATGCTGGAGGAGCTGCCAGACATGTAATGTTATTGAAAATTATACACCATTTGATCAATCAGTGTTGAGCATTCAACAGAAGTGTGGTATAAATAGGTCAGAATGAATAACTAATTTTCACATTAGCATTCTGAGTTTGTCGCATTATGACTGTGTGTGTGTGTGTGTGTGTGTGTGTGTGTGTGTGTGTGTGTGCGCGCGTGCGTGCGTGCCCTGCAAGAGCTTTACAGATTTTAACTGGCGCAAAACAGCCACTGCATTTAGGAAATATTCACATAAATGGTAGATGAAACAACAATCTTATCTGTCTCTCTTTCTCCCCCTCCCCTCTCTCCCGCCCTCTCTCGCCCTCCCTCCCTTCCTTCATTTCTATCTCTCTCCATCTCTTCTTCTCCCCCTCTCTGTGTAGTGGCAGTGCTGTGGCGTGACTGGCCACACAGACTGGCACGATGCCCTGCCTGACAAGACAGTCCCGGACCGATGTTGCCAAGAGCATTATAAAGAATGTGGGCGTAATGCCAGCAATGTGTTCTGGTCTCAGGTAAGTTTCTAAAACCATTTTTATAAAACATGGCAGCTGCATGGCTGAGCTAATTACACTCACTCTGGGCCCTGGAAGTGCTCTTGCATACACACTATGAATCTAACCTTCATCTGATTTCCACAGACCTAAGCAGCATCCCGGAAGATGTTAAAATAGATTTCAGAAAATTTACAGTAAAGACATTTGGGTTCTAGCTTTGCCATCTTTAATTAAAATGGAAACAGCTGAATTGAGGTCATTCTTGTCAGAAGGCCACTTTTACCCATAAAGTTAGTTAAGAGAAATTTAGATACATATGCATTAATGGTATTTGACTGACGCCCTTGTCCAGAGTGACCTAGAAATCTTTATTCATTTTATTTATTTTTCTTACACTGAGCACTCAGTGGCCCAACAGTGGCAGTTTGATGTTACTGGGTCCTTTGGATCAGTAAGCCAGAGCCTTAACCATCTGATTTGTGCTTTCAGTAAAGTATTAATACTGTATTCGACGTAATAAGCACCCTGCTCCAATAAGCCCCCCCATGTTTTTTTTTTTGTTGTTTTTTGTTTTTTTCTTACATCTAATAACCGCCCATGTGTACTGGGAGCAAAATTGTGGATAAAATTTCACAATTTTATTCGATCAGTCTCTGTAAACATAAAATGTGGCGTTCATTGCCTGTAAAAGTGAGTTTACATGGTATTTCAAGATCCCCTGCCACTGGGGAATGTCTATAATGTTCATCAGTAACAACACATTTGATTGTCCCGCCGTGCTTTAAATAACAGGAACATATTTTGCTGTGTTCTCTTGGTAAATGTCCAACAACCAATGAACCATTAGAAACTGCTACAGCAAAATTATGGGATGCTCTGAATGAATGGAGCGATGAGCCAGATACGGACCTATCATGTGATGACGAGTATTTTTCACTCAATTCTCGTGCTCACTAACTTCACAAATTTAAGCACGTTCCTGGCCATGTGCCTTTGTTTATGTTTGTGTTGATTGGCTCAAAGTGCCATGTGCTAAATTTGACGTTCGTGTTGATTGGCTCGATTTTACTTTCGGGAAAATGTTTAAAGGAACAGCACCGGGAGGGAAAAGTAAGGGGTCTTTTTTTTTTTTTTTTTTTTTTTAATTTATGCTGTTTTTTGTTTATTTTCAGTTTTCATGTAAGTAGTTTGGTTGATACCATGAAATGAATAACACAAATACCAGTATAACTCTTTTATTGTTCTGTTATTATTCATGTTTTCCACCTCGATGGTAATAAGCACTTACCGTTCCACTCCGCTGGTAACATTTTAGTAAGCACCCACCCACTCCAATTTTTAAAGCGCCCTTGGCGCTTATCACGTCGAATACGGTATATATTAATTGTGATACATTCAATAGGTTTCCAATGATTTCTCGGGAAATCTCATGGTTGTTTTGTTGGAATTCAGTGGTGAATTGGTTTTTATTGGGATTTTATTGTAAGTTCCCAGTAGGTTATTCATATTTTACAATCTGGCAGGGTTTTAATGGTTTCCAGCAGTGGTATATGATTTTAAATTGACCTCCTATTGGATTTATATAGATAAATAATTAATGCAAATGAATTTACAATAGTTTATGATTTCCTTTTATAACTGACTTGCGAATGCTATTATGGGTTTTGTTCCGCCAGGGTGTATATTGCACGTAGTTTTCCCAATAAACTGTTGTAGGGTACTTATGTATAGAGTATCCATATCTTATGGGAATTATGATTAAACCTGACTGTACTCAAAAATAAATCTGATTGTTTAACTGACTCAGTGCAGCCTGGGTTTGCTTTTTTTTTTAATCAGATCGCTGAAGTTAATATTTATTGTAGCTGTCATCTAATTTTGGGTAGTGATATTATTGTGTGCATTTGTTGGACTGGAAATAAACTCAACATAAACTTGTTCTTTGACCATTAGGGCTGCTACGAGAAGGTTGTGGACTGGCTGGATGATAATAAACACCTGTTGGGTACCATTGCCATGTGTGTGCTGGTCATACAGGTACTAAAGCACAAATACACAGCCACACTCCTGTTGGACAAAAAAATTATCGAGCAAAACAAATACAAAGATTAATTCATCAGTCTTTGAATAAAGTTCCCTTTAAATGCTTATATAAGCCTAACCAAATGAACCATGTATTCTGGGTTTGCAGAAGTGTCAACAAGTCTGGGGCCTTTTGTATTGGTTTTGTGCCTAATCAATCATAGGTGAATAATACCCCCATTTCACTGGAGCACGGAATGCAATGATTGTGGCGGAAAGGCACGGAACGCACTCTACGGAGGAGCTTCAGCATTTTTACACTGAAAATGGGTCTAAAACCTACGGAAAGTTGTACCTTCGGAACGTTCACGGAATGTGCGGAAAACACGCGGGAATACAGCGGTACAATGTCGGAATACATGCGTAAAAGTGCTCAGATTACCTTCGGAAACAGTGTGGATTGCAAAGGAATACGTTCGGATAATTCACGGAACGTTCACGGAAAGCAAGGAACACTCGAGGAATGACTACAGCACTACAGACGCTCCCCAATTTACGTTTTTTAATTGGTTCCGGACGGCCGAACGTAACTTGAAAGTGAATGTAAGTTGTTACAATGACGTGTGACGTATAACGTTCATACTGTACTATACATCCATAAATACCATTAATATAATATCTCATAAAACTCCCCTAAACCAATTATTATAAACATAGCATTGTAAAATAATATCAACATTAATTTCAAATAAGTCACTTATTTATGCCGAGTCACTTTACATGAATCTTAAAACAGCCAATCAACACTTACAATATGTGAGGCCCTCTAAAACCGAAAGTGGTGTACTTGCGAAAGCAGTGTACTTGCTGTGGGTTATACGGACTTCCGGTCTTTCAAGTGTGCAAGGGCGCCGTTGAACTCGTTTAGAACTCAGCCTACACTGATGTGACTCACCAGTAGAGTGGAGAGTTCTCCATGGATTCAGGTTTTTATTCATTTTAGAACTCTCTTTGCTTAACTGAGTATGTATGGTACATTGTGCCGATCCGAGCAGATAGTTAATTCATCTCTGTGTATGAGACTTGCACCCATGCTAGCAGGCTTACGCTTCTGACCAACCATATTTGCTTAGGGTTACAAAAGTCCGCAAAACAGTGTAAACACAAAGATCACAGAGACTACGTCTTAACACAAAGGTTACACGCTCTATAAAACGATATATATATAAAACTGAACTGGGAAGAAGGAGGGGCACATTCAGTCTGTCATTTGTAAACAATGGACGCAGCGTCATTACGTTAGCGTACTACTTAGATACGTCTAAACTCAAAATTTGACTTAAAAAAAAAAGTAAAACGGATGAACGTAAGTCGGGGAGCGTCTGTACTCCATTTTAGAAGGAAGTGCGACGGAATGAAGGCGGAACGTTCACGTTCAACACGGAATGACTAAGGAATGACTGAGGAATACCCGGCATAACCACGTTTCAACGAGGAAAAATCTATAAATACGCGGAATCGACCAAGGAAGCTCATTCTCTCATTCATACTATATGTTTATAATGTATAATATGTTTATAATGTTCAATAAATTTAAATTTAAACATATGTTTGTAATTTACCATATGTTTCTAATGTGCAATATGTTTATAATTTACAATAAATTTAAAATTTAATGTGTTAATATGTTTAATATCAATAATGTCAATACGTTACTTTTATTTGCACCTCAATAAATCATTCCAGACTACAAACCATGCACACAAGTCCAAATCACAGTGATTATAACTTTAAAACTTTATTACATGAACAGGAAAACAGAAAAAATAAATTGGAATAATTTAATACTTATAATGGAAGTGACTTCCTTGAGTGTTCCGCAAGTCTTCCGTGTTATCCGCAACCATTCCGCAAACGTTCCGCATGTATTCCGCAAACCTTCCGTGAGTATTCCATGGGGATTCTGTGGCTGCCTTTGACCATTCGGAAGGGGGGGGGGCTCGCGGAACGGTCAAGGAACACTGGTGGAATCAAAGGAATGATCACGGAACGTTTGAGAAAATGATGGAACACTTGCGGAACGACTGAGGAACCTAAGGGAACACTGTCAGAAAATTTTTCCGTGAAGAGGCTTTTGAACATGGTCGCGGAAGATTTTGGCCTGCCGGTAGAGGAGGAGTACCTTCCGAATCATACAAAAGGACAAGGAAGATGACAGCATGACTGAGGAACGTTGGAGGATGACTACAGTTTTGCTTCCACGAGACTGTCGCGCTCCAGTGAAATGGGGGTATAACCGGGTGTGGTGCATGTCACATCTACAAAATGCTATGAAACAGTATAAACAAGTGGAACGTGCAAAACAGTACAAAAATATATATATACATGACATTCTTTTTCTTTCTTCCTTTCGGCTTTTCCCTTTTTCTTGGGAGTCACCACAGCGAATCATCTGATTCGCACATTTGATTTGGCATAGGTTTTTACATCGGATTCCCTTCCTTTCACAACCCTTTTAACAAGGGAAAGAAACACGCTGACGGCTTTGCAGCCTACTCTTTCCGAAAATCAGCAATAGTTCTTTTACATGCCTCTCACCATAGACGGTGAAAGACATGGCCCGCCTTTGATAACCCAGTTAGCCGCACTGGGGGGGACAGTGACAACCATACATTACATTATATAATAGTAAATATTATGTATTGTTTATAATTGGCAGCAACGTTGGAATAGTGGCTAGCCTCACAGTAAGAAGGTTTGGGTTTGATTTTCAACTCGGGTGTTTGTGTGGAGTTTGCATGTGCTTGTGTGGGTTTCCTCCCACAGTCCAAAAGCATGCACAGTAGGCTAATTGGCTGTTCCAAATCTCCCCAAGGTGTGTGTGTGTGTGTGTGTGTGTGTGTGTGTGTGTGTGTGTGTGTGTGTGTGTGTATTGTTATGCAAGTGTTTACCCCGCAATAGCCTGGCAAGCTGTCCAAGGTGTAGCCCGCCCTTGCCCAGAGTGGACTGAGATGGGCACCAGCTTCCTTGCAACTTTATTTAGGATTCAGAGGATTTAAAATGAGTTTTTATAATTAATATTATATATGTTATATTATATGTAAATTAAAAATAGTAATAATAATGGAGTAAATGTTTTTATAATAATAAGTGGACATAAAAATGTCTACATACCCCTATAAAATGGCAGTTTTTTTGTGAATGAACTTTTCCACTTTTAATGTCGATTATAATCTGCCACTTAGTTTAAAAAATATTTTGGGGGATGCTAAAATTATGTGGTGGATGTAATATTCCTTTTTGCACAAAATCTTCATGTTTCAGCTAAAAAAGATGATGAGGAATTGCACCTTTTTGTACAACAACAGTCCAAAACCCTCCATGACAACAAACAATATCTTGAATGAAAATTTTAGGAAGGAACAGCCAGAGCTCAGACCTCAATTTTGAATCTGTGGGGGGACCTGAAGAGGACTGTGGACAGGAAATGCCTTCACAACTAGATGGATTTGGAGCACTTTTCTGAGGAAGAGGGGGCAAAGATTGGCAACTCACGATTTGTTTTTATGAAGTCACAAATAGATTCCCACACAACAAGAATGCAGTCATAAAATCAAATAGTGCTTCATTAAAGTATAAGTTTAAGGGTGTGTAAATATTTAACATTTTTATTTCCACCCCAGAAAGATTTTATGACATTACTTATTTTGTGGAGCTGCCAATGTTAATAGTCATAATTTTATTTTATATATATATATATATATATATATATAAAACGAGTAACGAGGGATCACTGTGTATATGTATATATATATATATATATATATATATATATATATATATATATATATATATATATATGTGCTTTGTGCTTCAGTTTCTGCGGCTTCAGTGCATAGCGGGTTTTTCAAAAATATTCATCAAAAAATAAGGAAATTATGGAAAGTTAAGTAAAATGCCGCAAAACAAGGCCAATTATGCACAACAGTCAAACAAACAAAAATATAACCCAACAAAACTTAGAATTTTATGTGAGGCGCACATCTATATTATTTATATTTATAGTATTGAATATGTATTTATTGATATTATATACACATATACATGTACGTATACGTCAATCAAGGGGGTCGATCCTACTTTGCGGAAATTGGTGGGGGGTCTCAGTCCCCATTTACCGTGGAAAGTGAGGGATCCCTGTGTGTGACACACACACACACACACACACACACCGTATTTTCCGGGCCATAAAGAATACCAGAATATTATACGCAATATCATTGAACGGTCTCCATCCAGATTATAAGGCACATTAAGCAAAACAAATGTCAGCCAAGTCAAACTTGATTCAACTCTCACAATAACTCAGCATTGTTCAGTTATAACACACAAAATCTAAAATAATACACTTCACAATAACTCTCAACATTTTTTCAGCTGTAACAATATAAAACAATAAACTTACTTTTTCAGTTCATTCCTCTTCCACAAATCCATCAAATTCTTCATCTTCAGTGTTTGAGTTTAACAGTTGAGTGAGTTTTACATAAAGCCAGGATCCCTGTATTAGTTTTTATTATTATATTATATTTTATCTCTTATTCCCTCACACATAGAGTCAGATCAAGAAAGATGGAGATTACAAGTCTTCCTGGGTCATAATGTACACTTCTCTCAGCCACGCCCCTTAAAGAGATCACAATAACAAACACAACCGAGATAAGGTGGAAAAACCAGGTACTCAGTGTTACCTGACTACGATAGCAGTAATGCTGGTATTTGGACATAAAGGCCGGAGCCCTGTATTATTTTTTTAATTATATTTTATTATCTGTTAATCCCTCACGCGCATGGAGTCAGATAAATAGAGACGATGATTAGAAGTCTTCCCGTCGTGACCTGAACTTCTCTTAGCCACGTCACCTGAAAGAGACAAACATTGAGGCGCCATTTGCAGCGTGAATATTGTGTTCATTACAAAACTGAGGTCATTGCTTTTAAGAAAGCTGTATCAGCATAACTTTAAATTCAAGAAGTTTAATCCGAGGTCTCAGGAGGACATCTGGAGCAGTGCTTTATCCCGGTGGTGAACGTGAAACTCTCATTAAGCCGGTTGAGCGTCCTGAGGATAGAGACAGAGATTAGGCAAAAAACCCTCAGCAATACTCGGCGTTACCTGATTACGATAGCAGTAATGCTGGTATTTGGACATAACGCTCAGATCCCTCTAAACTTCCAACCTGTTGACACCGATATCTAGCAGTTGTAGTTCTTTGGCTAATCCACCAGAATGATGGTAGGCTCTGAATTAGTTTGCTTCACTTGGGTTTTGACGGTATCCGAGAGATGGAGTCTCGTGGCTTCATCCATACATAACGCGCACTGGATTATAAATTGCACCATCAATTATTGTGAGTATTGAAGGCTTTTAAGTGCGCATTATGGTCCGAAAAAGTGTGTGTGTGTGTGTGTGTGTGTGTGTGTGTGTGTGTCGGCCCTCTTCTTACAAAATTAATCCGTTCCGGCACCTTTTTTGGAACCTGGAGTTTGCGTAAGTAGAGGTGCATTTTACATGTAAAACGCGTGATTCATTCCAAGGCCCCCAAGACTAGCCTTTAAAAATTATAAAAGCATACCTTTTAAGGTACATACTATGTGTTGACATGTCTTCTTAGCAGAGTTATAATCTTACAAATGTTTATGGAAGGTTAAAAGCCTGAGCCATAAAATACAGTTGGAATAACACACAAACTGAACACGGTTCACACACAAACTTGAACAAAGTTGGAACAACAGTGTCGTCCCTTCCTAGCCAATAAGAGGCCAGCGGAGAGGGATGTTGTGAGGTAGCCAATGGGAGGGAGCCGCGTCATTCCTCCTAGCCAATGGGAGGCCAGCAGAGCGGGAGGTTGGGAGACAGCCAATGAGAGAGCAACTCACGCATTGTTTGAATTTTTGAATGCCGCGTTTGGCGCTTTTCGTGAGAAGAGGTTGTTTCGTGTACAGAGGACGAGAATTTAGGAAAATGTTTTTCGTAACCTGGATTTTCTGTATTCAGAGGCTTTCGTAAGTTAAGGGCCGACTGTGTGTGTGTGTGTGTGTGTGTGTGTGTGTGTGTGTGTGTGTGTGTGTGTGTGTGTGTGTGTGTGTGTGTGTGTGTGTACACTTCGCCCTTCAATTCATGTGGCTTAAGTGCGTCTCGTTTTTTTTTTTTTTTTTTTTTAATATTCTTCGAATTTAAAAATAAGGAAATTAAGGAAGAATATGGGAAAAGTTAAGGAAAATGCCATAAAAACAAGGCAAATTGTGCAAAAAAACCCCAAAACAAACATACAACAAAACAGAATCTCCCATCAAAACTGGATACATTGTTGTGAGGTGCGCATCTGAGTGCATGCATGCGCATCTGCGTGCGCACGCGTCTGTATTGCATTTTCTGCATTATTTTTTAATGTTTGTTATTATGAGAATTTATAGCTTTGAATAAGTATTTATTGATATTATATACACATATACATGTATGTATTTGTCAGTCGGGTGGTGTGTGATCCTACTTCGCGGAGTTCGGTGGTTGTGGGGGGATCTCGGTCCCAATTAACCGCGGAAAGTGAAGGATCCCTGTGTATCCACACACACACACACACATATATATATATACACACACACACACACACACACACACACACACACACACTGCCCTCCATAATTATTTGCACTCCCCGGTAAGATGTGTTAAAGATTTAAAATAAATTACATTTTTATTACTGAAGTACAAACTCACTGAAAATTGTGGAAAAATGTAACCTTCAACTCAAGTGAATTTTGGGGGGGGGGGCTAAAATCCCTGACTAAGAAATAATTATTTTTCATAGAATCACCTGGTCCACAATTATTGGCACCATAAATTCTTAGGAAATAAATGTAATATAATATTTCTGTAATTTCTACAGCAGTATACAAAGTTGATCAGAGTATCGAGGAATATTAGCAATTCATCACTTCCTGTTTCCCTGCGGTATAAATATGAAGTGACGCTGTGGCCATTTCTCTTATCCACTCTTCAACATGGGAAAGATAAAGGAAAACACCATTTGAAGTAAGGCAGATGGGCACCTGCCCATATCTACTGTCAGAGAAACCATTAAGAAGTTTAAAACAACCGGAACAATGGTAAGCAAGCCTGGACGAGGACACAAGGCTATTTTACCACCATGTACAGTGAGGAGGATGGTAAGAGAAATAAAACAATTCTCCAAAGCTCACTGTTAAAGAATTGTAATAAATGGGAGCATCTTGGGGACACAAGGTCTCCAAAACAACCATCAGCACCATCTACATGCCAACAAGCTGTTTGAGAAGCATGCACAGCAAAACCTTTTCTCACTCACAATCATAAACGCAAATGTCTGGAGTTTGCTAAGCAGTTTTGGAACTTCAACTGGGACCGTGTGCTTTGGTCAGATGAGACCCTTTTTTCAGATCCCAGATCTCTATTTAGAGGAATTCCTCTATTTTTTCAGGTTCTATGCGGCCCCTTTAACTCCCAACTGAAATATTTAATTTCCTCTATTTCTGAACCCATTTCCTCTATTTTTTCTAAACCTCACTGGGATCCCTGTTTTTTGGCAACAAACGCTCTAAGTGGGTCTCGTGTAACACTAAAGATGAGGATGCAGAAAAACACCTCATGCCTACTGTGAAATATGGAGGAGGATCAGTGATGCTGTGGGCCTGTTTCTCTTCCAGAGGTCCTGGGAAACCTTGTTAGGGTGCATGGCATCATGAAGATGGGTCATCACCGGGTCTTTCAGAAAGATGATGACCCTAAACATGTGGCCAAACAAAATCTAAACAGAAATGGTTCACCAGACACAGAATCAAGCTCCTCCCATGGCCATCTCAATCTCTAGATCTCAACCCCATTGTAACCCTATGGAAAGAGCTTAAGAAGAACGCACAGAAGAGAAAACCAGGTCGCTGGATGAATTAGAGAGATTGTGCAGACAGGAATGAACCCTTTTTGTTGGTAAAAGGGGGTTGTGCAAAGTATTAACATCAGGGGTGCTAGTAATTTTGGCACACATGGTTTGATGTGTAAAAAAAAAAAATCTTCATCAGTTCAGTTCATTTTCTGTAACCGCTTACACGGTGTATTCTTAATGTGGGTTTTTATTTCCCCACTGTATAAATACACTTGAATTAAAGGTTCAGTTTTCCTCTTTTTTTTTTTTTTTTTTTTTTAATAATT
This sequence comes from Plotosus lineatus, assembly GCA_024760905.1. Taxonomy (NCBI): domain Eukaryota; kingdom Metazoa; phylum Chordata; class Actinopteri; order Siluriformes; family Plotosidae; genus Plotosus; species Plotosus lineatus. Next base: position 14,982,114 of record CM045733.1, read on the forward strand.
ATTATTGTGGTCCGATATTATTTATAAAGAAAAAAAATCCTGAATTTATGAGAAGATAAAGAACATATTTTGCTGAACCAGGGGTACCAATAATTATGGAAGTGTGTGTGTGTGTGTGTGTGTGTGTGTGTACACAGTGCAAAATTAATTTAAAAAGTGGAAAAAAATATTCTCGTACTAGTATAGACTCGTACTGTTTTTTTCATTGCCCTCTCACGGCAGCTGCTGTAACTACACTATGCACATCTGCGCATGCATACCTGCCTTTCGGAAATGTGACTGTAGAGTTTAGAATCCAGCAATTTGCACAGTGTGTGTGTAAAATATTTAACACGCCATGTTCTCAGAAGTAATAATATTGACATGTATGACAGAACTTCAGATTTGCCTCTAACCCTTCCATCCTGATCTGATGTCAGCAGCATCAAAAGCTACCTAGGGGTCCAGTTACTTTTAATCCCACCCTCAGAGGTGAAAGGGGAAGGTCTGTAAAAATTGTTATGGAACCTCCTTTTTGAATGTTATGGAAAACGTTGACAGTATGTTTCACTGGTCCGTTCAAAGCAGGAGTTTCAACAGAATACAGTAGTACCTCACCTCACGATAGTCCCAGCAAACGAAAAATCTAGGTTATGAAAAACATTTTCCAAAAATTTTTGTCTCGGTATACGAAACAAGTTTTCCTTGCGAAATGTGCCATTCAAACATTAAAACGCGCCATTTAAACATTCAAACAATGCACAAGTTGCTCTCCCATTGGCTATCTCCCTACATCCTGCACCGCTGGCCTCCCATTGGCTAGGAGGGATGACGCAGCTCCCTCCCATTGACTATTATGGAGCTGTATCTCCATAATACCCATAATGCTTTTCGTGTAAAGGACAGAGTTACTGTTGTTTCATGAGTTTTTCTTTTCTTTTCACTTTTTTTTTGCCGATACGACTGAGTTCCAGTGCTGCTGCAGGAGTTACGAGAACGTTACTCTGAACAAACTGCCTCAGGGGACTCCAACTCCCAATTAGAAAAACGCTGACGGCTTTGCAGCTACTCTTTACGAAAGTCAGCAATAGTTCTTAAACTAGTCCTTCTCAAAAAATTAGCATATTGTGATAAAGTTCATTATTTTCTGTAATGTACTGATAAAAATTAAACTTTCATATATTTTAGATTAATTGCCCACCAACTGAAATATTTCAGGTCTTTTATTGTTTTAATACTGATGATTTTGGCATACAGCTCATGAAAACCCAAAATTCCTATCTCAAAAAATTAGCATATTTCATCTCACCAATAAAAAAAGTGCTTTTAATACAAAAAAAGTCAACCTCCAAATAATTAGGTTCAGTTATGCACTCAATACTTGGTCGGGAATCCTTTTGCAGAAATGACTGCTTCAATGCGGCGTGGCATGGAGGCAATCAGCCTGTGGCACTTCTGAGGTGTTATGGAGGCCCAGGATGCTTCGATAGCGGCCTTAAGCTCATCCACAGTGTTGGGTCTGGTGTCTCTCAACTTTCTCTTCACAATATCCTGCCCTTGATAAAACACAGTGGACCAACACCAGCAGCTGACATGGCACCCCAGACCATCACTGACTGTGGCTACTTGACACTGGACTTCAGGCATTTTGGCATTTCCATCTCCTCAGTCTTCCTCCAGACTCTGGTACCTTGATTTCTGTAGCCCAGGTCAGGCGCTTCTGCCGCTGTTTCTGGTTCAAAAGTGGCTTGACCTGGGGAATGCGGCACCTGTAGCCCAGTCCACTGCTTCTACAGGTCCCCCAAGGTCCGGAATCGGCCCTTCTCCATAACCTTCCTCAGAGTCCGGTCACCTCTTCTGGTTGTGCAGCGTTTTCTGCCACATTTTTTCCTTCCCACAGACGTCCCACTGAGGTGCCTTGACACAGCACTCTGGGAACAGCCTATTCGCTCAGAGATTTCTTTCTGTGTCTTCCCCTCTTGCTTGAGGGCGTCAATGATGGCCTTCTGGACAGCAGTCAGGTCGGCAGTCTTACCCATGATTGCGGTTTTGAGTAATGAACCAGGCTAGTAGTTTTTAAAAGCCTCAGGAATCTTTTGCAGGTGTTTAGAGTTAATTGGTTGATTCAGATGATTAGGTTAATAGCTCGTTTAGACTACCTGAACATGATATGCTAGTTTTTTGAGAAGGACTAGTACATGAACCTCACACCATAGACAGTGAGAGACATGGTCAACCTTTGATAGACCAGTTAGCTACACTTGGGGGGGGGGACTCGAACCCCCCAACCTTAGGATCAGCGAGCCTGTGCCCTATACCACTGGACCACCACTGACCCCAACAGAATATACAGAGTATGAAAATACTACATGTACCCCATCAGCTCAGGACAGACCACTGGATTCAAATTCTTAATTATTTAAATCAAAACACTAGCTTCCTAAAGAATACAAGAAAGAGCACAGTAAAATATTTATATATTACCCTTGCTTGTATTCTTGTTCTGTTGTTATTAAAGAAAAAATTAAAAACCTGCTCTTAAAAGTATCTTTTTCTGTCTTTTGTCTTGGGTTTACATAATAGAATTCCACCAAACAATAAAATAAACCCAAACAATGGCCTTATTTGAATTATGCACATTATTATTCACAGTGATGGGAATTTATTTTTTTCTTATTTTTACATCGCAAAACCTTTGCCTTGTAACAAGCTGGGAAGACTTTTATATTTCGACTGTTATTATTTTTTCAAATTTTTGTTAATTAATCCTGTTTGGATTAAATAGCATTTCTATGATTAATATATCAAAATAGTGCAGGAGTGAGGTATGAAATTTCACAAGATTATTAAACATGTTGATTTTCTGTCACTTAATAAAAAATATATGCATTAATGTGGTTCCTTTCCTGCCTCATAAATGGGTCATAGTCACTTAATAGCCAATTCACCAGCGTCAGCCAATCATGATTGTCGAAGGATTTCATGAATATTGAGGAAGGAAGATTACTGCTTTCATCTGTGTTAATCAGTTTTGTGATATTGTATGAGGATCCGTTTAAAAATACTAACTTGGGAAAAACTCATGTGTTAGTATTCACCTTTAATAGACCAAATTCACATCTCAACTCACGCACGGCATCATGGGATCGTAACTGCCATACAAGCTACCAATATGGCGGAAATAAACCTTGATGTGGATGAGAACTGCACTATCGATACGTTCAATTTATGGAAAGTTCCTGACCTTTGAGTGTATTGGATACGTAGGGGTTTTTTCGGTTGTTTTCGCAAGCGTAAAGATGAACTTGTTGCGCTTGCATTTGCGGCGACATTGCAAAAGCTACATATAGTTTTGTCAAAGGCCGAGGAATGTAAACAAATCCAACGTGACTATGCCAGCTTGTTGACATTTGAAGTGGATGAGGAAAGCGTGACATTTCCTGACCACTTGGGACTTGAAGACGGCTGGGAGACAGAAAATGACGCCTTATCGAAGTAGCCCCCGTGTATGTACGCTGACATAGCGGATTTTTTGTTCATGAAGGACCAGGCACCCCTACTAGCGCGACTTTGTAATGACTACAAAGAAGGTAAATACAAGTATGACAGCTGTCACAGAGTGATCTCACAGCTCTCGTTTGTCTACTTTACAAATTAACATAACAGTAATTTTCAAGGTTTAAGTCTATGATATTTAATCATTACGGCATCGCCAATTTTTATAGTAATATAACAGGTAATATAGTCTATAGGGTCTATGAATTCGAATAAAGAACACTTTAATTATAAACTTACTGCTTTAATCCAACGTTTGCGTCCCTCTGGATCCTTCAGCTTGGTAGGGAAGGTAAGTAATGTGAATGGCGGCGGACATGTACACGCGTTAGTCCCAAATTTTCAGGCATGTATACTGTAAATTTCCTTTTTCCAACACTCGAGATGATAAATGCCGTTCCCACAGTTCACTACGACACAATGCGCACCTGGCATATCGATACATGTAATTTAAGACTTAAGGCAGGCTTTAAGCGGCAGTTGTTAGGATGTGTTTACATACAAACGCAAGTAGCTACAAGAAAGTTTGGTAGCAGTAACCCTTGGACCAGATGTTGGGTCACGTTCCCCACACATAGGCAGTCGTAATGCGAATTTGGTCTATTATATAACGAACTTTCAATGTGTCATGAATATTTTACATCTGCTGCTAAACTGTACTGTTTTCATTGCACTTTCTATCCAATAACTTTTTTCATCTTAACTTTTTACACATGTCAAATAAATATCATCTGAAGTTTTTTTATTTATTTAACGTGATGCTCATGTGAAGATGCTTATACAACAATGACAATTACCGAATAAAATTGAATTATTGTCTTGGAGCAGTCTTGAGAGAGTGGAAGCTGACTCAGGTGTAAATTATCAGGTGATCAAATTATGCAGAAAGAAAAAACTCTGAGCCAGTGCATTATTACTTTGCTCCATCTGTTGTGTTTAACAGCTGATTCAATGTTGATTCTGTCGTGTCTAAACTCCATACTGATATCACTTCCCTTCCTTCAGCTCCTCGGCATGGCGTTCTCCATGACCCTGTACCAGCAGATTCACAGAGCGGGGAAGAAGTACAGTGCCTAAAGGAAAGGACTTAAACCTCATCAACAACAACATTTAAACAAACAAACAAAAAAAAACTACAGCAGCCCCCAAACCATTGACAGTCCATTCCACTTCCTGTGTCTTTCCATTCCTGGACGCTACCAAGACTTCTAGACTGGTTGTCTGTACATTACATCCAGTACAGTTTTATAATGTATATTTGAAGGCATACTGTATTTCCAAGCACATGGTAAGCAATTGTTATAAACAGAAATAGTATTAGGAGGGAGGTAAATACAAATTAAATATTTTGAAGAAGAAATCCTTTGGCTTCTGGGATACAGCAGGATTAATGTTACTGCTTTTTGTGTGATGCATTCCCTCATCGAGGAGGAGGTGGGATTTATTACTCGATACTGAGGATGACCTGTTTGTACATTAATATACCTTCTGTTTCTCTCACATATATTGTTTCTCATATACTGACTATCGGAGCATGTAACACTGATCTCTCTCTCTCGAGGAGCTAACTGTATATTTATGCACATTGTTCACTTGCCCTGTTTATCCTATAAATAGATGAATATAATCATGTTTACCATGCTGGGTTTGTGTGTCTGCGTGTGTGTGTGTGTGTGTGTGTGTGTGTGTGTGTGTGTGTGTGTGTGTGTGCACTGTGTGGGCAGTGAAAAGTTTTCCACCAAACCAACACGTTGCCTTTGGGCCACTGTGGATCAGTTTGCTCTTTCCTTTTTCGTTCTCACATTCTGTCTGATTCTTTTGTTCTAATGTTCACTGATCTTTTCAAAGTTACACCTCCCCAGCCGAAGCGAACGAGCCATCCCTGTGCAGATTATAAGATTCAGAGAGTGAGAATGATGATGACGTAGATCGATAAAGGACTTACATCAGAGGAACAAACAAGACAGCACATCAAAGACTACTGTTTTGGTGATGGTTCACATTTATAAGCCTTTACACACATTGAGTCATAAAGTTTTCAGTCATCGTTCACGTTTTGTGTGCCTGTGATTATTTGATATATAGGCAGGTTGAGTGGTTTTTGTGTTTCTTTGGTGGTATTTTCTTTGGTGTACACATCAGGACTGGGCTGCTTTCCAGTTTCTCATAAATGAAGTCCGTGTTGAGATTTATCTGTGAGACCACTCAAGTGAGAAACTTCATCATTGGTGAAAGGAGCAAAAACCATGTTTTCTTCCATCTTGCAAAAATTTGTGGTGGCTCTCAATGAGCGGAACATCTGTTCAGTCTGTATTGGTTTATGGCTCAGAAAGCTGTATCTTAACAAATTAAAAAAAGGTGGTGGCTTTTCAACTCTACTACCAGCTGGAAAAAGCACATGGCATACAGGGGAATACCACCCATTTCAGAAACCATTAAAGAATTCAACTTCACTTCACTTCTCTTCACTGGTCAGTGTTGAAGAAAGCAAATAGTTTAGCATCTTCACATGCTTTGATCCCGCATAAGGGGGGGGTGGGGATCAAGCAGACATTCATCATTAACATACATTGATCTGTTAGAAAGATATTCTGACTACACCGGACAATAAATATTGTCTAAATTAAGGGCTATAGGGGTCAGGTGAGTTGGGTGGCAGCCGAAGGCATGGGTTCTGTCGGACTGATCCATGAAATGTCACCTCTCTGGCCATGAAGGAGTCTGAGCTGGTGCGTGAGGTTGAGATACTGTATACCGATTAGATATAGTCAGACTCAACTCAATGCATAGCTTGGACTCTGGAACTATCCATCTTGAAGGGGTTAGACCTTATTCTATTCTGGAGTTGCTTGTGGGGAGAGGCGGCGAGCTGGTGTGGGCATCCCCCCGTCTTGGTGCTCACACGATGGGGTTCTCCCTCGTTGCTGAAAGGGTATCTTCTCTCCGCATTCAGCTGGGGGCAGGTCCTGACCGTTGTTTGTGCTTATTCACCAAATGATAGTTCACAGTACCCACCCTTTTTGGAGTCTTTAGCCTGGGCACTCTAAACTAACACTCACCCCCCCCAAGGGGGACTCCCGTGTTGTTCTGGGTGACTTTAACGCCCATGTGGGCAATGACAGTGTGACCTGGAAGGGTTTGATCAGTAGGTATGGCCTCTCCAATCTGAAACCGAATGGTGTTTAGTTGTTGGACTTCTGTGCTCATCATGGTTTTTCCATCATGAACACCATGTACGAACATCAGGGTGTCCATAAGTGCACTTGGTATCAGGACACTCCTGGCTGCAGTTCAATAATCAACTATGTAGTTGTGTCCCCGGACTTTCAGTCGCATGTTCTGGACACCCGGATGAAGAGAGGAGCTGAGCTATCAACCAACTAAAACCTGGTGGTGAACTGGCTCTGGTGATGGAGAAGGCTGACCGCCAGACCTGTCATGGCCCAAGCATGTAGTTGGGGTCACCTGGGAATTTTTGGTGTAGAGGAAAATTTTTGTCTGTCAAAGGGACCATTAACTCTGGCAGAGTTACAACCAAATCCCGAAGGAGGCGGGGGACATGGAATCCAATTATGCCATCTTTTCTGCCTCCATTAGTGAGGTGGCAGTCCATAGCTGTGGCCAGAAGCTAATCAGTAAACCCCAAATCCGGTGGGGATCACCTGAGCTGTCACCAAAGCAAACTCTTGGATGTGAGAGTTCAGTGAGGGCCTGGAAAGTGACTGTCGGTTGACCTCAGAAACGTTCTGGACCACCATTTTATACCTCAGGAAGGGGAACCAATTCTCCACAAATACTGTTTACAGTGGAAGTGGGGAGCTGCTCACCTCGACTGGAGATGCTGTCTTGAGGTGGAAGGAATACTTTGAGGACCTGCTCAATCCCACCAACATGCCATCCATGGAGGAGGAAGACCCTGGGGGTCTGGGTGGGGGTCCACTCATCAGTGGGGCTGAGGTCACGGAGGGAGTCAAAAAGCTCCTCGGTTGAATGATATCCGCCCTGAATATCTCAGGGCTCTAGGTCTTGTATAGCTGTCTTGGTTGACACTTCTCTGCAACACCAGGTGCCATACCTCTGGATGGGCAAATTGGGGTGGTAGTCCCCCTTTTTAAAAGGGGAAGACCAAAGGGTGTGTTCCAATTATGGCACATTTTCGTACCATAAGACGCACCTAAAAGCCTTTAATCTTCAAAAATTTGACGGTGTGCCTTATAATCCAGTGCGGTTTATGCATGGATTAAGCCATGTGCCGCCATCTCACTGACACCGTCAAAATCCAAGTGAAGCAAACTAATTCAAAGCTTACAATAATTTTGTTGGATTAACCAAAGAACTCCAGCCGCTAGATATTGGTGTCAACAGGTCATAAGTTAGAGGGATCCGGACTTTATGTCCAAATACCAACAGTACTGCTATCGTCATCAGGTGACTTGCTGAGTAATAGGTGAATGGTTTTTCCATCTAATCTCAGTCTCTACCCTCAGAATGCTCAGATGGCTTAATCAGGGTCTCACGTTCATCTCCCGGATAAAGCACTGCTACAGGTCTCCTCCTGAGACCTCGGATTAACCTTTTTGAATTTAAAGTTACACTGATACAGCTCCTGAAGAGTAATGACCTCTGTTCTCTAATGAACACAATACTAATGTGCTGTCTCATTAAGGGGTGTGCCTGAGAGAAGTTTACATCATGGCCCAGGAAGACTTCTAATCTCCGTCTCTATTGATCTGACTCCATAATACATAATAACATATAATAATAAAAGTAATAGATGGATCTGGCCTGTATGTCCAACTCGCACAACTGTTAAACTCAGACACTGAAGATGAAGAATTTGATGGATTTGTGGAAGAGGAATGAACTGAAAAAGTGAGTTTATTGTTCCAACTGAACAATGTTGAGTGTTATTGTGAAGAGTGTTGTTTTATATTTTGTGTTACAGCTGAACAATAATGAGAGTTATTGTGAGAGTTGAATCAAGTTTGACTTATCTGACTTTTGTTTCGCTGAGAGCGCCTTATAATCCAGTGCGCCTTATAATCCAGTGCGCCTTCTTGTGTGTGGGTGGGGGCTGTTCACGCATCATTCATTGATATTGCACCTTTTGGTCCAGTGCACCTTGTGGCTCAGAAAATACGATGAAGTGAGGATGTTATGTCAGTGTGAGTGTGCTGAACATGGGTAGGATATGGTAACAAATTGTTTAAAGTACTGTACGTATTACTGTTCAGAAGGTGGGGGTTTGAAGCAGTAATACTAAGCTGCCACTATAGCGCCCTTGAGCAGGGTACTTAACCCTTATCTGCTGTCAGTTGTAAAAATGAAATATTCAGTTTGAATAAGGACATTTACAAAATGCCATAAATGTAAATATATTCAGTTTTCCAGTAAGTATGGCCCGATTAAAGGAGGTTGAATGGTGTGGCATCAGAGCTTCCGCATCTCCTGAGCTTAGGCTACTGTATCAGGTTACTAATACTTATCAAAAAGTTTCTAAAGAGCTGGTCTTTCCGGGAAGGGAAATCTACTGTGTAGAGTTTCACAGAGAACACCCCTACCAAAATATTAAGAGTAGGATGGATATTTCAATTAAGGTGATTTTTGAAAACTCTACAAATTGAGGGGAAATTGGTGACCACCTTCTTGAAAAATCCAGGTGAGCTGCAAACTACTCCAGTCTACCAGGCTTTATTTGTTTAATTTCATTTAATTTACTTTGCCAGGAGTAATGCCCCCCCCCACACACACACACACACACACACACACACAGAGGTCTTGATGCCCCATGAAGACCCTTGAGCAAAGCAGCAGTAATGAACTCCGTTCTGTAAGATTTCATGATTTCAACATTGTCATCAAAGTAGAACGTAAAGCTTTCAGAAATTTTAATAAAGCATTAGCTGAACATTATAAGGAAAAACAAAGAAATCAACAAGATATACATTACTTAAACAGCAATTCTTTACAACTCAAAATACACAGCAATACAAAACAAGAAATAGAAAACCTAGGCTACCGCTCTTGCCCTGCACAGTATCCATGGTAACACAAAGTCACGGGGTTTCATGGCATTCTAGTAATCGGGGGCAGAATCTAGCACTGTGAAGCACCAGCTCTGCCACTATGCCCTCTCTGGCTTCCTCTGGCAGCTGAACTGTGGGTTCTGTTTTCATCCAGCTGGAGTTTGTGAATGTGATTTGAAAGGTAAGCAGATTCATTACAGTTGATAAATGTTTATGCAGCCCTCAAGTCAATATAGTTAGCATACAGCTACAGATATTTCGGACAGTTGTGGACGAGTGGTATAGTGCGCTGGATCGCTGATCCTAAGGTTGGGGGTTTGACTCCCACTCGCCACAAGGTTGCCCCCCCCCCCCACACACACACACACACACAGTGCAGCTAACTGGGTTATCAAAGGCAGGCCATGTCTCACTGTCTATGGTGAGAGGTTCATGTAAAAGAACCCTTGCTGACTTTGTAATAATAATGGTCAAATGTTTTGTGGTAAAGTCTTAATATTCAGATTTAAAATTTGTGTCTCAATCTGAATGTAATTTAAATAAGCTGTTTATACCTTAGCTTGATTACTGCCGCCAAACTCTTATTCTGTGTTTTGTTTTTAAATTTTGGATTCCTGCCTAATTTAAGGGGACACTTCTGTCCACAGCATCGCTAAAATTTTGCATCGAACACATTTGACAACTTTTTTCTGCTTCTCAGCTAAATCCATGAAATTTCCCAATAGCAATTCACGTAACATGGCTTATTACACGTTTGTTCTGAAAAGTTGCTTCTGGTAGTGGTTACTTTTGCTTTATGCCAGTTCGTCTTATTGGACTACTGATTAACTGTGGGTGGGAAATGATGGCGGCGCAAATTAAGTAGATTGAATGGGGAACAAACTTTCCAAGTAACTTAAACTGGGATAATATGGGAATGTTGCAAGTTGTAAATGGGAGTTAATAAGAATATGCAGGAATTAAACAGAAATTTACTACTGGTAATTTTCATACTAGTAATTCAAACAAACTATCATATACAAATATAGATATAAACATTTTGCTTTCTCATTAATAAACAGGGGCAGATCAAGAAGGTCCTGGATTCGAGTTCTAGGCTCAGGTCTTTCTGTGGGAAGTTTGCAAATTCTCCCCACGCTTGTGTGGGTTTCCTCCGGGTACTCTGGTTTCCTCCCACAATCAAAAGAAATGCACATTAGACTCAGTGGCTGTTCCATATTACCCCTAGCTGTGAACTTTTTTGTGTGTTAGCCCTGCAATGGTATCTTTTGGCTCCAGCATCACTGTGGCTCTAATAATAGGATTATATGGTTTAGCAAACAAGTATGTGATGAATAAACAGTGTAGGCTTTTATTTTATATATATATACACACACATATATATACATACATTTTATATATATATATATACACACACACACATATATATATACACATATACATATATACATATATATATATACACACACATATATATATATACACACATATATATATATGTACATATATATATATATATATATATATGTGTGTATATATATGTGTATATATATATATATATGTATGTATATGTGTGTGTATATATATATGTATATATATATATGTATGTATATGTGTGTGTATATATATGTATATATATGTATATATATATATATATATATGTGTATATACATATATATATATATATATATACATACATACATACATATATATATATACATACATACATACATATATATATATATATATATATATATATATAGAACTGGTGGTGTAGTGGTTTTGGTGCTGGGCTCATGGTCGGGAGGTTGTGGGTTCGAATCCCAGTGAGACCCCACTGTGCCAAGACCCCTGGGCAAGATCTTAACCACAAGTGTGCCTGTTCTCCCAGCAGTATAAATGGGTACCAGTAAAAAAAAATATACTGGGAAGGTGACCTGCAATGGACTAGCGTCCCACCCAGGAGGAGTTGAACTCCTGGTCGCGTCACGTTATGGAAACTGGGGATAAGCACCGGCCTGATGAGCCACTAGGCTTGGGTGTAAAAAGACCAACAGACTTTACCTTACCTTTACCATATATATATATATATATATATATATATATATTAATTATATTATATTTATTTATACATAAACCGCAAATGTTTCAAATTTCCAGTTTATTGACGGTATTTTCCAAATATTTTCAATAATTCCTGTGGAAAGTTTGAAACTCCAAATAACCAGCAACTTCTGCCTGGTTTCTCTTGGTGGTCGTTTTCCACCATGCTTTACTGTATTGCAAATTTCAGTTAAAAAGTTCATTTTCTATCCAATTTGATTTTCTTCGTAATGCTGAGAAGTCTGCATGGGAGTACAAACTTTTGCACACAAATGTAACTTCGGGTACACTTTATTTGGTGGCGGGTGGTGGGGGGCTGTCAAGTGTTCTCAGGTGTTTACCCAATATAACAGCTGGACATGTGGGATACACTTGGTGAATGCAGTATTTCTGAATTGCATGATAAGATCCTGAATTTCAGCACAGTTTGACTTGGCACAGGTTATCACATGGGTTGAAATACGGTACAACTGCCCATGTACATCACGAAACCCAACCCTCATGTTCGCATCACTATGCAAAAACAAAAACCCGACAGCTATCTCTTTCTCACTGCTGACAGATGTGTTCAGCTGACTGTTGGAAAGAAATTGAAAGGTTGTACTGTGTGAATCCTGGCATGAAGATAATTTAAGCTGTCGTCGTTATGTGAGGTCAGGGGAATGTTTATTTTGCTTAGTGAGTTTAAAGGATGCGTGGGATTTATTGGATTTAATAATGGTTCTGTGAGAATCAGCTCTCCTAATGTATTGGCTTGTGTAATCCAGTGGTCCCCAAATTATGGCCCGCGGGCCAGATACGGCCCGCCTCCACATTTGGCCCGGCCCCCTGAACAATACCAGAGACACATTATGATTTAAAAAAAATTTTTTTTTAGTCTGGATCAATTAATTTTTTAGCGATCAAGACTAATACACACCCAGAACATAAGATTCTACTCCACCCTTCTGCTGTCTGTGCTCCATCTGAACACCCCACCAAAACAAAAATCCTAGACTCTCCCATGTCAAATAGAACGGAATAATGGCGAAAAGGTTATGGAAGAGAAAAATTGATTCGGAATGCAAGGTATTCAACCTGCAGTGGACAAACAATTATTTTTTTTCTGTTTAATGCAAAGAAGAAAAAAAAAGGTTGTTTGTATCATCTGTCAAGACACAGTGGCGGTATTCAAAGAATACAATCTGCGCCGCACACGCTGAAACCCGTCACAAAAACGAGTATGATCGCTTGAAAGGCCGAAAGCGAGTAGACAAACTCTCAAAGCTAAAAAGTGGACCGTTAGCTCAGGAGAATACATTTGTACGCCAGGCCCGGCTGAACCAGTCGTCTGTTCGGGCAGCTTTCGGGTTGCTCAACCACGAGCATTTTTTTTTTTTTTTTTTTTTTTATTTCCTGACTTTTTTCTGTGAAGGTCCCGGAAAGGGTTAATAATATCTGGTTGTGCGTGGCTTACGGGAAAACAATAAATATTTACGTTTAAGCAGCCCTGTGATCGTCACACTTTTTCTATTACAAACGGACCTCGGCACCCCCCATCAGAGAAGAGAAAAGTTATGTGGCCCTTGCAGGAAAAAGTTGGGGGACCCCTGGTGTAATCTATTGTCTAATCATGTGTAGTTCAGTGTAGACGTAAAGACAGTCAAACGAAGTGTGTGTGCATATGCAGTGTATTTAGAAAACTCCTAAACAGTTGAGATTCAGGAGATTGTCCAAACTTGCTCTTAATGGTTTGTGATGTGTGAAGAAGTGGGAGATTCTGAATGCTTGAAACACCTGGCTGTAAGTTTCTCTCTCTCTCTCTCTCTCTCTCTCTCGCTCTCAAAAGTGCACTGTTGTTATTGTTGTGCTCCTCCTGACCCCATCACTTTACCCCCAGACCCATCTCTCTGCCTGAGACGACTTCAGCTGCACCGATTCACTGCTTGTTGCTTCTCCCTGTTGAATACAAAACACCAGAGTTACTCCATGTGAACCGAGAAATCGTTTTTTCTAATATGTCAAGGTTGAAATGTATCTGTAAGACAACATGGCGATGTCATGGTTACCACGTTCTCCTCACAGCAAGAAGGTCCGGGCCTCAAAACCCTGTGCCTGGGCTCGGTGCTGGCATTTCTGTTTGGTGTTGGTCATGTTTAATTAGCCTAATGTTCATGCCTTTAGACCAGGGGTCACCGACCTTTTTGAAACCGAGAGCTACTTCTTGGGTACCAATTAATGCGAAGGGCTACCAGGTCAAAACACACCTCTGAAATTACAAATTTGCTCAATTTACCTTTAATTATATGTTATCATTAATAATTAATGATATTTATCTATGTGAAGATATTGATTTGATTTAAAATATATTCAAAAAAATTAGATGCAGCTCAATGGAGAGTGGCGCTATGGAGCTGTGGGCCTGTCCTAAAACTAGCAGTGAACAGGTCCGCGGGCAACTTATAGTGTCCTTGCGGGCTACCTGGTGCCCACGGGCACCACGTTGGTGATCCCTGCTTTAGACTATGACAAGAGATCAGAGTACCCAGCGCAAACCCACACAAGCAAGAGTAGAAAAAAATTACTATATTTATATTATAAGGGGAATTTTCAGAAACTGAGGGGACTGTCGGATTTTATATTAAAATTGAAAGATCATTTTGTGGCCTGGTGTGACTCACTCACCCATTTGCTGAGCTGCTTAATGCCACTAGGACAGTGCTTCTCAATTATTTTCTGTGGTGCCCCTTCTAGGAAGAAAAAAAGATTTCATGCCACGCCACCCCACCCCCACCCACCACCACCGCGGAGCAACTATAAATAGTATTATTTGTCTTTAAAATTGTTAGCAGTACACCTCTGCATAAAATTGCATCTTTATTAACATTATTTTTTTAGTCTGAAATAGAAAAGATTTAAAGTGCGCCAATGTGCCTGAAATTTAAAAAAAAATACAGTACATCCTTATTTAAACTCATTCAACTTATTTATTCTTAATATCTCCATCTCTCTCCATCTTTCTCTTCGTTCCTGTTCGGAAATTTTTCTGTGTTGTTTCTTGACGGGTTGTTTACTGCACATTATATCGTTTGCGCGAGTGAAAAACCGCTACACCATAGAGCGACAATAAGAGCGCCACTGCCAACTACTGGAGTGGAGGTGCAATTACACTTAATTCTCGTACACTATTCAAGAAAAGTATGTTCCCCAGTGACTCACCCCAAGGCATCATATCGCGGTGGTGCCCCACTATTTGAGAAGCACTGCACTAGGATCATGGGGGCTTGTGCCTATCCAGCCAACACTAGGCATAGGCAGACACCCTGAAAGGCAAGCCAGACCATTGCAAGGCAAACCACACACAACCATTCACACCCAGGGGAAATTTAGAACAGCCAATTAGCCTACTGTGCATGACTTTTGCCTGTGAGAGGAAATATACAAACAAGGGGAGAAAAAATGCAAATTCAAAAAAAAAAAAAAGACCAAGTATGAGAATCAAACCCAGGACCTTCTTGGTGTGAGGCGAACATGCTAACTGCTGTGCCACCGTGCCGCTCACAAATGGTCTGACAAACTGTTCCGGAACAGAGTCATCATTTTGATACGAAAGTCTTATATTCTGACCTACTTCTAAACAAATTAGCTCCACTCTGATTTGCATAAATTAGCATATTTTTAACAGGTGTAAAAAAAATAAAATAAATAAATAAATAAATAAATAAAAAATAAATAAATAAAAAAACCATTAGCGACGCGCCGGATCGCTGATCCAAAGGTTGGGGGTTCGAGTCCCACTCTCCACAAGGTTGTCACCGTCCCCCCCAGTGCAGCTAACTGGGTTATCAAAGGCCGGCCATGTCTCTCACTGTCTATGGTGTGAGGTTCATGTAAAAGAACCATTGCTGACTTTCGACAAGAGTAGCTGCAAAGCCGTCAGCGTGTTTCCGCCCTGCGATGGCCTGGCGCGCTGTCCAGGGTGTACTCTGCCCTTGCCCCGAGTTGGCTGGGATGGGCACCAGCCTCCCCGCGACCCTAATTAGGATGAAGCGGTTACAGAAAATGAACAGAAATGAACATTAGCGACGCTCTGGTGAAGTTTAATTGTAATAACTCTCATTTTTTTAAAAATCACCTGTCGTGGTTTGCTTTAAAGGGAATGAGAAGAGTGTATTGATTTGATAGCACAGCAGCAGCCTCATCATTTTTCTCCAAGTTACAGCACCTGTCCCAATCCACACGTCCTTCCTTTTTTACCCAATTGGAACATTGTCCCGAATGTAGAATTAAATACAATTAAGTGTGTGATTCCTCAGTTCATGTTCAAAAATAACACCATTTCTGACCTTGTTCGCGATAGCCTTCAGTTTCCCGAGCAGTGATGGAGTGTTTGAATAAACAACATCATCATCGTTCTCTTCACCCTCTCCTTCTGCCAGCGCACAGCTGTCTGCTGCTGGTAACTCACATTCCTTATTGGCGGACATCACCAAGCGGGAATATTTGTACTCCAGCCTTATGGGGGAGGGGAAAGGAAGTTGGGGGAGGGGAAAGGAAGTTGGACAATCAGAAAAGATTGTTAGGGTGTTGGGCTCGGCTTCAGTGTTTGATTATTACATGACTGCTACAGGCAGAGCACCTCTTGTTTTTCTTCCAGAAGTAACATGTGAGTGAAATGAGAAGAACGGCGATGAATGCTCCACCTCCTATTCCAACCTTCAGCCATAGTGGGACCGCTTCGCAGGGGGTGGAGCTTTTGTCAGGGAGTGACACACCCTTTGTGCACAGCTTGGGCTCGTTCCACACATACAGGATGTCCTAGTGCACATTGAAGGGAAATATATACAGTACTGTATGTCTAATATCACAGAACGAATGAGACATGGCCTCATAAAGAGAAGATTGGTGTGGTACCTGCATGCCTCCCTTACACGCTCCCTCTATAGAGTGGTAGTCTGCTTCAGTGCAAATTGGACATGCACTTGAACTTTCCCACAGGAAGTTAAATTTACAGCCATCACACGTTCCTGCAGGGCATTTACTAAATTTGCATACATGGAAAGACATTCAGTACAGAGTATTACCTTTAGATATGCTGCTTTAATAATTTAAGAGCACACACACACACACACACACACACACACACACACACACCTTGGTACCGTGAGCCCCCCATGCTCTCCTTTCTCAGGGTTACAGCGCAGTGTAATGACAGCACTGCGACCGTGTTCACAAGATGCCGTCACCTGTGGAGAACTTGTATATATATATATATATATAAAAAAATTTAAGATGGAATTAAACTCAAAGAAATAAGAGTTTGCATACAAACTACATCTCCATGCACATCAAAATATGATATTATTATTACAGCCTTCGAAAGATGAAAAAATGAGTCCTTGCTTGTGGTTGCTATTGTACAGGTAGTCGCCAACTTACGACCTGTGCTACTTAAAACTGTTCGACTTTACGACCACCCATGACAAAATTTTTTTTATAAATTTAATAAATCGCTTATAGACTAAGGGCAGTGGTGGCCTACTGGTAAAGGGCGCTGGATCGCTAATCCTAAGGTTGGGGGTTCGAGTCCCACTCTCCACAAGGTTGTCACTGTCCTCCCTCCTCCTCCTCCTCCTCCCCGCCCCCGGTGCAGCTAACTGGGTTATCAAAGGCCGGCCATGTCCCTCACTGTCTATGGTGTGAGGTTCATGTAATAGAACCATTGCTGACTTTCGACAAGAATAGCTGCAAAGCCGTCAGTGTGTTTCCGCCCTGCGATGGCCTGGCGAGCTGTCCAGGGTGTACTCTGCCCTCGCCCGGAGTCGGCTGGGAGGGGTGCCAGCCTCCCTGCAAACCTAATTAGGATTAAGCGGTTACAGAAAATGAACTGATGAGCTTATAGACTTGCGTATCATGTATGTGAATATCATCAGCCTAGCCGAGCTGATTCCTACTTGTGAGGATCAAATGGGATAAACTGTGTGTGTGTGTGTGTGTGTGTGTGTGTGCGCATGTCTTCTTTTCCTTTTGACTTTTCCCTTCATTGGTCGCCACAGCAAATCATCTGCCACCATCTCACCCTGTCCTCTGCATCTCCTTCTCTTACACCATCAACCTTCATGTCCTCCTTCACCTCATCCATAAATCTTCTCTTTTGGGGTGCATGGAGTGTTGAAGCGCAACTTTCGGATTTATCCGCTGGACTTAGAAGGCAGTCGTGTTGTAAGCCCTGCTAAATCTAAACGCCTATCACACTCAAGCCAGACTCCACCTCCGTCATTAAGACAGGTGCACCTTGGGTCGCTCGGCCTTGTGGCAGAGTGAGCCAACGGAGTCACTGGCGACTATGAAGTGAAGTAACCTCTTTCTCCTCGTTAATTTAAGCGATTTTATAACAGTGCTTTAAAAGGTAATGAAATCAAGTCTTCATAGTTGGCGAAGACCGATTTCCTGCGACTGCTGGATACCTGATTCCAGCAAAAGCGCCCCAAGGTTGTCCATGACGCCACAGGAGAAACATGATGATGATGATGATGATGATGATCTTTGGTCTTCCTCGAGTTCAGGGGTCGGCAATCTTTGCCATTCAAAGAGCCATTTGGACCCGTTTTCCACATTTAAAAAAGCACTGGGAGCCACAAATCCCTTTTTGACATTTAAAATCAAATAACACTGCATATAATGTTTTTCCGCTTTTTCCTTCAAGTTAATATAAAACAATAATGTGTTGCATTGATTTAAACGACTGCAGAGACAATTAAATTACAATTCTGCTTGCAACAAAAATATTTAGATTTAAAAAAAAAAAAAATTGCCAGCCTCCCCGCGAGCCGAATTAGGACTCAATGGTTCAGAAAATGAATGAATGTGTTCAAGTCCTTCTTGTATTTTTATAAAGAAAAAGAATATCTATCCCACGAAGCATGGGGCGGGGTGCAGCCAGATGTGTTAACGGGTTGGGTAGCCGACCTCACCATCACTACCTTCGTGGGATCTTTTTTTCTTCATTCGTTATATTAACGTTGTTTTGTCGTTTTTGTAAATTTAAACTATGACAGCAACATAGAAAAGTATATGAAGATTTATTTTAAGAAGGAGCCTGCTCAACATTCTTTTAAATAATATTAATGTTTAATACTGCACTGACCGACCCATTCTCAGAGTGGAGACTGTACCACACCCAGCCGTTTATTTTGCCACTTTGAGGAAAGTTATTTAATTCGGAGATTGCTGTGCATAAGCAAATCTCGTCCACCGTCTCCTACTTCAGCTGTGATTTCCGTTCCTGGATTACAAACCCCGGCGGTGGAAAAAATCTCTCTCGCCACGCTGCTGCTTGCCATGAGCTCTTTTAGGGCTCTTTAATATTTATTTGGTGTGGGCGGGGTGATTTTGTGTATGTGTTCTTGTGGACACACACACACAAAATCAATCCGCCCACACCAAATAAATATCAACCCACACCCGTGACTGTTAATTTTCATCTATTGATATTAATTTTCAACCCTAACAGAGCATTTTTGGAAGGGTACTCACATCATTCAGGTGAAAGCTGGTTTAGCTCTCTAACCCCTGGAAGCCCAAAGTGCTTCCGATGTGAATAAATAAGCACGTTGTGGTGCACCCGTCAGCCACTGTAAAGTACAACATTATTTTGAAAAGCCACGGAGCCGCACCAGAGAGGTGAAAACCCCTGCTCTAGACTTTCTGCCTGGTAGTACTACCAATATATTCACTGTCCTTCCTTTGTACATGTCCAAACCATCTCAATCTAGCCTCTCTGAATTTGTCTCCAAAACCTCTTACATGTGCTGTCCCTCTGATGTCCTCATTCCTGATCCTATCCATCCTCGTTACTCCCAAAGAGAACCTCAACATTTTCATCTCTGCTACCTCCAGCTCTGCCTCCTGTCTTTTCCCCAGGGCCACTGTTTCTAAACCATACAACATCGCTGGCCTCAACACCGTCTTCTACACTTTTCCTTTCATTTTTGCCGATACCCTCCTATCACACATCACACCGGACACTTTTCTCCAACCATTCCAACCTGCCTGCACACGCTTCTTCACCTCTTTTCCACACTCTCCATTGCTCTGGACTGTTGAGCCTGAGATTTCCTTTCGGCCTTTTCCCTTTCTCAGGGGTCGCCACAGCATGTTTGATTTGGTGTAGGTTTTTATGTTGGATGCCCTTCCTAACACAACCCTTTAGCAAGGGATATAAACACACTGACGGATTTGCAGCTACTCTTTACGAAAGTCAGCAATGGTTCTTTTACATGAACCTCTCACCATAGACAGTGAGACATGGCCCGCCTTTGATAACCCAGTTAGCTGCACTGGGGGAGACAGTGACAACCTTGTGGAGAGTGGGACTCGAACCCCCAACCTTAGGATCAGCGATCCAGCGCCCTATACCACCAGGTCACCACTGCCCTCTAACTATAATGTACATATAACCACATAATACTGCCATAATATATAATTTACCATTTTTTTTTACCCAAAACCAATCTTGGGGGACAGCAGTTTCAATACTATTTGTAGAATTATTATTGAAACATACTGTTACACAGTGCTTATGGTTCAATTACATGGCATGGTTAAAATATCTAAGAATGCATTAACACTAAATAAATAAATGAATAAAATTTTAGTTTGCTTTTCTTCATGTTCCCATATTGTACAGGTCCTCAAAAAATTAGCATATCCTGATAAAGTTGATTATTTTCAGTAATGTACTGATAAAAATTAAAGTTTCATATATTTTAGATTCATTGCACACCAACTGAAATATTTCAGGTCTTTTATTGTTTCAATACTGATGATTTTGGCATACAGCTCATGAAAACCCAAAATTCCTATCTCAAAAAATTAGCATATCATGAAAAGGTACTCTTAACGACCTATTGGCGGCAGTGGTGGTCTAGTGGTATAGGGCACTGGCTCGCTGATCCAAAGGTTGGGGGTTCGAGTCCCACTCTCCACAAGGTTGTCACTGTCCCCCCCCCAGTGCAGCTAACTGGGTTATCAAAGGTGGGCCATGTCTCTCACTGTCTATGGTGAGAGGTTCATGTAAAAGAACCATTGCTGACTTTCGTAAAGAGTAGCTGCAAAGTCGTCAGCGTGTTTCTGTCCCTTGCTAAAAAGGGTTGTGTCAGGAAGGACGTCCGACGTAAAAACCTCTACCAAATCAAACGTGCGAATCGGATGATTCCCTGTGGCGACTCCCGAGTAAAAGGGAAAAAGCCGAAAGGAAGACAGACAGACAGTACTCTAAACGAGCTATTAACCTAATCATCTGAATCAACCAATTAACTCTGAACATCCAGAGCCACCATGCACAGGCGTGTGCAGAAAATGTGCTACAGGTGCCGCCTTCCCCAGGTCAAGCCATTTTTGAACCAGAAACAGCGGCAGAAGCGGCTGACCTGGGCTACAGAGAAGCAGCACTGGACTGTTGCTCAGTGGTCCAAAGTACTTTTTTCGGTTGAAAGCAAATTTTGCATTTCATTCGGAAATCAAGGTGCCAGAGTCTGGAGGAAGACTGGGGAGAAGGAAATGCCAAAATGCCTGAAGTCCAGTGTCAAGTACCCACAGTCAGTGATGGTCTGGGGTGCCATGTCAGCTGCTGGTGTTGGTCCACTGTGTTTTATCAAGGGCAGGGTCAATGCAGCTCGCTATCAGGAGATCTTGGAGCACTTCATGCTTCCATCTGCTGAAAAGCTTTATGGAGCTGAAGATGTAATTTTTCAGCACGACCTGGCACCTGCTCACAGTGCCAAAACCACTGCTAAATGGTTTACTGACCATGGTATTACTGGGCTCAATTGGCCTGCCAACTCTCCTGACCTGAACCCCATAGAGAATCTGTGGGATATTGTGAAGAGAAAGTTGAGAGACACCAGACCCAACACTGTGGATGAGCTTAAGGCCGCTATCGAAGCATCCTGGGCCTCCATAACACCTCAGCAGTGCCACAGGCTGATTGGCTCCATGCCACGCCCGCATTGAAGCAGTCATTTCTGCAAAAAGATTCCCGACCAAGTATTGAGTGCATAACTGAACATAATTATTTGAAGGTTGACTTTTTTGTGTTAAAAGCACTTTTTTATTGGTCGGATGAAATATGCTAATTTTTTGAGATAGGGATTTTTGGTTTATCTTTACTTTTTTGCCATAATGATCAATATTAAAACAATAAAAGGCTTGAACTACTTCAGTTGTGTGTAATGAATCTAAAATATATGAAAGTCTAATGTTTATCAGTACATTACAGAAAATAATGAACTTTATCACAATATGCTAATTTTTTGAGAAGGACTAGTATGTACTCACATTCACACAGTATAATACGTAGCGTACATACTAAAACATTGAAAGCGATGTGCTACTACTGGTTGGTGGTCTCATCTTAGAAGCCTCTCGCTCCGGCTGCTGATGATCCGTCCATACGAACGTACATTTACACTCAAACTGTGAGGATGACTTTTCATTGCTAGTGATATAAACACTTTTACTAAAATGCTTTAGGGCTACAATTCCCATTACAGTTATAAGATAAGCAGCGACACTTCTAAACTATAATGAAGTTTCTGCTACATGGCTTGTATCTGATCTGGTTTCACCCAAATGAAGATGGGTTTCTCTTTTGAGTCTGGATCCTCTCGATGTTTCTTCGTCGTGCTGACTGGGGGAGTTTCTTCTTGCCACTCTTGCCACATGCGCTTAATGGTTATGTGTAGAGTTTATCAAGAAACTTGAAATCAAGTTTAAATTCTTTGACAAATTAATAAATTAATTGAACTGACTTTAAAGAAACACTGTCACACTTTGGTGAATAAGTGTTGAGAAACAATCCTGTCTGAACTGATATTGAATGCTGCAGTAGGTTTGTAAAAATGTTTACGGGCCTTATTATGTCTTCAAAAGTTCAAAGTTTTATAACTCACTAATAGAAAAAGTTGATATCTGGAAGTCTTTGAGAAGTTTCAGGGAATGTTTCAGGTTTAATACTGACTCCATTCAGATTACTCTCAACCGTCGCTCCTGAAAAAGGGATCGAGAGAGAGAGAGAGAGAGAGAGAGAGAGGTGTTGAGCAAGAGAATATATCAGATTAGAAAATAATTAAGTTTTGACAGCAGACTGTTTTCTGAAAACTGATTCAGTAGTTTAATGATATTTTACCCGAGCATAAAATTTCTAATAGACTGCTACACCATGTCTCTGGCCAAAAAGTAGGACAGAATTTTATCTAAAATGTATTTTCCTTTACAATAATTTCTATGTCTATAAATCTTTAAGGTATACCGAGGAAGGTGTCAGCTAGACTGATGGACTGGGAAGAGATGGCTGTTCTGAAGCCTCGGCCATCTGCAGGGATGATGGTTGATTGGCAGATGAAAGTCTCCACGTAATTGTTGAAGGCGGCTGCTTCGTTCTGCATGTCTTTGCTGGACAGGTCTGTGACATTATCCGAGCACACAGCCACCCTCCTCCCCTGCAGCGGAGAGACAGAAGACAAGATATGAACGATTCTATGTAATCTTTCGGAACATTTTCTATAATTTTTAACCTATTAATTCAGGTTTCCAGCATTAAATGCGACTCTAAATTGATTTATTAATTTTTTTAAGTGTGATGAGTTTTAATCCATTTATAATAATCGGTGGAATGATAACAATAATGCTGCATTGTTTTGGAGAAAAAACATTTTTATTATCCTATGACAGCCCCTAGTGTTTTATTTCAACCATTTGCTGAACTGTTTCATCCGACAAAGTTCACAGGATGGCTGAAGCCTATTTCAGCCAACTCTGGGTGAAGGCAGGGTACAACCTGAACAGCCCCCCCAATGCATTACAGGGTGAACACTGATGCAACTTCATTCATTTTCTGAACCGCTTAACCCTTTAATGCTCTGTAGGACCATATGGTCCTCTTTCAAAAATGCTAATAACTGCGAGACGCATTGTACTCAGTGCTGCTACTGTTCAGCACATGGTCTATACTTGTTGTGGCATTGCCTGATGCAACACAGCTTGGTCTCACGTGCCTCAGTCAGCTGTGAGACGGCCTTGAGTGTGCAGGATTGTGGTGTTCATGAATTTGTGAGTGTTATTATTATGTTGTTATTACAGACGCTCTCCGACTTACGTTCATCCGTTTTACAGTTTTTCAATTTTATGGGGGTTTTTTTCCCAAAAAAAAAAAAAAGTAAAATTTTGAGTACGAGACGTACCTACGTAGTACGCTGACGTAATGACGCAATGAAGTAATGACGCTGCGTCCATTGTTTACAAACGACAGACTGAACATGCCCTGTTACTTCCCAGTTCATTGCGTGTTACCCTTGTGTTAAGACGTCGTCTCTGTGATCTTTGTGTTTACACTGTTTTGTGAACTTTTGTAACCCTAAGCAAATATGGTTGGTCAGAAGTGTAAGCCTACTAGCATGGGTGCAAGTTCTCCAGCATATGCCGGAATTTTTGGTTTTCCCAAGACTGAATTAACTATCTGCTCGGATCGGCGCAATCTACCATGCATACTCAGTTAAGCAAAGATAGTTGTAAAATGAATGAAAACCCGAATCCAGGAAAGAAAGAGAACTCTCTGCTCTGCTGGTGATTCACATCAGTGCAGGCTGAGTACTAAACGAGTATTGAACGGCGCTCTTGCTCACTTGAAAGACCGGAAGTCCGTATAACCCGCGCTTTGTCTCAAGCACAAGCAAGTGGACTTGCAAGTGCACAAGCAAGCAAACATTCGGTGGAGCGCCTCACATATTATAAACGTTAATTGGCTGTTTTAAGCTTCATGTAAAGTGACTCGGCTCAGCTTCATGTAAAGTGATCACCCGTCGACCATCAGAACCATTTACAAACAGAAAGATCGCATGATAGAAAATGTTAAAAGTTATATTTGATACTGTATTTGATGAGTGAATTTGATTAAAATTTATCTATTTGAAATTATTTTGCTTGAACTTAATTTATTTGAAATCCATGTTGATATTATTTTACAATGTTACGTTTATAATAATGGATTTGGGGTGTTTTGTGAGATACGGTAATGGTATTTATGGATGTATAGTGCAGTATGAGCGTCATACATCATTGTAACAACTTACGTTCATTTTTAACTTATGTTCGGCCGTATTTTTAAATAATTTGGCCGTTAAAAGGTTAATCCTTATTAAGGTCATGGGGAGCCTGGCGCTCATCTCGGCCGACTCTGGGCGAGCGAAGAGTACACCCTGGACAGCTCACCAGGCCATCACAGAGCAGAAACAAGCTGACGGCTATGCAGCCTACTCTTGATGAAAGCTAGCAATGGTTCTTTTATAGCCTCTCACCATAGACAGTGAGAGACATGGCCGGCCTCTGATAACCTAGTTAGCTGCACTGGGGGACACACACAACTTGTGTTGTGTTAGTCTCTGGAAACTTTAACCATATGAATCTGGACAAAAGTCTACCTCTTCCTACCCAGTACATGAACTGTAACACCAGGGGGAATAAGACAATTAGTCAGTTCGTCCAATAAGACAAAAGACTTATTCTATGCAAATATAAAGGAGGCAGACCGCATCACTCCACCGCCTGTGCTGAGGAACGTTGATCATAGCCTCATTCTGCTACAGCCTCATTAAAAGTGAAGAGGCTCCCCACAACAACACGACCATTCAGGAAGTGGTGAAGCAGAGCAGGTTCTCAGAGACTGCTTTCGATCGACAAACTGGGAGTTATTGCACTTTTTTCTTCAGATTTTTTCATAAGTTGAGCCGCATTTTACATGTAAAAGGCCTGATGCGTTCCAAGGCTCCCAATACTACCCCCTAAACCCTTTAAAAATTCTAAAAGTTACCTTTTAAGACCTCCTTCTGCTTCAATATTGTACCGATGGTAGACGGGTTTGGCCATATTCCTTTGCGATATCACTCAACCACATGCCACGAACCCACTTCTTTTCACTCGCACTGGGAATCATTTTCACTGGGAATCGCACACGTGCGCGCGTGTGTGTGTGTGTGTGTGTGTGTGTGTGTGTGTGTGTGTGTGTGTGGCGCACGCGTGTGTGTGCCCATGTGTTGACCATGTCTTCTTAGCAGAGTTATAATCTTACACATGTTTATGCAAGGTTAAAAGCCTGAGCCAAAAAATAAAGTTTCAATGAGCACACTCGAAAAACTCACGAAACAACAGTAACTCTGTCCTTTATACATGTTAGAACAATGGGTCGAAGGCACATGAAAAGCATCATGAGTATTATGGAGATGCAGCTCCCTCCTAGCAATGGGAGGGAGCTGCGTCATGGGTATTATAGACATGCAGCTCCCTCCTAGCAAATGGGAGGCCAGCGGGGCGGAATGTTGGGAGATAGCCAATGCGAAGCCAGCGGGGAGGGATGTTGGGAGATAGCCAGCCTTTGATAACCCAGTTAGCTGCATTGGGGAGTACAGTGACAACTTTGTGGAGAGTGGGACTCGAACCCCCAACCTTAGGATCATTGATCCAGCACCCTATACCACTAGACCACCCCTGCCCCAATATATATATATATATATGTGTGTATATATGTGTGTGTGTATATATATATATATGGCGGCACGGTGGCGTAGTGGTTAGCACGTCCGCCTCACAGCAAGAAGGCCCAGGTTCGATTCCCGGCCTGGGCGTTTCTGTGTGGAGTTTGCATGTTCTCCCCGTGCTTGTGCGGGTTTCCTCCGGGTGCTCCGGTTTCCCCCACAATCCAAAGACGTGCACTGTAGGTTAATTGGCCGTTCTAAATTGACCGTAGTTTTTCTCCTGCAGCGGCACTGGAACCCAGCCGTATCGGCACTTGCCTTTCCATTGGATCCTTCCGGTGGCGCCGAGACAGGGGGGGACTTGCTGCTTGGGTAACAGCCTGTCCCTCATTACTCTCTACCCAGGCTCTGTGCACTGAGGAGTATCACCAGCCGGGATACTGGCCAGAGCGCAGCCATAGTCCTTTGGGACTGACGGAGGCCTACGCTATATATATATATATATATATATATATATATATATATATATATAAGAAATTTTTTATTTTAATTTCCCTCTTGGATTAATAAAGTATCTACCTATCTATTCACATTGACACCTGGCCGCAATTTGGAACATCTAATTAGCCTTACGTGCATGTCTGTGGATTGTGGGAGAAAACTGTTATCCAGAACAAATCAGGTCGGCACAGGGATCATGTAATCTCCACACAGAAATTCCCTTGGCAAGCCCAGTGTCGCTGTAGCCAGATGGCTAGAGAAGCAACTTTGGGACGGAAAGGTTGCTGGTTTGATTCCCGAAAATAAATGTGTGGCAATTGGCAGAGTGAGTTGTACCTTCCCTTCCTCTACCTTTATGGCTGAAGTACCCATAATCAAGGCACCAGACCCCTAACTGCTCACCAGGTGCCCTTCAATGTGTGGCAGCTCACTGCTTCAGATGTGTGTGGGCTCACTTTGGATGGGTTAAATACCAAGGCAATAATCTCCCTTGTGGGATTATTATTACAGGACAGAAAAATTAAACAGCAAAAAACCCGAGGACCTTCTTGACGTGAGGCAGACGTGCTTAACACGATACCATCAGGCTGTCCAATGTTTTATTCCTTCTTTCATTTACTCTTTTTCACTTTTTTGGGTGACATGTTTCCTTAAAGGTATGACAGTACCATCATTTCAGCTCTGTGTGTGTGTGTGTGTGTGTGTGTGTGTGTGTGTGTGTGTGTGTGTGTGTATGTACCTCTGCTCCACACAGGCTGATGTTGAACTGATGATAGTATTTTGTTCCCTTTGAAGTAAAACTCGGCCCATTCATGATAGACCCTACTGAGCTTAAGGCACTTAGGTCATAGGTCAGTGTTCGGTTCTGATCCACATGGGAGAAGGAGCAGTCATTGAAACACAAGGAGTGCTCCTGCACAAAGAAACCACAAATAACCGCTTATCATGTGTTTTATATTTATTCTTTTCTTGTGGTCACATGTAGACACACGCACCTTATTGCTCTTACTGCCTGGACCACATGGCTTGCAGGCTTCTTGTCCGTAGATGTGATGTCCAGACAGGAACGTATTTCGAGGACACTCCTGGCACTGGTTAGTGTCTTTGTCTATGAAGTGTCCAGCAGGGCAAGGGACACAAGACGACCCACTCTCCTGACTCACCATGGCGCAGGCGTGGCAGGACGAGGCTGAGCCATCCAGAGTATTTGTGATAGTGATGGAGTAGATCTTTGCAATATCGCTCACATAACGACGGACCTAAAAATAAATCAGAGACAAAATGTATCCTTGTTGGATTCTTCGTAATACTGGTGTAAGTACATATGTCTTTAGTTCTTACATCAAAAGGCTTGTTGGTGCGTTGGAAAGCCCACGTGTAAGACACGGATGCGTTCTTAGTCATGATGTGTGTGTACGCACGTCTGCTTTTGGTGCCTTCCCATGACTCCACTACATTTGTGCTCTTCCTGTTCACATCCTGCAGGAAAAGCACAATCAATCATGTGTCCTCACCATCAACTGAAACACTGTGTATTAACACTTTTTACATGGAGAGATAAATATGACTGTTATGAGTTTACCATCATGAAGTAGAGCTCACAGTCTGCACGGCAGATCGTCTCAAAAACAAACGTGATTCGACCAAACTCGCTGGCCGTGACTCCGGCTACAGATGTTGGGAGTCTGTGGAAAAAAAAAAACAGAATCACAGAGGAACAAAAAATCTCCAAATACAAATGATCTCCAAACAGAAGTAGCTTCAGTTCAAATTTAAAACACATCGAAAGCAATAGTTTCGGTTTTTTCCTTTTTGTATCATCTGTAGTGCATCTGTCTTTACTTTAGACTTCAGAAGAATCTTTTCAATAAGATCCCCACAATGGTTATATTAAGCTCATTTAAATGGCCTAATGCTAGTTGTTGAAATGCAGCATAAATAAGTTTCAAGAGTTTTACTGCTCCATTTAAAAATACAGGGATCCCTCACTTTCCGCGGTTAATTGGGACCGAGATCCCCACACGACCACTGAATTCCATGGCGTAGAATTACCCCTCCACACCCACCCCCCGACTGACGTATACGTACATGTATATGTGTATATAATATCAATAAATACAGTGATACCTCACTTTACGAAATTAATCCGTTCCAGTGCCTTTTTCGTAAACTGCATTTTTCGTAAGTTGAACCGCATTTTACATGTAAAGCGCCTGATTCGTTCCAAGGCTCCCAATACTACCCCATAAACCCTTTAAAAATTATAAAAGTACTGTACACCAATTTTGTATGAAATATGTGTTAAAAGTAAAAGAAAATTATTTACCTTTTTTAAAATCTCTCGAACCACCCATGCGACACTTCAAAGTCCGGGGGTTGCTGGTCTGAAGAATCCTCACCCCCCTTCACGAGGTTCTTAAATATGGCGGTTGCTTTTTCTGAAATAATCGCCTCCGTCACTGTATCTCCGCTTTTAATGCCTCCTTCTGCTTCAACATCGTCCCGATTGTAGAGGAGTATCATTTCGGCCATACTCCTTTGCGATTTCACTCAATCGAATCCCACTTTCAAATTTTTTTATCATCTCCTGTTTTACAGAGCCCACTTCTTCTTTTCAGTCTCACAGGGAATCACTTTCTTGGGGCTCATGATTAATAACGAAAAATAACTCTGCAATGAGCACACGCAAAAAAACTCACGAACCAACAGAACAGCTCTCCTTCACGTGTCTGTCGAACAATGGGTCGAAGGCACACGAAAAGCATTATGGGTACAGTACTGTATTATGGAGATTCAGCTCCCTCCTAGCCAATGGGAGGCCAGCGGGGCGGGGTGTTGGGAGACAACCAATGGGAAAGCAACTCACGCATTGTTTGAATGTTTGAATGGCGTGTTTGAACTTTTAAGATGGCATTTTCAAAACCTAAACTTGTTTCGTATCCAGAGACAAAAATTTTAGGAAAATGCGTTTCGTAACCTGCATTTTTCATTTGGTGAGACTTTTGTAAAGTGAGTTACCACTGTACATATTCAATGTTATAAATGCTTATAATAACAATTAAACATTAAAAACTAATGAATAAGATGTAAATAAAATGTAAATACACACACACATTCAGACATGCCCGCGCACCTCACAACAATGTAACTAGTTTTGATGGAAGGTTTTGGGGGTTTTTTTGTTTTTGTGTTTGTTTAGGGTTTTTTTTTGCATAATTGGCCTTGTTTTTGTGGCATTTTCCTTAACTTTTTCCTCCTATTCATTCTTAATTTCCTTATTCTTTAATTCAATGAATATTAAAAAAAAAAAAAAAAAGCGATGTACTGAGGCCGCATGAATTGAAGCATGAAGAAGCGAGGGATCCCTGTACCATCCATTCATATACCAGTTATTCATCAGGTCACAGAGGTTGCATACACCCCGACTAGGCTAGAAATTAGAAATCCCATTTTGTACGTGTATGGCATTTTGCAGACGCTCTTATCCAGGACAACTTACAATTTTCATTTTTTATACAACTGTTTAGTGTTAAGGGCCTTGCTCAAGAGCCCAACAGTGAGGATACTGCGGGTTAAACCACACCTTCGTATCAATAACCCACTACCTTATAACTACTCAGCCACCACTGCCTCAGATACTTTTATAATGCAAATGCATTCAATCAATCAGAAACCTTGTCTTGTATGTAATCACTTATACCACAGTGTTGTTAAATGCTTAAATCTGATTGGTCGAATTCATTTTCTCTCACAGCAGTACTGATCCCGGAAACCCCTTTCATAAATTATTATAACCGTCATACCATATCACACCTCCATAAATGAGTAGTTTAATCACAGATTTAAAATACATATACTGTATTCTTCTAATTTAAGGAAGATGTCTCCAGTGACAGTAATGTGTAAATCTTCCATACATTGGAAAGTCTTTGGAGCGTCATGGTTTTGTGGTTTATCAGTAACAGAGCAAACTGAATAGTTATCTTATCAAAGTGAAACTTCGCTGCCGGCTCCGAGCCCAGTTCCACCCACTGCATAATTTTAGAAGATGATAAAAAGTAAACAGTGTGAGTGTGGGGAAAGGAGAGGGCTGTGGGGGCATATTTGGAGATATTCAAAGAATCCCACAGAATAAAGACTTGGGATTGATGGGAGGTGGGGAACACCCACCTCTCTATAAAGAGCATTATTATTATTCATTTGAAATTTCATTTGAATTCAATTCACATTTGAAATACCTTCTCGTTTCTGAATGGTGGGAAGACATCAAATAATTATTGGATTTTTTTTATGAGCCGACATTATTTAAAATGAATAACGGCAGGAATTATAGAATTCAACCTTGGCAGATAAAACCCCGCGATCTGAATTCTTCTTCATATAATCCACGAGTTCTGTACTCGGAAGTAAAACCTTATGTATGCAGGTCATACTTGAATTAAGTAATCTCATTTACTCCCTATAAACACAAACTGCACACTCACCTCAATTAAAGCGAGCTTCTTAAGTTCTTCCTCTTTGAATGTGAGTGCACTTGTGCACTTAAAAGATCAAGCTCCATGTGTCACCTGCAACAAACGCCTCACATTCAAAGGGGAAGAACTTAAGAAGCGCACTTTAACTGTGGTGAGCTTGCGGTTTGTGTTTATAGGGAGTAAATGAGATTACTTAATTCAAGTATAAACTGTATTCAGTCCGAGCAGCTCAGCCACGCCCCTCAGCTTGAGCAGGAAAAAAGCAGACAAACACACAGACATTCTAAACATTAACTTAGGCACTGTACTGGAATAATAATTGAAAAAGACTTTAATACTCCAAACTCCTTTCTTCAGGAGAAAGTCTTATTTCTTCAGAAGAGACATCCAACGTCATTACCTTTTCTGTCGCTTAGCCAGAGAAGACGCACAGCGTTTGAGTGGCATCATAGCGCTTCAGTGGTAATTAAAACACACTGAAAAAGGCTCATTGACAACTTGTGCGCGAATGAGGAAAAGGGGGCGTTACATCATCTCAACCAATCAGCAGGAGGGAGGACAGCCATTGGCTGAAATTGAATGACATGACAGTTGCTCGGCAACCCGCGAATATGCAAACCGTGAGTGCAAAATCACAAATGGTCAAAGGCCTACTGTAATTGCTTTTTAACATCCTTAAACTTTATGAGGCAGATATGTACTAAAGGGTTGCCTCTACATCAGCATGGACCTTGTATGGTGTTTTGAGTCATATGTCATTCATTCATTTTCTGAACTGATTAATCCTCATTTGGGTCGCGGGGAGGCTGGTGCCCATCCCAGCTGACTCTGGGCAAGAGCAGAGTACACCCTGGACAGCTCGCCAGGCCATCGCAGTGCAGAAACACGCTGACGGCTATGCAGCCACTCTTGTCGAAAGTCAGCAATGGTTCTTTTACATGAACCTCACACCATAGACAGTGAGAGACATGGCCGGCCTTTGATAACCCGGTTTACTTTACTGGGGAGACAGCAGTGACAGCCGTTGACAGTGGGGCTTGAACCACCCTCCTTGGGATCGGTCATCCAGCACTTTACCACTAAGGTGCCACAACTGCCCCTACCGAGTCATATGTAACATCTATAAAATGTTGGGGGATTTTTGTTGTTGTTGTTTTTTAAACATTTTGTCAATATTAACACATTTTGGGCTTTTTAAAACCGAACCTACTGACTCATCATAACTGGAGTTTTCCCCCAGTTTCTGTTGTGTGAAGTGATTAGGAGCTTCTGGATCCCTTCTGCATGGGACACTAGTCCACCACGGGTTACCTTCTCAGAATCTTTTATTATTTTTCCATCACAGAACAATCACATTATTTATGTTTATGTTTCAAATAGCACATTGAGTGAGTGAGTACGTCTTTAATTTTTACAGAAATAGGGGAACCAATGAGGGAATGGCTGTTAATAGCCGCTATAACCAAAGTACTTTGGCTTGGTTCACATACCTTAGCCATAGAAAAAAATACGAGACCACTTATGAGAATATCCATTAAACGCAGGCTCTTATTTTTTTCCCCATGGCTGTACATTGTAGTCTTCCTTAATTTCCTTATTTTTTAATTCAAAGAATATTTATATATTAAAAAAAAAAAAAAAAAAAAACGTGATGCACTGAAGCCGTATGAAATGAAGCGCGAAGTAGTGAGGGATCCCTGTATTATAATCCTGAATATAAGAAATATATTCTTTCCTGTCT
>CM045733.1:15020000-15075000 GCA_024760905.1 Plotosus lineatus
ACACAAATATACACACGTCTACCTAAAACAGAGCAATAAATGTAATTATTTGGCTGTTGTGTGTATATTTAAACACATGACTGACTTGTTACAGGACAGAGTTTCCTCTATAGCACCCTCAGGCTCCATGTAGGTGGCTAAGCTGCTGAATCCTGCAGGGATGGAGTCCCATTGGTCGAAACGGATGCCACTGCCTAGCGAATAGGATCCTGCTGCACAGGCCGTACACTGCTGAGAGGACATCTCCAAAAACTCTCCTGCTTCACAGGAGAACGCTGTAACATACATATGTGCACATGAACATGACAGACTGTCCATTTACATTTAATATACACTGATAATAAGATCATTCTGAACTGCTGAAGTTTCTAATATTGTACGGGGATCCCTCACTTTCCGCGGTTAATTGGGACCGAGATCCCCTGGCGACCATCGAAATCTGCGAAGTAGGATCACCCCCCCCCTCCCCACCCCCCTCGGCTGATGTATACGTACATGTATATGTGTATAAAATATCAAGAAATACATATTCAATGCTATAAATGCTTATAATAACAATTAAATATTCAAAAATAATGCATAAGATATAAATAAAATATACATACACACACATACAGACACACGCGCACATGCACATGCGCACCTCACAACAATTTAAGTAGTTTTGATGGGAGATTTTGGGTTGTTTTTTGTTTGTTTAGGGTTTTTTGGGGTTTTTTTTTTTTGCATAATTTGCCTTGTTTTTGTGGCATTTTCCTTACCCCCCCCCCCCTCCATTCTTCCTTAATTTCCTTATTTTTTTAATTCGATGAATATTTTAAAAAAAAAAAAAAAAAAAAAAAAAACACGATGCACTGAAGCTGCAAGAATTGAAGCGCGAAGCAGCGAGGGATCCCGGTATTAGTTTAATCATTATCTTTTTTTGTGGAGTTCTTTCACTATTAACTAAGGGTTTGGAGGGTAAAACCATTACGCCTGTGGATTAGAAAAAAATTGACTCATAGACAACACTAGTATTAACTATAAAGCATAAATATGTGGTGTGCTTAATGGCAAAGAGGATAATAACAGGTCAGCACAAAATGAGTCCTGTTGCTCAAAATTATATTATATCGTCCATTCATTCATTTTCTGAACTGCTTAATCCTAATTAGGGTTGCAGGGAGGCTGGCGCCCATCTCAGCCGACTGCGGGTGAGGGCAGGGTACATCCCAGACAGCTCGCCAGGTCATCACAGGGCCTACACTCACACAACCATTCTCACACTCACACCTATGGGTGATTTGTAACAGCCAAGTCACCTATTGTGTATGTTTGTGGACTGTGGGAGGAAACCAGAGTTCCCAGAGGAAACCCATGCAAGTGCAGTGAGAATATGCAAATTCCACACAGAAATGCCCGAGCTGGGAATCAAACACAAGACCTTCTTGCTGTGAGGCAGATGTGCTAACCACTATGCCACCGTGCCGCCTGCAGCCAATCTTTGATGTGTAAATTGAAATGAATCACATTTATGTGGCCTATAAAATTACATTTAGAGGTTGTTTTACAGTGTAATATTTTTATTAAGGAATATATTGTTGGCAAAATTGGAAAAACATTGCGGGTCAAATTTTGGTTTGTGGGCAGCATGGTACCGTGGTGGTTACAACACTCACCTCACAGGAAGAAGATCCTTGGATTAAAGCTTGGGTTCATCAAGGGTATATCTGTATGAAGTTTGCATGATCACCCCGTGCTTCCAGGGGTTTCTTCTGAATATTTCAGTTTCTTCCCACAGTCCAAAGACATGCACAGTAGGCTAATTGGCTCTTCCAAATCACCTCTAGGTGTGTGTGTGTGTGTGTGTGTGTGTGTGTGTGTGTGTGTGTGTGTGTGTGTGTGTGTGTGTGTAGGCCATGCTACGGTCTGAGGAGCAGTTTACCCCGTATTCGAGCAGTGCTTTCTGAGATACGCTCCAGCCTCCCTGCGACCATAATAGGATTAAATAATTCAGCAAATAAGTGTGTACAGTCGGCCCCCGACTTACAAAACCCCCTGAGCACGAAAATCCCGGGTTACGAAAAACATTTTCCTAAGTTTTCATCCCTGGGATACGAAAACAACACTCTCTTACGAAAAGAAATTCAAAATTCAAATGCGCCAATCAAAATTTCACACGATGCGCGAGTTGCTCTCTCATTGGCTGTCTCTCAACATCCCGCCCCGCTTGCCTCCCATTGGCTAGGAGGGATGATGCAGAACCAGAAGGAGATCTTAAAGGAAATACAGTGAGGACCTCTGATCTTTCAAACAGGTACTGTAATTCCGCTTTAAATAAAACATCCGGTCCATGTGTGTGTGTGTGTGTGTGTGTGTGTGTGTGTGTGTGTGTGTGTGTGTGAGAGAGAGAGAGAGAGAGAGAGAAGGAAGCTTAACTCTTTAGTTTTTAGTTTAGCTTTTTAAGTTGTTTAATTCAGTAAATGTTTAATAAATGTGCCGCATTTGAGCTCATCTGGAATTCTGATCCCTCAAGGAATCAAGTTAAAGTTGAATTTGGACCTCTAATCTGTTAAGCAGGGAATGTGCTTTGAATTCCATGTCTTGTGGGCGTGGCCTACAGTGCTACAATAAACATTTAATGTGTATACAATACACATTTGTATTGTGTGTCTGTGTGTGAGTGTGTGTGTGAGATAGAGAGAGAGAGAGAAAGACAGGGGTGTGTGTGTGTGTGTGTGTTAATAAAAAATGTTTAATAATGGTTTAATTAATAAATATGTTAATAAAATGTTTAAATGGTTTAATAAATAATTTTCTTTTACTTTTAACACATATTTCATACAAAATTGGTGTACTTTTATCATTTTTAAAGGGTTTATGGGGTTGTTTTTAGAGCCTTGGAACGAATCAGGTGTTTAACATGTAAAATGCGACCCCTACTGACGAAAGTCCCGCGTTGCGAAAAAGGCACTGGAATGGATTAATTTCGTAAGTCTGGGGCCGACTGTATTATGGTTTTCAGCAGTATTTATGTAAGTGGCTTCCACATAAATGCTCAAACCCAAGGTGTCCTGTTGAACCGCCACCTTACCATTGTGGAGGGGTTTGCGTGTCCTAATGATGCTAGGAGCTATGTTGTCAGGGGCACTATTAGGCTCATACAAGGCAAACAGATCTTAGGTGAAGGTCCAGACGAAGAGCAGTTCAAAAGACCTCTATATGAACAAAGACAAAAGGACATGGTTTCCCATGCCTGGACACATGTTTATAGGGTCCCACCCCCTCTGGAGCCAAGCCTGGGGAGTACCTCAAAGGTGAGCGTCTGGTGGTTGGGCTTCTGCACATGGAGCCCAGCTGGTCCCAGCCCGAAAAGCAGGAATCGGTCCGACCTCCCATGGACCCACTACCTGTAGGTAAGTCTGTTGGGTTTTTATACCCGAGCCTAGTGGCTTAGCCTCGTGGCTCATCAGGCCGGTACTTATCCCCGGTTTCTGTAGCGTGAAGCTACCAGGAGTTCAACTCCCCCTGGATGGGACGCTAGTCTATCGCAGGTTACCTTCCCAGTATATTTTACTGGTACCCATTTATACTGCTGGGTGAACAGAGGCACACTTGTGGTTGAGACCTTGCCCAGGGGTTTTAGCACAGTGAGGGTCTCAGTGGGATTCGAACTCACAACCTCCTGATCATGAGCACAGCACCCTAATCACTACACCACCGGCCCCACACCCACCACCTGTGGGAGGGACTATATGGGTCAGGTGCGCTGTGAATTGGGTGGCAGCTGAAGGCATGGGTTATGTCGGACCAATCCTCGGCTACTGACTCTCACTCTTGGGACATGGAATGTCACCTCTCTGCCGAGGAAGGAGCCTAAGCTGGTGTGTGAAGATGACAGATACTGAACAGATATAGTCAGACTCACATCGATGCCTTCCCCATTGTTCACCCATCATTCAGGCTGAGGTTGCAGAGTAAGTTAAAAAGCTCATCGGTGGCCATGCTCCGGGGGTGAATGAGGTCCCCCCGAATGTCTCAGGGCTCTGGATGTTTTCGGACTGTCTTGGTTGATATGTCTCTTCAACATCACGTGGTCATCAGAGGTTCTACCTCTGTATTGGCAAACCAGGGTGGTAGTCCCCCTTTTTAAAAAAGGGGAATCAGAGGGTGTGTTCCAATTATTGTGGAATCACACTCCTCAGCCTACCCTGGAAAGTCTAAGTCTACGGAGAGAAGGATCCGACCGATGCTTGAACCTCAGATTCAGGAGGAACAATGTGGTTTTCGTCCTGGCCTCAGCACTCCCGACCAGCTCTGTACACGTTTCAGGATCCTGGAGGGGGCATGGGAGTTATCTGTCCACATGTGTTTTGTGAATTTAGAGAACGCTTTCAATTGTGTCCCTCAGTGATGATGTGGGGTGTGCACTTGGAGTATGGTGTACCAGACCCATTGCTACGGGCCATTCAGTCTCTGTATCAGCCAGCACTTGGTCCGCTTTGGTAATAACAGGTTGAATTTATTTCTGGGGATGGTTGGACTTGGCCAAGGCTGTCTTTATCACCAATTCTGGTCATAATTTTTATGGACAGAATTTCTGGGCGCAGCCATATTTTGCCTCCAGAAGAAAAGAAAAGGTATTAAAATATGTGAAAAGCATGAGGAGAAAATACAAACTCAACACAGAGGACCCCACCACTACTATCACCACACCCCACCCTCTTCTTCTTTTCCTTTCAGCGAATCATCTACCTCCATCTCACCCTATCCTGTGCATTTTCTTCTCTTGCACCAACTACCTTCATGTCCTCCTTCACCACATCCATAAATCTCCTCTTTGGTCTTCCTCTAGTCCTTCTGCCTGGTAGTTCCAACCTCAGCATCCTAATACCAATATATTCACTATCCCTCCTCTGTACATGTCCAAACCATCTCAATCTAGCCTCTCTGACTTTGTCTCCAAAACGTCTTACATGTGCTGTCTCTCCTTGTTGAGCACAATCGAACTCGAGACCTTCTTGTGAGGCAGATGAGGTAACCTCTAAGCCACAGTGCCTTCCCAGTTGTTCAGCTCGGAAATAAGCGTAGTAATAATAAATAAACATCATATTTTTAAAAAAATGTTACATACTGTAAAATGTATTTCATCAGGCCTTAGTGACAAAAAAGTAGAAAAATTCAAGCGATAAGCATAAAATAGAGGAAAACATATTCAACCCAAATCTATGGAATAAATACTTCAGAAAAAATTAAAATAATGAATTAACATCCCTTTAAATAAGTCATTAAAATGATAGAGTCATCATGAACTGAGTAAATATGGGAAGTGTTGCTCAGGGAAAATAGCATTAAAAATGACTCACATTTTGGTACTTCTGCGTTGTGTTATATATTACACTGATTTATTTTAGGCAGCACTGCACAAGCGTTGTAAATTTCATGAGGCTGGAGTCCATATATTAATTCCCTAAACACACACACACACACACACACACACACACACACACACAAGTACACCTCATGACTTACTGCAGTCTGTGCCTCTGACAGGCTCTGGTAGGCCACTGCAGCTGTCCTGTTGATGAGGAATGGCCACTCTCCAGCGAGAACCTGTACTGTCACACTCCGTGTACTCAAAGTAGTAGTCTCCCTGAGGCACAAATAAACACAAAGACCATTCACAGGCCAGACAGAAAACAAAATTTTGATTGTCACTACATTGTCTACCATGTTGCCTACATTCAATATTATGATTTTATTGCTCCGCACACACACACACACACACACACACACAGAGATATATATCGTCGGCAGCCGTACGTCTCGAGAGACGATGGTGTAGCGCTATGGTAGGCATTTGCGGTAGTGACTGTAAAGGCCCACCCTAGAGTGACAGTTTCTTAAACAATTATTGCAAACAAAAGGGCTTTGAGGAGCCATGGGGGCTGCCTTTTCTTTCCTCTTTGCTCTTTTCTCAGTTAGCTTCGTAATTCTGTTGCTTTCAGCTTTGTTGATCCCCTCGTTGACAGTGGTCTTCCAGAGCTGGCGTGTTTCAGCAGTGCCTTCCCAGGTGTTGATGTCGGTGCCAGATAATTTCATGTCCCGCTTGCACACGTCCTTGTACCGAAGCCGTGGTCTTCCTGTGCGGCGTGATCCCTCACTCAGCTCTCCATACAACATGTCTTTAGGGATGCGCGCCTCGTCCATTCGCCGTACGTGACCCAACCACCTAAGTCGTCTCTGGCTCAGCAGTGCGAGCAGACTTGGCATGCCAACACGCTGTAGTACCTCGGTGTTGGTTACTTTGTCTTGGCATTTTATATGGAGCAGACGCCTGAGACAGCGGAGGTGGAAGCTGTTGTGCCGCTTTTCCTGACCAGCGTACGTGGACCAGGCCTCACTGCCATAAAGGAGTGTGCTGAGTACACAGGCCTGGTAGACACGTAGCTTGGTGTTCTCCGTTAGCTGGGTATTACTCCATACACGCTTGTTCAGTTTGGACATCACTGCGGCGGCTTTCCCGATTCTGCATGAGATCTCTGTGTCAAGAGAGAGAGTGTTGGTGATAGTGGAGTGAAGGAGTCCACGACCTCAAGCTGCGTGTTATTTATGTTGATGTTTGGGACTGTGTTTGTGTCCTGGGCCAGGATGTTTGTCTTCTTCAGGCTGATGGTCAGTCCGAATTAATTACAGGCATGGGACAGGCGATTGACTAGCTCTTGAAGACCAGCCTCAGTGTGGGACGTCAGTGCAGCGTCATCCTCGAACAGCATCTCGCGGATGAGGACCTGCCTCACCTTCGTCTTAGCGCGCAGTCGAGCTATGTTAAACAATTTTCCATCTGATCTGGTGTGGATATGGATCCCTTCCTCACTGTCAGAGAATCCATACTGAAGAAGCATCGAGAAGAATATCCCAAAGAGTGTCGGAGCTAGGACGCAGCCTTGCTTCACACCACTGCTCACTGGGAAGGCTGTTACAGTCACTGCGGTCGCCTTTGTTTTTGTAGAGGGTTACAATGTTTGCATCGCGCATGTCCTGGGGGATGAACCCTTCCTTCCAGCATAAGCACAGCAGCTCATGGAGGTGCTGCAGGAGTGCTGGCTTGCCACTCTTCAAGACTTCAGGGGGGATGCCATCCTTTCCAGGGGCTTTTCCACAGGCCAGACAATCAATGGCTTTGCCCAGTTCGTCCACTGAAGGCAGGTAAGCCAGATCCTCCATGACAGGTAAGTTTGGCAGGGCATTTAATGCTGCATTGGTCACCACATTCTTGGTTGCGTACAGCTCCAGGTAATGTTCCACCAAGTGTTCAAGCTGCTTGCCTTGGTCCTTGATCACCTCCCCGGTCTTGGTCTTGAGGAGTGCAGTCTTAATTGTGGTTGGGCCAGTAGCTGTCTTGATGCCATTGTACATGGCCATTGCGTTGCCAGTGTCAGCCGCCATCTGGATCTTGCTGCAGAGGTTCAGCCAGAAGTCATTTGCACAGCCGCGGGCTGTCTGCTGGGCCTTGTTTTGTGCAGCTTTGAGGGTGTCCCCGGTACTGGTGCTGGGGTTTTGCTTGTATGCTAGGAGGGCTTCCTTCTTGGCTTCTGTCACAGGCTGCATCTCCTCCCAGTGAGCCTCATACCAGTCTACACTCCAATGCACCTTTTTCCCCAAATGCGGTGAGGGCTGTTGTGTAGATAGTATCTCTCAGGAAGCTCCACTTGCTGTTGATGTCTTTGCCAGGAGTCTGCAAAGCCAACTTCTCCTTGACTGTGTCATGAAACAGTTGGATTCGCTGGGGATCCCTTGAGGAGCAGGTGTTGATGCGTGGGAGGCCTTTAGTTTTGCAATGATGGATCCTCTTTGTTGTCAGCCTTATCCTGCTTCCAACGAGGGTGTGGTCTGTGTCACAGTCTGCGCTATGGAAACTTCTAGTGTGGAGAACACTGCTCAGATCCATGCGCCTAGTGAGGATAAGGTCTAGCTGGTGCCAGTGGCAAGATCTGGGGTGTCTCCAGGAAACTTTGTGGCGGTCTTTGCACTTGAAGTATGTATTTGTTACACACAGGCCATGATGGCAGCACAGTTCCAACAACCTCTGTCCATTCTCATTCATCCTGCCTATGCCGTGGTGACCAAGGCAGGAAGGCCAGGTGTCACAGTCGGCGCCCACTCTAGCATTGAAGTCTCCTAGTAGGTAAAGTCCTTCAGTGCTGGGGATCCTGGAAATTGCATCATCCAGAGCCTCGTAAAACTGGTTCTTGGCCTCTGGGGTGGAACTGAGTGTTGGTGCATAGATGCTGAGGAGATTTACAAAACCTGCAGTTGTAGAGCGGCGTAAAGTGAGGATTCTCTCTGATCCACTGGTAGGAGGTTCAATCGCCGTAGTCAGCGAGTTCTTCACAGCGAAACCTACACAATGCAGTCTCGGGTCGTCTTGTGGCAGGCCCTGCCAGTAGAAGGTGTAGTTAGCCTCTGTGATAGTACCACTGTCAGCCAGGCGTGTTTCCTGTAGACAAGCAATGTCGATATTCAGACGTATCAGTTCATGGTCGATGACTGCAGTCTTGCGGGCATCGTCAATTTGCTGAAGATCACTTGTCAGTCCAGGACACATAGTCCGTACGTTCCAGCTTGCTATTCGAAGAGCTGGAGTCTTAGTATTGATCCGTTTTTGTCTGCCTGGTGCAGAATTTACAGCTTGCTTGTCGGGATGGTCAGTCCCTAAGCCCTACGCACCCAGCAAGGCAGGCGAGCTGTGGCGGGACAGCACCTTACTGGCTGGGGGCTGCCCAGCTTGGAGCGGGCGGTAGCTGTCCAGTGAGACACGATGGTCTCTCCTACTGTCGGAAGTAGCCCCAGGCGCCTGTATCCTACGCCAATCGGAATGAGCTTTTAACCGGTAACTGCTGCTCCCCGTGTTGAGCTGAAGTCTTGCATCAACGCTGGAGTGTCCTCTCCAGTGTCCTCTCCAGTGCGCTATGAGCCTGGGCGGGAACTATGGAGAACTTGGGCTGCCCAGACATCAAGTCCCACCTCTCTGCCTTGCTGAGAGCATCCAAAGGAAAGGAAGATCCAGTACAATTTGATACCAGCGCAGCTGCAGGAGTTGCCAGAAGGTAGGAGAATCCTCAGACCAACTGCCTTAGGAGCTCCACTCCGGATTTCTGTAAGGTTCCCTTCATACTGTTTTTCACCAGTACATATTTATACTGCTTAATGAACAAAGGCACACTTTTGGTTAAAACGTTGTCCTCAGGATTTAGCACGGTTTGGGTCTATCTGGAATTTGAACCCACGATCTCGTGATCATGAACCCAGAATCCTAACCACTACACCATCAGCCCCACAAAATTAAAAAAATTAAATTAAATTAAACTAAATTAAAAATTTTATTTTTTTTTAATACTACACCAAACAACCTAAATAATCCACATGTATTAACCCATGTCCATCCAATCAGTACAGTAAAGCCTATAATAACCCACAATATCTTAATGAATATGTTAGATATTGTTTAGAGGGACTTGTACAAAATTGCATGAATTTTTTTTTTTATTGAAAATAAAAAAATAAACAATGATAAACAGACACAAATTTCTCACTAAACTCCGATGCTTTTGCATTATTAGTCCTCCGACAACATCATAGTGACTTGTATTCTGTGTTACTCCACCAAGCCTTAATTTTGGAATAAAATACCATCGTCTTTGTCTGTTGGTTAGCAACCTGACCTTAATGTCAAAACACCACACTGTGCGGCAGAACAACAGCTTGTAGTGAATAATAATAATGATAAATTATTCATGACACACTGGATTGTAATGTTTTTGTCAAAGTTTTATATAACAGTAAACATCAAATTATTTCAACATAGTGTGTATTTATTAGGCTTATTTATTTAATAAATAATCATGAATGCATTTGTTAAGGTTTTTCTTACTTTATTAGGAGTACTTATGGTTTTTTAATGTGTTAGCAAGTTGAATACCCACAGGGGATTTACTTTGCAATACAAATATGATCACTTTCTGGTCCATCGGTTGCCATGGAAATAGCAGGGAGCCTCGTGAATGTTGTCATGACAGTCATTTACTTCTGTCCTGTGGTGCATGAATAGAAATGAATTGGAGCCTGAAGTATACTGATAACAGTCCAAAATAATGAAGTGGCAGAAGGCCTGGCTGCTATATACTCACATCTCTCTCTCTCTCTCACTCACTCACTCACTTTCTGTCTCTGTCTATCACTCTCTTTCACTGTGAAGAGTGATAGATAAGGCTGGGAGCTCTGTCATGCTAATCAGTGTTCTCTCGTCTGAAGCACACATTGAAAATACTTTCTACTGCTGTTCTAGGCTTCAAACAAACATTCTGAACAAAAAAAAAAAATCCATTGACACACCTCGATGCACTTTTTCCCCTCACTGGAGTTCGTAAACTTCTGTCCTGCGTGTTATTTCAACTAGATAGAACATTATAGCACCAGGATCACAGGATTGAAACATACTGAAACGTTCAGTTCGGTTTCTGGAACCGCTTAATCCTAATTAGGGTCATGGGAAGGCTGGCGCCCATCCCAGCCGACTCCGGGCGAGGGCAGAGTACACCCTGGACAGCTCGCCGGGCCATCGCAGGGCAGAAACACGCTGACGGCTTTGCAGCTACTCTTGTTAAAAGGCAGCAATGATTCTTTTACATGAACCTCACACCATAGACAGTGAGAGACATGGCCGGCCTTTGATAACCCAGTTAGCAGCACTGGGGGGAACAGTGACAATCTTGTGGAGAGTGGGACTCAAACACCCAACCTTAGGATCAGCGATCCAGTGCTCTATACCATTAGGCCACCACTGCCCTCATACTGAAAAATTCAACATTAAATTACTTGTATAAACAAAATGATCTGTCTCCAACAGAAATATAAAGATTTAGTATAATAATAATAATAATAATAATTATTATTATTATTATTATTATTATGTCCAACAAAATTTTTCAATGTGAACTATGCACTGTATGGTAGTATGTAGCCCATTAATGTTTTTTAAAAAGCCACACAGTTTATTTTACACTGAGCCAGGTGCTGCTCTCCAGGGAGTGCTCGGTTACAGCAGGCTATTAGAACACTCAAAAAGATGGAGGCACTTAACTCAGCAGCGCACCTGCCACTGTTTCACCAATCCCCTATTTGTGTGTGTGTGTGTGTGTGTGTGTGTGTGTGTGTGTGTGTGTGTGTGTGTGTGTGAGAAGAGACTGAGAAGGTAATAGAGCTCCTGTAATTTTGATTTAAAGGGCATATGGACTGAATCATAAACTGTAATTATGATGACAATAATAAAGATGTTGACGCAAAGCAATATTAATCTTTACAACTAACATGAACTCCAGTAGCATCTCATATTCATTCATTCATTCATTTTCTGTAACCACTTAATCCTAATTAGGGTCGCGGGAAGGCCGGCACCCATCCCAGCCGACTCCGGGCAAGGGAAGAGTACATCCTGGACAGCTCGCCTGGGCACCACAGGGCGGAAACACGCTGACGGCTATGTAGCCTACTCTTGTGGAAAATTAGCAATGGTTCTTTTACATGAACCTCTCACCATAGAAAGTGAGAGACATGGTCGGCCTTTGATAACTCATTTAGCTGTACTGCAGCATCTCATTTATTTGGGAATTAAATTACAAAAGTTTCCATTTTGTGAAGCTTAAATTTCAATTACATGTTGGTCTGTTTTCAATTTTAGTTCATATATTACCCATAATGCTGCTCGATTTCCCATGGATAATG
This sequence comes from Plotosus lineatus, assembly GCA_024760905.1. Taxonomy (NCBI): domain Eukaryota; kingdom Metazoa; phylum Chordata; class Actinopteri; order Siluriformes; family Plotosidae; genus Plotosus; species Plotosus lineatus. The sequence goes on from CM045733.1 coordinate 15,031,764, forward strand.
ACGCCAGTGGGATTTAGACTTCTCTTCATTTCCACCAGAAGCAAGTGATACAGCGGCACTTTAGTACTTTAGTTTTATATCCAGATGTTTCTCCTCATCATGCTAATATCCTGTCTCCACTGCAACTCAGCACCACCCTATCATACAGCTGCATTGGACTGGTACTTCAGGGGCAATGTTTGTTTTCTGTCTTGATTTCTTCTGCATTTCTCATTTAAATGAAACAGAATAAATACTGAGTGCTCTGGCACTTTTGTATTTTTTTAGGAACTAACATGAAATCTGATGATCTCTGGTACTCCTAAAGTGGGCGGCAGGGTGGTGGTGTAGTGGTTGGCAGATTTGTTTCACAGCAAGAATGTACTGGGTTCAAGTTTCGGGGCTCAGCAAGGGTGTTTCTCTGTGGAGTTTGCATAGTATCACCATGCTTACATGGGTTTCTCCTGGGTGCTCTGGTTTCCTCTCATAGTCCAAAAGACATGCACAATAGATTAATGAACTGTTTCTGATTTCCCCTAGGTGTGAGAGTGAATTGTTGTGTGAGTGTTGGCCCTATGATGGTCTGGGAAGTTGTTCAGGCACCTAGGCACCAAGCCATCATGCAACTCTAAAAGAATAAAGTGGTTCAGCAAATACATAGCAGTAGGCCTCCATCAGTCGGTGTCAACCATGGGAGATGATGTACCCTACTTGGATGCCACGGTGGACCATCAACTGGAACAGCTTCGGCTGTGACTGTGAGACCAATCCGGGAGTGACAGACTGCTACAATGGATGCAGGTATGAGTAGTGAATGGGTTGTCTCCAATAATGTTCAAATTTCAAGTTTATTTGCATTTGGGGCCTCGTGACCCATATTGCTCATACAGTACACAAAATACATACAGTGCACCTTTAATACAATTTTTCATATCATATTGGCAGATTTCTTTTCAAGTATAATGATACAGATCTGATAAGTTTTACATGTGTAGATGACAATAACTGATTCATTTTAGAAATGGAAGGTTCATTATAATAATATTCTGGTAAAAACTGCTGTCTGCTGGCCTTAAAATAAGGACAAACAAGTAAGAAATGATACTCATCTTCCTTACAGTCTAAACTACACTTGGTGCACAGCACATTGCGATTTTCATTACATTTAAATCGAGATAACTGAATTTTCAACTTGTGTGAAGCACAACGGAATTTACAATATAATCTTAGTAAATTCTTTTCTGAAAACAATTCCACTACATACTTCTCTACACCTAAATTGGATTTAAAACCACTATAATATTTTAGAAAAGATTATTCGAAGATTTTAGAGTGCCAATTTTGAAATTGAATATCCTTACATCTTTGTGAAAATACTTCCATAAATATGTTTGTCCTACCACAATCTTGATCAATCCATACATGTGCAAACCCAGTTTCAAACAATAATACCCAAATACGAGAAACCCAACAAATTTTATTTTGCTCATCAAAACGCTTCAACATTTCGTAGCAAGCCCTTGGGTAACGCAAACTATCCATATGAATAAGTCTACACCAGTAACTAATACGACTGTAATATCTAACACACATATAACTCCTCCCCGTATCACCAAGGATAATGTTACTAGACGTATGTTTAGAAACCCCAAGACACCTTTTGAAGAAATCAGACTGGACTTCTTCAATTGGTTCCCTGAAACTACAACCCCAAATTTCTACACCATACAATAATATTGGCGAAATCTTATAATCAAAAAATTTTAGCAATAGTTTGAAATGGCATTGAATGAAAAGAATTGATTAATCTATATACTGGAGCAACTGCCTTTCTTGCCTGGAAAGAAATAGTATCACACGCTCTTGACCAAATTAATCTTGAAGAAAATGTAAGTCCTAAATGCTTATAATACGAAACTCACTTGAGTTCCCTATCAGCATAAGACCAACACTCCTTCCGTTTTAATGGACCCCCATTTCTGAAAACGACAACATGAGACTTGTCAAGATTTACATCAAAACCCCATTTAATGCAGACCTTTTCAAGAAAATCTAGTTTTTTTGTAAGCCTATCACTGTGTAATCAACCAAAACAAGACCATCTGCAAATAAAAGTAATAGTATTTCCTTAATATTCTCTTGAACAAATATGCCTCTAAGATCACTTTGATTAAATTCATACACAATTTCATTAATAAAAATGATGAAGAGAACTGGGCTGAACATACAGCCCTGATGAACACCGGCAGAAGTGGTGGAAGTTACTTAAGAACCCTTCTCTTGCCTTTACACACGCCTTAACTTTTGCATACATAATACAAAGAACATTAAATAATTTACCACATATACCCGTTTGATGAAGAACATACAAAGGTTTTTGGCGATTAACTAAATCGAAAGCCTTATGAAAGTCGATGAAAGCTACGAAAAACAATGCCTTGGTTTTCTTAAATATTTTTCACATAATGACTGGAGAGAAAATATATTATCAATAATCGAATAATTACTGCGAAAGCTTGCTTTTGATTCATAAATAATTTTATTTAATTCTACCCATTTCCTGATCCTATCCTCAATTATAAAAGTAAAGACTTTACCTAAAACTTTTAATAAAGATATACCACGATAATTATTGGGATCCATAACATCACCCTTCTTAAATAAAGTAGCCACCATTCCAATATCCCAACTGTCAGGAAAAACACCATTGTCCAAAACCAAATTAAACAGAATCTCAAAAAAAGGAACAAAAACCGTAGCCTTCTTTATGAACTCTGGGGGAATACCATCCATACCGCCTGATTTACCATTCTTAAGTGAATTCACTGCTTTCCTTATCTCCATTTGAGAAATAGGTTCAGACAATAAAAAGGAATTATTACAAACCTCACAACTTTCACTATCATGGTTTTTCATAAAATTTCCAACTACTTCATCGAAAGGAGAAAAATGCTCAGAATAAATGGGGTTCAAAAGAGTCTTAAAATAATCAAACCATGTATCAATAGTTATTGGAGACTCTTTTCCCTTAACTCGCAACAAAGATTTCAACTTCTGCCAAAACTTTTTGCAATCTTTTTCAACAATAGCCAAATTTATATAATTTACTAAACTATCCTTATGAAAACGTTTCTTACTGCTACAGAGAACTCGAAATTCCTTTCTACAATTCAAGAAATTCTTTAAACATCACATTTATATCTACAGAAAAGATTCAAAAAGGCATATTTTTTACACTTTAAAGCTACACAATCTTTATCAATCCAAACAGGTTGTTTACAAAATCTGCTTTTCATAGGAGATTCTACAACTCTAAACTATTCACCAGCCAAATAAAACATATCCGTTAACTTATCTACAGCTGAGTTCACATCAATATTGACAACATTTAAAAAATCATCCAACATTTCACGCACTGTAGGGGACTCCAATTGTTGTAAATAAGAATGCTCTCCACCTTCTCATCATCTGCATCTAATCACAGGCTTTACATCTGTCTGTGAAGAGTTTACAGTATCATAATACACAAAAGATAAATCAAGTTGACATGTCTCCAATAATGCGTGTCTTCCTTCTGACTCTCTTGTCTTCTGACAGGTTCTGAATCTTCTCTCCCATTGTCAGCTGTTTCTTCAGCCAACTGCCGTAGTCAGTTGCTGTGGTCTCCAAGCTCTCAGTGTTGATGGCCAGAGCTTTCATATCTCACTTACAGACATCCTTAAAGAGCAGTTTGGGTTGGCCAACAGTTCTTGTGCCAGAGGCTAGCTTGCCATACAGGATGACTTTTGGAATCCAGACATCTTCCATCCGGTGAACATGGCCAGGCCAGCACATCCTGTGTTCTCTGAGCGGAGTGAACACTGTGGGGTCAGCACATGCGAGAACCTCAATGCTGTGTACTTTGTGACTCCACTTGATGTTGAGGATGTGGCAGCGACAATGCATGTGGAAACTGTTCAGTCTCTGTTCCTGCTTTGTGTATGTTGTTCACGACTCGCTGCTGTAGAGTAGAGTACTGATGATCCAGGCAATGTACACTGCCATCTTGATCATGTTTGTGAGTTTGGCATCCTCCAAGATATGGGTGGTGAGCCCACCAAGAATTGTTGCAGCTTGATCGCAGCATCCAGGGACAGGTTGTCATTGACTGTGGCCCCAAGGTAGGTGAACTGGTATACAATGCTGAGTTCATTGTTGATGGTGGTGACAGGTGGCGTTTCCGCACCTTAGTCTAGCACATTGGTCTTTTTCAGGCTGATCATTCACTCCGAGTTTTTGCAGACCTGAAAGAATCTGTCCATGAGTTCCTGGAGCTGTTGCTCTTTATGGAGAGTGATGGCAGCAGCAGCCCTAAAGAGCAGGTCTTTGATGGTGATCTCATGAACTTTTGTCTTCGCTTTCAGTCTAGCAAGGTTGAAAAGTCTGGTGTGCAGGTACAGTCCTTCTGTGGCAGTCCCAGATGCATGTTTCAGAAGCAGGGAGAAAATGATAGAGGCTGGGAGCCAGAACGCAGCCTTGTTTCACACCACTCTTGATGTAAAAAAAACTCGGACATGCAGCCTTCGTGTTGTTTTGCAAGAACCTGATCATGCCGTGTAGTTTTGGGAGTCATCCAATTTTCACCAGGATACTGAAGAGTCCTTCCCTGCTGATCAAGTCAAACACTTTCATCAGGCCGATGAAGGCAATGTACAGAGGCCTCTGTTGTTCTCTGCACTTTTTCTGCAGTTGGCGGAGGGAGTTCATGTCCGCTGTAGAGCACTCTGCTCAAAAGCTACACTGGGACAAGGGATAGACACGCTCCCATAATCAGTGTAGTCCACTAACACAAATCGGGTGTACACTTTGCCTATGATGTTTAGAACTGAGATGCCTCTGTAGTTGTTAGTCACTCCTCTTGCCCTTGTTCTTATACAGGGTGACTATCTTGGCATCATTCATGTCTTGTAGCCCACCTCCCTCTTTCCAGAACTGTCAAAAAATGTCATGTAGTAGCTGCAGAAGCATGGTCTTGCTTGCTGCCTTTCAATAGTCAAAGCTGTCAATGGCCTTGCTGTGTTCTTCGAGTGTTCAACGGAGTCAAGTGCGGATGTGACAACAACATTTTCTCTACAGTACAACTCTGAGTAGTGCTCTGCCCATCTCTCCAACTGCTTTACGTTGTCAGTAATCACTTCTGTGCTTGATTATTTGATGGGCACTCTTTTATTCTGTGTTGGTCTGAGGGCTTTCTTTTTTCCTTCGTACATACCTGTGATGTTGCCCATTGATGCTGCATTCTGAATGTTATTACTGAGCTGTTGCCAGTATTCATTGGCACATCACCTTGCTGTCTGTTGCACTTTTATGCTGGCCAATCTGAGTGCTTGCAGGGACTTCTCAGTTATGGAGAGGTTGCACTCAGCCAGGACAGCTATGTTTGCTTTAATGACTGGAGCCATCTTGCTGGACTTCGCATCAAACCAGTCACCACTCTTGGAAATCTTTTTTCCAAAAGGTTGTAAAGGCCGTTTTCTGCATTATTTCTTGGAAATGGTTACACTTCTCAGAGGCAGAGTCTTTGCAGCTGTTCCGCAGACAAAGCATTTTTCAGAGATTGCATGAATTTCTCAAATTTTTCTGGGCATTGCATCTTGGTGATGTTGATGTGAGGCTTCCCTTTCTATTTGGAGTGATGGAGCTTTCTGGAGTCAAGTTTTAGCTTGCAGCACACCAGTGAATGGTCAATGTAGCAGTCCACACTCTGGTATGTGTCAGTAGTGAGCGCACAAACTTGAGACTTGCATGCTCAAAGCTCTGACACCAGCTGCACATGGTCATCGTCAGATGTGTATATCTCCATGAAACTCTGTGTTGTAGCTTTGTCTGGAAGAAGGAGTTGGTCATGCAGAGGCTATGGTAACTGTGCATTCTCATTCATCTTGCCAACTCCAAACTGTCCAAGGCAGGAGAACCAGGAGTCATGGTCAGCACCAACTCAGGTGTTAAAGTCACGGAGTATGACAAGACGTTCACTGGTGGGATGTTTTGGATGACGATGTTCAGGTTGGCATAGAAGTCATCCATTGCTTCTGGACTTGAAGTCAGTGTAGGAGCATAGGCACTGATGAGGATGACTGGGCCATCAGAGGTTTGGATTTGGAGTGTGAGCAGGCAGTCAGTTCACCCATCTCCTGGTTCAATCATTCTATAAATCGAGTTCCTGACTGCGAATCCCACTCTATGCTCTGTGGTCCTTGGCACTTTTTCCTTGCCAGAAGAATGTGCAGTCTTTCTCCCAGAATGTAGCTATTTTAGTAAGGCACATTTCTTGTAAGGCTGCAATGTCTGTAGTTGCAGCAGCGCGTTGTTGAGCACGGCTGTCTTCTTGAATCGCTGATTAACAAAATCTGATAGGCCACTGGTCATAGTGCAGACATTCCAGTTTTCAAGTTTGAAGGCTGGTCTCATATGATTCTTTTTTGCTTTCTTACCTGTTGTAGACTTTGCAGTCTGCTCCTTGGTGTTATCTTAATCCCCATGCACACAATGAGGAAGGCAGACTGTGGTGGGATGACACCTTACTGGATGGGGGCTGAGATATTCAAGGCGGACCTCATCCTCACCCAGAGCCCGACCACCGAGGAACTTTTTGACTACCACTGTAAACTCAGCCCCAGTGATGGGTGGACCCCCACCTAAACCCCCAGGTCCTCTCTCCTCCATGGAGGGCATGTTGATGGGATTATGGAGGTCCTTGAAGTATTCCTTCCAACTCCTAAGAACATCTCCACTTGAGTTGGGCAGCGCCCCACTTCCACTGTAAACAGTATTTGTGGAGAACTGCTTCAATCTCCTGAGGTGTCGGATGGTAGTCCAGAACCTTTTCGAGGCCAACCAATATTCGCTTTCCAGATTCTCATCAAATTCCTCCCATGGCCAAAATTTTGCATTGGTGACAGCTGCTGATGCAGCACGTTTGGCCTGTACCTGTCTGCTGCTTCAGAAGTCCCACAAGCCACTAAGACCCAATAGGCCTCCTTTTTCAACTGGACGGCCACATTCACCGCAGATGTCCACTACCAGATTCAGGGGTTAAGGCCACAATAGTCACCGATGAAGCAAAAATATCCTTTTAAATTAATTTATCCATCTCTACTGCTTATCAGTGCATGGGGCTGGTGGCGTAGTGGTTAGGGTGCTGCACTCATGATCGGGAGGTTGTGAGTTCAAATCCCACCGAGACCCTCACTGTGCTAAGACCCCTGGGCAAGGTCTCAACCACAAGTGTGCCTCTCACCCAGCAGTAAAAATGGGTACCAGTAAAATATACTGGGAAGGTAACCTGCGATGGACTAGCATCCCATCCAGGGGGAGTTGAACTCCTGGTCGCTTCAAGCTACAGAAACTGGGGATAACTACCGGCCTGATGAGCCACGAGGCTAAGCCACTAGGCTCGGGTGTAAAAACCCAACAGACTTACTGCTTATCAGTCAGGGTCTGAGGGAAGCTGGAGCCAATCACAGCTTACCATTTACACGAAGATTCACAACTATGGGCATTTGAAAACAGACAATTAATCTCATGTACATGTCTTTGAACTACTAAAGGAAACCAGAGTAACCAGAGAAATCCCAGGCAAGCACTGGGAGAAAATGTTCACAGAGACACCCCAGTCAGAAAAAGAAAGAAAGGAAATGAATAAATGAATATTGGCTCATTACACATCATCTCCTACTGGCAACTTCATTAGCAAAAGCAATGTCCAGTTATAATATCGGTATATAACACAAGCACTATGTCTCACAGGAATAATGAAAATAAAGCCAACCATTCATCTAAGCGCTGGAATCACTAAAGTCATCACAAGGATTTAAATAAAAATATTTAAAAATTGGGGGGGGGGGGTTTATCCCATTCTCTCCCTAATTTAGTTTTATCCAATTCCACCCATCAGGGCGAAAGCATGCACATACCCCCTCCATGACATGCAATGCTAACCCCTTGTAGTTTTTTGAACTGTAGCAAGGTTGCGTTTGGGAGTGGTCTGACACTGGGGGGGGGGGAGACACACGCTATACGCCCCCTCGTATGAATAAGCTCACAGACGTCCCTGATTGGTTGGCGATCATTGTGAGTGACAGGGAGTGAGTATATCCTGTCCCTCCCTACCATGAGAGCTTGGAATATTAATTCGGCCACGGATCAATAAAGATATAATTACTGTGATTTGGTTGGAGTTTTAAGGATTTTAGTGTATCATTCTAAAACCCAAGTCGGAAATACTGAAAGTTCAGTGTTATAGTGAGAGAACCTAAACCCTCAGGAAAGAATACTAAAATCTAAATTGTGACTCATCACCACAAAATGATTCTTAAAGGTGACCATTCACTCTGTTTTATCTTTCATTACCAGGTCATTTGGGTTCAATGCAAGGCTTCCTGTTAAAACCACCCCAGCTCACAGGCTTGGTATCCCTTATTCACCGGTTTTAAATCTAGCTTTGGTCCCGTATGTCTTTACAGTAGCAATAACAAGACATGCGTCGAGAGGAATCTTGCACGTGTGATGACATTGCAGTTTCACACCAACTCATAGAAAGCGGAAAGGTCAGAGACCAAGTAATAAGAAAGAGAAGAGGCAGAAGAGAAATTTTAAAAATGCCGATGTTTACTCCGATTACTGCAGCCAATGCAGGAGTTGTTGCCGCTCGAGTACAAGCGTAAGCAAATGCTTTCAGAAAGACATTGTGTCCAATTACATTTTATTTCCAAAGGATAACACTGTATTTCATGTTTATTTAATACATTGCGGAAATTAATGGGTTTCTTTAATGCACCAAACTGACTTTTTGAGACATGTCTCTATATAAAAACATGGTGCTGGTGGAGTAGTGATTAGGGTGCTGGGCGATTAGGGTGATCGAGAGATGGGGGTTCGAATCCCTGTTCAACCTCCACCATGCTAAGACCCCTGGGCAAGGTCTGAACTACAAGTGTGCCTCTGTCCACCCAGCAGTATAAATGGTAGTAGGTAGGTAAAGTTTGTTGAGTTTTTACATCAGGCCGGTGCTTATCCCCGGTTTCTATAGCGTGAAGAACAACTCCTCCTGGATGGGACGCTAGTCCATCGCAGGTTACCTTCCCAGTATATTTTTACTGGTACCCATTTATACTGCTGGGTGAACAGAGGCACACTTGGGATTGAGACCTTGCCCATTGGTCTTAGCACAGTGAGGGTTTCAGTGGGATTCAAACTCACAACCTCCTGATCATGAGTGCAGCACCCTAACCACTACACCACCGGCCCCAGTATAAATGGGTGCCAGTAAAAATACTGGGAAGGTAACCTGCGATGGACTAGCATCATATGCAGAAATCCTAGTTGTTCACCCTATGGGAACATCAGCATCAGTTGGCTCTGTGTAAAACCTAAATATGTAAATGGACCACTCAACACCCCCCCCCCCCAATCCCCCCAAAAATGTGATATCTTAAGTTTCAGATCAGCTGTTCAGTCCCAACAATAACCACTGTTGGGCCCCTCAATTGCTCAGTTGTATACAAAATGATCATCTGGAAAAGAGAGTCTGCCAAAGGCTGTGAATGTAAATATAAATGTTGTTGTGAATGAAATCTGGGTGCAGACCCAAAGCTTGCTTGCTCATTTCTAATCCTGGTGCTGCTATAACAAAAAAAAAAACATGATAGGAAACATTCTTAATGCACGTGTGGAAGGCAGCTATTCCCATGTATGTCTTATTGGTGTCTGAGCGCAGCTATTCCTGTCTTGTAGGTGTGACAGAAGATTTACAGGCACTTAACACAGAACACACTCACACAAGACACACCGCAAGTGTGTGTCTGTGTCTGTGTGTGTGTGTGTGTGTGTGTGTGTGTGTAATATGTATCTGTGTGTATATGTGTGTGAGTGTGCATGTGTGTGTATATGTATCTGTGTGTGTGTGTGTCTGTGTATCTGTGCATGTGTGTGTGTGCATGTGTATATATATATATATATATATATATATATATGTATCTGTGTGTGTGCGCGTGTATGTGTATACTGTATATGTATCTGTGTGTGTGCGTTTGTGGGTAGATGTATGTGTGTGTCTTTTTATATATATATATATATATATATATATATATATATATATATATATATGTGTGTGTGTGTGTGTGTGTGTGTGTATCTATGTGTGTGTATCTGTGTGTGTGTGTGTGTGTGTGTGTGTGCGCGTATATATGTATCCGTGTGTGTGCGTTTTTGTGTATATGTATCTGTGTGTGTGTGTGTGTGTGTGTGTATCTATGTGTGTGTATCTGTGTGTGTGTGTGTGTGTGTGTGCGCGTGCGTTTGTGTGTGTATGTGTATATATGTATCCGTGTGTGTGCGTTTTTGTGTATATGTATCTGTGTGTGTGTGTGTGTGTGTGTGTGTGTGTGTGTGCGCGTGTAATCCGATTTCACACAGTTCCTATTGTGCTGGGCTTGTTGCAATGCGCGTTAAAAACAAGTACCAGAGGTTTGTGTTGTTTATTTCTTCCCTCTCATTCATTCGGTCCGAGTCGAGCAAGAACGAAAACAAAGCAGTGGTTAGTGAGCTTACATCTGATTGGTCCGCTGCGTCGTGCGTCATCATATTATAGGAACCTTTGGTTTATGTCGCCGAAAGGATTGAAAATGTTTAAAGCAGCAATAAACAAATATAAAATTCAGAATACAGTCTGCATATTATTTTCTGTTTTGTATTTGTAGCTTGTGTAGGGTGTTGGATCTTATCGGAACCCAGCTGAGTTCTGTTCCTCTGTGGGATCCGATAGATCGGCTCGATTTTCGGTTCTTTAGAAATCTCGCCCTGGTTTGATGTCACTCACACAGGCCCCGGTTTCATTCTCAGCCAGAATAAACACAAGTTTTTCGCGTGTATTTGGTAAAAGCGCGTGCACGTGCTGGGCTGCAGCACGAGCTCATGGGTTCGATAGAAGATAATAAAGAAGATCGTTCCGAGCAATGAAACGCACCGGCTCCGCTCCGCTTACCTCTCGACACGGCGGCAGGTCGGCGGACGCGCGCGCCAGCGGGAGCGCGCACAGGAACAGCGCCGACATGCAGCGCGCGAGGCGACACCACGGAGCGCATCCCGTCCGTTTCTCCATCTTCCCGAGGACCAACTGACGGAGAGCAGAGGACCGGAACTAACACGCCATCAGCTGGATCCGGGTCTGCGTGTGTGCGTGTGCGCGTGTGCGTGCGTGAGCGTGTGTGTGTGTGTGCGCGTGTGCGATGCTGACGGGTTTGTCGAGTAGCTTGTCGCGCGCAACACTGTTTCTTTTAGCTGCGCTCGTGCGGCTTTGACTGGCAGCGCCTCTGACGTCACATTAATTCTAGTGTCTCGCGCTGCTAATGGCGGAGGCGGAGATCCCGACACCGAGTGATGGACAGTTCAGAGCTGCATTTAGAGCAACGACGAAACTTCTCAGATTCTTCACTCGTACATTTTCTGTACCCGCTTAATCCTAATTAGGGTCACGGGGAGGCCGGTGCCCATCCCAGCCGACTCCGGGTGAGGGCAGAGTACACCCTGGACAGCTCAGGCGTTGCAGCTGAAGCTCTCACCAGAGACAGTGAGATAACCCAGTTAGCTGCACTGGGGGGGGGGGGCGGACGACAAAACCTTGTGGAGGGTGGGATTTGAACCTCCAACCTTGGACTCAGTGATCCAGTGCCCTTTACCACCAGGCCACCACTGCCACGACATCAATACATAAAATGTGCCGTGTAATCAGCTTCTTTATTCATGACATGGTGCAGTGGTGGCCTGGCGGTAAGGTGCTGGATCACTGATCTTAAGGTTGGGGGTTCGAGCCCCACTCACACCAGGTTGTCACTGCTGCCCCCCCCCCACACACACACACACACACACACACACCTGTGCAGCTAACTGGGTTATCAAAGGCCGGCCACGTGTGTCACTGTCTATGGTGAGAGGTTCATGTAAAAGAACCATTGCTGACTTTCGGCAAGAGTTTCTGCCCTGCGATGGACTGGCGAGCTGTCCAGGGTGTACTCTACCCTTGCCCGGACGCCATCCTCCCCGCAACCCTAATTAGGATGAAGCGATTACAGAAAATGAACAATGAACAGTTCACATGTTGTTTAGCTGAATAAATGGTTGCAGTGGTGGCATAGAGTGTTGGATCGTTGATCCTAAGGTTGGGGGTTCGAGTCCCACTCGCCATATGGTTGTCACTGTCTCCCCAGTGCAGCTAACTGGGTTATCAAAGGCGGGCCATGTCTCTCACTGTCTATGGTGAGATAAGTCTGTTGGGTTTTTACACCCGACACCCTCGTAGCTCATCAGGCCGGTGCTTATCCCCGGTTTCTATAGCGTGAAGCGACCAGGAGTTCAACTCCCCCTGGATGGGACGCTGGTCCATCGCAGGTTACCTTCCCAGTATATTATTACTGGTTCCCATTTATACTGCTGGGTGAACAGAGGCACACTTGTGGTTGAAACCGTGCCCAGGGGTCTTAGCACAGTGAGGGTCTCAGTGGGATTCGAACTCACAACCTCCTGATCATGAGCGCAGCACCCTAACCATTACGCCACCGGCCCCACTGGCTATGGTGAGAGGTTCATGTAAAAGAACCATTGCTGACTTTCGTAAAGAGGAGCTGCAGAGCCGTCGGCGTGTTTCTGTCCCTTGATGACAGGGTTGTGTCAGGATGGACATCCGACGTAAAAAAAACCCCGTGCCAAATTAAAAGATGCGATTCATTCACTGCGGCGACCCCTGAAAAAAGGAAAAAGCCGAAAGGAAATCTCTCTTGAGCTGAGTAAATGTGTTGAAATACAGGAATAATATATTTAAAATTAAAAATTATTTCGTTTAACATGTCAGAAACTAAAATACAGGTTTCATACCTGCAAGATCCAAGCCCACTCAACATACCCATTGTTTTCCAGATTTGGAATTTATATTTAATTTAATTCATTCATTTTTTTATATAGGGCAGCATAGTGGTGGGATAGTTCGCATGTCAACCTCGCAGCAAGAAGGCCTGGGTTCGATTCCCAGGCTCGAGCATTTCAATGTGAAGTTTGAATGCTGTCCCTTTGCTTGCATGGATTTCCTCTGGGTACTCCGGTTTCCTCCTGCTGAACAAAACCAAGCCGAGTATGCTAACTGGCTGTCCCAGGTTGCCCCTAGAAGTGAGTGTGAATGGTTGAATGTGTGTTGAACCTGCCATGGCCTGGGGAGCTGTCCAGGGTGTATCCTGCCTTGGCTTATCATCGTCTAGGATGAGTGCCACACCCTTAATTAAGAATAAAAGACTTATAAAATAAACAAATGTCTTTGTTTATTTATTTATTTATGAATCAAAACTCTGCATCATGTCTTCCAGGAACTTCCCCCACTTCATTTCACCAGCTGGACAAATTAAATCTTTTTTTATCTGACATGGAACATGATGTTTCTCAGTACCTCAGAACACCATTGCTTCCAAAGACCAAGAATATTTTTATTTCATTAACCATGAAATTTTTACATTTGATCTGGCGAGCTGTTTAGGGCGTGCCCTACCTTCACCCAGAGCTGGCTGAGACAGGCTCCTCCCTCCCAGAGGCCTAATAATACAGTTGATTGCTTCAGTAAACGAGCAAGTGAGAGTTAGAGAGTGTAGTTGTGATGATGATAATGATGATGATGATGATGATGATGATGATGACTTAATTATCATTAGATGGTAGCAGTTTTCAGAAATCAGGACTGTTTTATATTACATTTACATGCCTGGAATTGGGCAGCTAGAGACTCATCCAAAGTGACCTACATTTTGGGGGGGTTACCCCAGTTTTCTCCATAATTTTTAGTTGTGTCCAATTCCTATGTTATTCCTAATGCAAGCCACTGTGGCACATGTGTATTCTTATGTAAACGCTGGACAGCTGGCCAGGCCATCACAGGGCAGAAAGACACTGAAGGCTATGTAGCCTATTGTTTCCAAAGATATATATATATATAGATATAGTCACTATAGATAGTGATGGACATGGATAATTTTTTTTGGCAGACTTTGATAACACGGTGAGCTACTGGGATGGTAGGTAGGTAAAGTCTGTTGGGCTTTTTGCACCCGAGCCTAGTGGCTCATCAGGCTGGTGCTTATTCCTGGTTTCTGTAGCGTGAAGCGACTAAGAATACAACTTCTCCTGGATGGGACGCTAGTAGATTTTTACTGGTACCCATTTATACTGCTGGGTAAACAGAGACACACTTGTGGGTCAGACCTTGCCCAGTGGAGGTCTAACTGGGATTTGAACCCACAACCTTCTGATCATGAGCCCAGCGCCCTAACCACTACGCCACCGGCCCCAAAGGTTAGTCTAGTTGGTTAGTGGGGCTTGAACCCTCCCCTCCCATCTTGGGATCAGTGATTTAGCACCTTTACCACCAAGCCACCACTGCCCCGAAGCGCTGTTCATGTACAGTACATGTAAACATATTACCAAGCATTTCTATCTACCACCACAAGGTGGTGGTGTTTCCAAAAATATACATGCAAACACAAAGCCCATCCGCAGCAAGAAATTTGTATTTACTAATATAAATCTGAAATCATTTTAATCTGAAAAATATAAGACGTTCGAGTCATATTTCAAATGGGTCATATTTTATTTGTTCGCAACATTTAAATCCCCGTTAAGTGAGTGCTTTTTTTTGTGTGCGCCGGAAGTGACTTGTTCATTTCCGGTTAGTAGAAGGAGGCTCGTTTTTTTCTTTCATCCTGGCATTTGGCTCATCCTGGTCCCTGCGAAGTGCCCGGACCCAAAACAGGAAGTAAGTAGTAAAATCAAACATTAAAAAGAGCCGTCGGAGAGGTCGGGTTGTTTAAAACGCGTTTGTGAAACGAAGCGTGAGAAGATTGAAGGCGTGTTGCGGGAGACACCGGCGGTTAAACAGCTGAATTCCTCAGCGAACATGGCGTCGGATTTGCTTTTTCTCTGCTGTTCTGATCCTGCCTGCATTCAGGGACTGATTTACTGGAGCCTGGACACTCACCTGAACACAGTACACTTCAGATACGAATACTGCGGGTTACAAAATAAAAGTTACAGCTGAGAATTCATTTTACAGAACAAATAAATACTTATAATATTTTATCCGAAAATATGAAACAACATCTATATATTTGTATTAATATAATTGTAGTAGGAATAATAATAATAATTTAAATACAGTGGTACCTTGTCTTACGAATTGAATCTGATCCCAGGGCGAGCTCGTGAGCCGAAAAGTTCGTTAAATAAAACAATTATTCTCATTAAAAAAAACAATAAAAACAGATCCAATTAATCATTCCAACCCCCTCCCAAATTTATATAACCTTCTATAAACACGTGTATTTGATGTAATGTATTAAAGATAAACATGTAAAAACAATAAATATTTAATAATAATAATAATACATTAATACTAAATAATAATAATAATAATAATAATAATAATAATACATTTTATTTATATGGCGCCTTTCTCAGCACTCAAGGTCGCCTCACATCATATATCATACATTTTACATCATTACATCATACATCTTATAACTAGCTTCCATCTGTAGTCCCTAATTTAGAATGGCCAATTAACCTACAGTGCATGTCTTTGAATAATATTATTAATATTTAATTATTTATTAAATAATAATAAAACAAGAATAAACAATGTTACCTCACCCTTCCGATCATCGACTGCGGTGAAGATGTCACGTGGGCTGGTAGGAGGTGGTGCATAACGGCGGAGGAAAAGGAGAATTTTGTGCATTTGCACGCTACGAATGCCAGTGAGGAAAGGCTTGTGGTGAGCTCCCACAAGGCCAGTGCTTCTCAAATTGGGGGGCGCGGTGTGATGCCCAAGGGGGCGTGTATGACCCTGGGCAACATGCTTTTTTGCCATACTGTACTAGAATTAAGTGTAATTGCGCATCCACTATGGTAGGTGGCAGTGGCGCTGTCGTTGTTGTGCTATGGTGTATGGAAAAAGCACCGAGCAAATGATATGAAGTGCAGTAAACACTATAGTTGTGCATGTCGTGCTGAGGTTGGAGTGCAATGCTTTTTCTTTTTTTTTTTTTTTTTTCTTAATAGAGGGGGTGTCGCAGAAAATAATTGAGAAGCACTGCACAACGTGTTCTCGGGGTGCGGAGGAATACACGCGGAAGAATACGAGGCTAATCGGCACGGAAAAGCCATTTCCTCAGTACAGCTCGTAAGTAGAAAATTTGCTCATTGGATGGGGGAAGATTTTTCGTGGAATTGAAGCTCATACCATGGAAAATTTGTTATTAGGGACACTTGTAAGTCAAGGTATCACTGTATTTTAATTTAAAACAATTTTACTTTTTTTTTTTGTCAAACTGGCTAATCAAGACAATCACATGCACAACCATTAAAACTGACACCTAGGAACAATTTGGAATGATGTCATTGGACAGTGGGAGGAAACCCGAGTACCCAGAGAAAACCCACACAAGCCTGTGAGAAAACCCACACAAGTGGTTGACCCTCTGCTGATAGACGTATATGTACACATGTATATGTGTATATAATATCAATAAATATATACTCAACGCTATAAATGCTTATAATATCAATTAAACATTCAAAAATAATCCATAAGATGTAAATAAAAAATAAATACACACACATACAGACACGTGTGTGCACACACAGATGCGCACCTCACATAAAAACATAAGTAATTTTGATGGGGGAGTTCATGCATTGTATTGGTTTTGTTCTTTGAACACAGTGATGTTAATGCACGGTTCATTTTGGTGCCCAGTAAAAACATATACCTATGTCTTGATTTGAAAAAAAAAAAAAAATTCATATTTTATTTTTCAATAAAGAAGGGTTCGGTGAATAAGCATATGAAACTGGTGGGGTTAAGAACCAATGTACTAGGCACTCCATGAATGTTATTTTTCAACAGCTGAAATAAGTTGGTTGGGAAGTAGAGCTTGAACTTTTCTTTAAAAAAAAACAAACAAAAAAACACGGGTGATGATGCACCAGCTGTGAGAATGAAGGTTCAGTCTCACCCAAAATCCCCGCTAATGTTTGAAACGTGTCCAACACGCTTCTGTTCACGTGCCGTCCCCTTGTGGGTTACATTCAAAATAAAACACTTTTCAAAAATAAATATCGTACAGACTTGGATAATAAATAAAACAGAAATAATTATTTCTTCTGCGGACCGGTCCCAATTGAGCCACAGACCGGTACCAGTCCGTGGCCCGGTTGTTGGGGACGCCTGTGGTAGTTGATGCCTGTCTCATACCGTCCTGTCCTGTCGAATTGATCCTAATGACAGTTTTCTTTAAGAGAATAAAACACAATCTGATGTCACTCCAGTGTTTCTGTCGCATATCTCTACATATACTAAACCGTGCTCAGATCTGAATCTGTTATTCTCGCTCTCTCTCAGGCTGAGCATGAATGCAGGAGATGTCTCAGGCTCCATGGCTTTGGACTCCGTCAGTTCTGTCACTTTCACACAGGACACCGATGGTACAATCATCCTGCACTGCACTCAGAACGGTCAGTGTACATGCTCAGTATCACACATTTACTGTCTTTGTTTCGAAAATAAAAAGTTTAATAAAATCAAAGTTCTGAAACCAGAATGTCCGTCTGGTCTCAAATTGGTCGTATGTTATATATGTATATGTGTGTGTGTGTGTGTGTGTATACATACACAAAATTTAGGATGAAGGTGTAAACTAAGAAGTATTTAAATTATTTAAAAAACTGTGTTTGCCATATGTACATATTTTGATATGATATTATCTCCCAGGAATGTACTAGTGTGGTGGTGACTTCGTGGTTAAGGCAACGGGTTACTGATCCAAAGGTCAGCAGTTCAATCCCCACTATCATGACTGTTGGGCCCTTGAGCAAGGCCCTTAATCCTCAATCGCTCGGTTGTATATAAAATAATAATACTGTAACAATAATAATAATTGTAGTTCGCTCTGGATCAGGGTGTCTACCAAAGACTGTCGATGTAAATGCACTAAAGATTTTGATGCATTGATTCACAAATAAACTTGGACATGCAAATATTTATTCAAGTTTGAATTGGGTAGTTGGAAAATGTACCAGTTTTGTGATCAGACCCATACTAGTCCTTCTCAAAAAATTAGCATATTGTGATGAAGTTAATTATTTTCTGTAATGTACTGATAAAAATTAAACTTTCATATATTTTAGATTCATTGCACACCAACTGAAATATTTCAGGTCTTTTATTGTTTTAATACTAATGATTTTGGCATACAGCTCATGAAAACCCAAAATTCCTATCTCAAAAAATTAGCATATTTCATCCGACCAATAAAAAAAAGTGTTTTTAATACAAAAAAAAAGTCAACCTTCAAATAATTATGTTCAGTTATGCACTCAATACTTGGTCGGGAATCCTTTTGCAGAAATGACTGCTTCAATGCGGCGTGGCATGGAGGCAATCAGCCTGTGGCACTGCTGAGGTGTTACGGAGGCCCAGGATGCTTCGATAGCAGCCTTAAGCTCATCCACAGTGTTGGGTCTGGTGTCTCTCAACTTTCTCTTCACAATATCCCACAGATTCTCTATGGGGTTCAGGTCAGGAGAGTTGGCAGGCCAATTGAGCACAGTAATACCATGGTCAGTAAACCATTTATCAGTGGTTTTAGCACTGTGAGCAGGTGCCAGGTCGTGCTGAAAAATGAAATCTTCGTCTCCATAAAGCTTCTCAGCAGATGGAAGCATGAAGTGCTCCAAAATCTCCTTATATCTAGCTGCATTGACCCCGCCCTTGATAAAACACAGTGGACCAACACCAGCAGCTGACATGGCACCCCAGACCATCACTGACTGTGGGTACTTCACACTGGACTTCAGGCATTTTGGCATTTCCTTGTCCCCAGTCTTCCTCCAGACTCTGGCACCTTGATTTCCGAATGACATGCAAAATTTGCTTTCAACTGAAAAAAGTACTTTGGACCACTGAGCAACAGTCCAGTGCTGCTTCTCTGTAGCCCAGGTCAGGCGCTTCTGCCGCTGTTTCTGGTTCAAAAGTGGCTTGACCTGGGGAATGTGGCACCTGTAGCCCAGTCCACTATTTCCACAGGTCCCCCAAGGTCTGGAATCGACCCTTCTCCACAATCTTCCTCAGGGTCCGGTCACCTCTTCTGGTTGTGCAGCGTTTTCTGCCACACTTTTTCCTTCCCACAGACGTCCCACTGAGGTGCCTTGATACAGCACTCTGGGAACAGCCTATTCGCTCAGAGATTTCTTTCTGTGTCTTACCCTCTTGCTTGAGGGTGTCAATGATGGCCTTCTGGACAGCAGTCAGGTCGGCAGTCTTACCCATGATTGCGGTTTTGAGTAATGAACCAGGCTGGGAGTTTTTAAAAGCCTCAGGAATCTTTTGCAGGTGTTTAGAGTTAATTGGTTGATTCAGATGATTAGGTTAATAGCTCGTTTAGACTACCTGAACATGATATGCTAATTTTTTGAGATAGGAATTTTGGGTTTTCATGAGCTGTATGCCAAAATCATCAGTATTAAAACAATAAAAGACCTGAAATATTTCAGTTGGTGTGCAATGAATCTAAAATATATGAAGGTTTAATTTTTATCAGTACATTACAGAAAATAATGAACTTTATCACAATATGCTAATTTTTTGAGAAGGACTAGTACTTGTATATAGGAGTCATTCCATATAATTTTGTCAACCCCTGCCATTTTTATTTTTTATTCTTTTGAACTTATTATTCAGGCGTGGTGTAAAACACTTGGAGGAAAGTGCTATCGGCCCCTTTGTATGCAGGAGCTTGCATATACCCATGATTGTGATGTTGTATCTCCTAAGTGACAGATATGAGTGTATTCCTTGTGTCTGTTACTGAGAGTGCACCCAGTTGCCTCCCTTTCTCTCCCAGCCATCATCAGAGTCTTGAACTCACAACCTTCTGATGGAAGTTTTTCCTGTTTATCCGTTGCGCCCATAAGGCAGTTTTTTCTGTCCATGCTAAATATTGCTCCGTTTTAATTAGAATTAGCCTCGTTGTTTCCACCTCTGTTTTTACCTTAATTTAAAAGACATGGAACAAATTGTTTTATATAATTTAATATGTGTAATTTTTAATCAGAATTAATATGTGAAGATTTGTATGAACTCTTAACTCCAGTATGAAGTCACTTTCATGTGAAAGCTGCTAATGATGCTCAGATATTTTAGCCCAAGTTTTTTACACTTATTCAACTGGATTTTTCCCCCCTTTTTTGCAGACGAAGGTCCGACGGGGTCGGATGAGGAACCTGATCCCATCCATAAACGGTTGCGTTTGTCCAGTGAGGAGACCGAAGACCTCACCTCCACGCCATCTGCTTACTCAGTTGTTGCACTTCCACGTGAGTGCTGATGGTATAAAACTGCACACTGTAGAAATGTACACGATGCTATTATTTGTACATCTCGCCTGTGTTTCAGTTTCCGAGCGCGAGGAGAGCTTTGAGGTGACAATGACAGCTACAGAAATGAAAGACGATCTGGACCAGGACAGCGAAGATCAGTCGAAGGTGGGTGTTATGCCAGAGCTTGGAATTCTCATTCACTTTAACCCCAGAGACGTGCTGTATGTCTGATTGGCCGGTAATGTGAGCAGGATGAGAAGTTGTCCTCCCCACGGAAAAGTGGAGACGTGACGGCAGTCAGCCAAGCCTGGTTTACAACGAAAGAGGACAAGAACACATTAGTGAACAAAGGTACATACTGCTGAACTGTAGTGGCCAGATTCCTGTTGACATGATGGAGATTTTATAACATGTCACTCTTTATTTAGGTCACAAGTGGAAGCAGGGAATGTGGTCGAAGGAGGAGATCGATATATTAATGAGTAATATTGAAAACTACCTCAAGGTGAGCTCACCTGTTTCATAACACCAGTCATTCAGAACTATAATACAAACTGCTATATTGAAGCATAACACATTTTATAAGGAAGAAGTCTTGCAGGTTTGAATCTATGCGTGTCCAGGAGCCCATGAGAGCTGATTGGTTGAGCTTTCAGGGTGGAAGGGACTAGTCACTCACAGCAACACTTTCAAGTCATGGGCTTTCGCATGGTCGTGGGCGGGTAGTGTTTTCCACTAAGTGTTTTAAGGCACTCCTAATGTTGGATGAGCAACAATGAGAAAAAAATGTGGTCGGTTGTCATAAAGCGTCTCTGAGGAGACATCTGGTGGCCTTCGCCTGCCTTGGTTGACAGCCATCCTGAGATAAAGGAAGAGATTTTTTTTTTTAAATGCAAGAAGTTAAGCTACACATAATTTTTTTCAACTGCTGTTCATCCTGCATCAGTTGTACATAAACTTACAGATTCCTATACAGTGGTACCTTGAATTACGAGTGTCTTTTATAACAAATTTTCCATGGTACGAGCTTCGATCCCACCAAAAGTCTGTCCCATACAACGAGCAAAATTTTGATTTACGAGCTCTGCTGGGGAAATGGCCTTTCTATAGGAAGAAAAAAAAAATTCAACCACTATAAATAGTGTTCACTGCACTCCATATCGTTTGTTCGGTGGCTTTTTCCCTACACCATAAGGAACACCGTGAGAGCGCCACTGCCACCTATTGTAGTGGATGTGCAATCACACTTAATTCTAGTACAGTATGGCAAAAAAGCATGTTCACCACAAGCCTTTCCTCTCTGGCATTCGTAGCGTGCACATGCACAAAATTCTCCTCTTCCTCCTCCTCTGTTACGCACGACCTCCTGCCTGCCCACGTGACATCTTCACCGCAATCGATGATCGGAAGGGTTAGTTGACTTATTGTTTATTCTTGTTTTATTATTATTTATTATTAATAATTTTAATTGTAATGTACATGTATTATTATTATTATATATTAGATTATATATTGGCCGCCAGAGGGAGCGAGATACGCCCATTTGAGACTGTACTAAATTTCAATATGGTCATGTAGGAATTTTCTCAGTAGAAGTTCCTAGTTAAATCTGCACAATCTGGATTCCTGTATCTCAACGTCTGAGAGCGCTCCGGGAGCAACAGACAAGCAACCACACGAGTGAAATCAGTCTGGTTTATTCATCGGAAGCTCATCGAACACATGCAGTGTCCGCTTATTTATACAGAGGGATGTGTGTGCAAAGCAGTAATTGCGTGTTCATAAAGCATTAACATATATGTTTGTGCACTGCGGCATGTAACACTTGGGGATGTGCATGCAAAGTAGTAATTGCGTGTTCACAAAGCATTTCCATATACATGTTTGTGCGGCGCTTAACACTTGGCTAATTACATTTCAAAGCAATTCCTCATTGTTATACATTGTTACTTTCCGAATCCCACACCCTGAAACACCCACCCAACAGTTTCATGTGCCTAGCGCACATGTCACAATTACAAGTAGAACAGGAAGCTTTAGATACACAGAAGCTACAATACACACATAGTTGCATCTCATTTATCCTATCAATTTATTCCTTCAGGTCACATGACCAGAAGTTGCCCCTGGTTACAAAGGCACTTTCCCACACTGGTATTATTACTTGAATAATGTTACTGTACTATTGTCCCCAAAACCAAATATTAATTGAAGACTTTAAACATTATAGTGGCCTTGACCTTTGAACTTCTGACCTCAATTTAATTAGGGTTCTGTTCTCCAGGCTGTAGAACAAGAGTGTTGACTTTCATTCAAACTTGACCATTGGTGTTTGTTATTGTCTGAAAGTTTTGAGTATCCATGCCACCCACGCTCTAACTGCCCGTACTGCGAGATAACATAATGCGTCTCGTTTTCAAACCGCTTGTATTTATCGTTTTTTGGGTTTTCTTTCTGCTTGTTTACTGTTATTCCATTTATGTAAGACAAAAAGCAATTCCTTTACACCAGATATTCAAATGAGTAGTGGGGTTTTTGTGTGTGTTTATTGTGAATGCAGAACCGAGGGATTCAGGACCCTTCAGAGATCATCTTTGAAATGTCCAAAGAAGAGCGAAAGGATTTTTACCGTAGCATCGCCTGGGGGCTGAATCGACCCCTGTTTGCAGTTTACAGACGTGTGTTGCGCATGTATGACAGTCGCAACCATGTAGGGAAGTAAGTGGCGATACGTGTCAGGGTTAAATTAGCTCTGATGTGTCCTGGATATGTACTGAATCTGATACCGAATGTTTTTCCGGTTTACAGATACACGCAAGAGGAAATCGAAAGACTAAAAGAGTGAGTGGCTGTTTATGTGACGTCTGTGTTTGAGGATGTGATGATGGACGTGTTTTTAACGTTGTGTTGGTGTTTATGTGATCAGGCTCAGGCAGAAGCACGGAAACGACTGGTCCGCTATCGGGACAGCTCTCGGACGCAGCGCCTCTTCAGTGAAGGACCGCTGCAGACTCATGAAGGACACGTGCCATACGGGTTCGAACTATTATTACATATATGTATCTACTTAGTTTTTGTACTGCATCAGGCTTCATAAAGATAAATGTTTGTGGTGGTTTAGTGTATATGTACCGCATGTAGCTCTAAAGAAAAATGAATAGAGCTGGGTATTGCTTAGATTTTTTTTGTATTGCGATATATTGCGATTTGTCGCATGTATTGCCTCATGTATTGCAAGAAAAATTCTCAATTAAAAGTCAACCTGTTTTTGAAGGCATTTATTCTTTATTTAAAAAAAGAGAAATAAACAATATTAAAAATTTTTGTTTTTATTCATTAAAATAAAAATTCTAAGTATCAGGAAAAATCTACTTGTGAAAATTTTATGTTTTAAATTTGGCACAAATATTAACACTGAAATAGAACTGCATATGGAACAAGATCAGCTATTTAAACATATTAAATACACATAACAAACGTTAGAAATACTGTAAGTGCATCTAGTGCTTTTATTAGCATATTGTGAAACCTTAATCATTAATGCATGCATATTAAATTGTCAAGGCGGGATTAAAGGTGGAGCATCATCTGCTCATGAACTGTATTATGCACGACTAGACCTCATCAGGCCTGTGACCCTATGAGCAATAGATTGATACAGGGTATTCATGAAGTTTTAGAGTAGAAGGAGGATATTGATAAGTATGGGGTGGAATTTTTTTCAGGATGATGCAAGCATGGGGATGGGGGTGTCCCTTCCCGCAGGGGGGGGGGCACCCCCAGAAAAAAAAAAATTAAATTCATGTGCTCTGTGGTGCATTCTGGGCCCATATTTGAGAAAATCAGACAAGGTAGAAACAAATAAAACTAAAAGCTTATATTCTAAAAAATAGTATTTGTTACAAGAATAGTAGACTTACTTCTTAAAGGAAAGTACATAAAACTTCTTATTTGAAAAATCTAACAATTCCCTTACTAATATAGAACATTTGTGAATCAAACTGCGACCCGAATCCGTCAAAACTGTTTATGTAATATCATTTTAGGATGAATTAGGCTATTAGAATAAGAGTAGGCTAGTTTAGTTGGAGACGAGTTTTCACTATTATCGCTCAGTGCAATCAAGAAATAATTTGTTTGGACATGACCTGACAAGAGGAAGAAGATGATGATGATGTTGATGAGTCAGAAATAGATCAAAGCAAAACAAAAACTGTTTGTTGTAGAAAAATATTTATGCACTACATTTGGCATGTGTAATATATATTAATTAAAACCAATTGTTTTGCACACCAATTACTCCATGGGCGGATGCCTAACCACCAGGTGCTCGCCTTTGAGCCCCGCCCCTAGGCGTGGTTCGAGGAGGGGAAACTGTGTCCTTGTTTGTTGTTTCTTCATAGAAGACTTTTAAACAGTGCTTCGTCTGGACTTTCACCTTGGACCTGTTTGCCTGGGGTGACCCTACCGGGGCAATAATACCCCAACAGCATAGCGTCCAGGATCCTGAAAACACACAAACCCCTTCACCAAGATACAGTGGTGATTCAAGGAGGGTACTTATTATCTAAAAAAAAAAAACTCCTGGTACTTGTGGGTTCGTGGGATGAAAACAATAGAAGAGCTTAAATTAATCAAATCATCTTCTTCTTCTTATTATTATTATTATTAATTCTGTTAATACCACTCAGGTAAATGGACTGAAGAAGAAGAGAGAAGATTGACAGAGGTGGTGCATGAGCTGACGGGTACTGAGGCTGGTGATGTAGTGACTCAGGGTGTTTCCTGGGCATCAGTGGCTGATCTGGTTGGCACACGGTCAGAGAAACAGTGCCGCTCCAAATGGCTCAACTACCTGAACTGGAAACAGAGTGGAGGCACAGAGTGGACCAAGGAGGATGATATCAACCTCATCCACAGGTGTGTGTGTGTGTGTGTGTGTGTGTGTGTGTGTGTGTGTGTGTGTGAGACCTTCGCATTTGCACAGTGAGTACAGTACGGTTTTCAGAGTGATGGCAAATAATTGCGCGTGTGTGTGTATGTGTGTGTGTGTGTGTGTATACACTTAGGATCATTGAGCTGGCGGTGGAAGATGAGAACGAAATAAACTGGGATATTTTGGCTGAAGGATGGAGCAGCGTTCGGTCTCCTCAGTGGCTCCGGAGCAAATGGTGGACCATCAAAAGACTAGTGACCAATCACAAAGAGCTTCCATTTCCTTGTAAGCAACCGACCAACATTTAGTGCATATAGTACATCACAGCTTCTTACTTTACATCTAGAGCCAAAATTATATTAAGCTGCATTGTGGAACTGTCTGGTACTAAATCTTTGTGTGAACTTATCTTTCTTCCGAATTATAGCAACATCAGAAATAGCAAAATAAAAAATGTCATTCATCAACATGTTTAAACAAATATAGGCTGCCCAGCCAAAAACCCCCAAAAAAGTTACACACACAAATATGATGTTCCACCTTTAGCCTTGCTTACAGAACATCATGCTATCATTTCATCAAACTTGAGCCACATAACATTTATTTCCATCCAGTGTTGGGTTTCATTTCTCACCAACGTCTTGAATTGATGAAGGAAAAACTGAACCACTCCATGAAGTCTTCTCCAGAACAACCCGAAAACTTTCAGCAGGGTTAAAGTCAGCACTCTGGGGTGCTAATACATACTGTATGTGAATACGATTTCTCATATCCGTGCCATCAGGGTATAAAAAGGGCATTGATGTGATAACCTTCTCATTCAGTACATTCAGCTGCTTCGTTTTATTGCCACATTAGTGTTGCTGAACTACGACTTGGACCAACTGGGGCAACAATTGCCATGAAGTTTACATGCTGTGATCAAGGCTGAATGCGCTCCATGAAAATGTTTCACGGTGCCTTTTTTTTTTTTTTTTTTTTTTTTTTGGCCAGGCAGTTCCTAACCCCTTCAGTCTATGCCCTTGAGATGGAATTTGTGAAACCACACCCATTTTCAAATGTTTTTAAATTTGAGATGGCTCATTCCATCAGTTCGTCGCTGCTATCAGTTATGTTACAGTACCTCTAAGAAATTGTTTCCTCACCGGTGCTAGAGACTTCTTCCAAAAACATTCACCACAATATCCCGTTTCTGATCAGTGAACATCGTTTAATCAGGATTATTTTCTTTGAATATTTTGCTCAGCACACACGTCTCTGTGTTGGTGCTTCCTACAGAAACGGTAACCTTACAGTGAATGTGTTAATGTAAAGCTGATTTTTAGTAGCTTTACTACTGTGAAAGAACCTTAATCAACAACATCTGACCAATTAGAATGCAGAAATCAACCACTTAACAAAGACTTGAGAAATGAGAGTGGCAGTCATAGTGTGTGGTACCTCTGCCAGGCACAAATGGATTCCGTATTATGCCTTTTTCGTACTTATAATGAAATGTCTCCCCCTAGTGGGTATCTAATTAACATTATGTCTCCGGTTAAAGAAATGGGCATTACACAGGATTTTTTTTTTTTTTCAATATGATCCCATGCACAGATCACCTTCTAAATTTAATGTTTTGTTTTATTTTTTTATTTTATTTTTTTTTTTTGTACCACATACTACTCTAGAAAAGAACTTCATCAGAGTTCCTGCATTAACCTTTTGAGTTATGTTGTACAAAACAGACAAACAAACAGGTGAAAGCATAATTTCCTGGTTAAACACAAATGGGTAAAAAGTCTGTTTTGGTTTAACTTATAAAAAGAGCTTTTGTGTTAAATTAGTGAATTTAGTGTTTATTTACTTTGTGTGTGTGTGTGTGTGTGTGTGTGTGTGTGTGTGTGTGTGTGTGTGTGTGTAGTTTTAATAAAAGGACTGCAGGATATTGTGGAAGCCCCCCCGTCCGGAGTGAATAAATTGGTGGTGGTGGGCCCACGCTCTGTTCACACCTCGTCCAGTCCAGTCAATGCACTACAGATTCCTGTCCAGATCCCAGTCCAGATCACACACGTCTGTGAGTGTAGTCATGTACCACTCGGAATTTAAAGCTGGGGTTGGTAACTTTTGGCTGTACACACAAACTGTTATACTTGTTAAAATGGACTTTTACACCTTCATGCAGCCAATAAGTTAGAAGATCTGAAAAAGGCTATTAAAAAAATCCATCAACTGTGGCCACAGTAATTCTGTAAAAATGCAGACCAATCACTGCCTTACAGCTTGCTGGGAAATGTCCAATTAAATGCTTTGTGTAAAGTGTGTGATTATTAACCCAGAGATCGCGAGTTCGAATGCGGGTTAATGTCAGAGCCGTCCGTGGCCGGGAGTTCATGGGATGTTCAGTTTCCTGTCATTCATAGTGATCGCCAGCCAATCATGGGCATCTGAGCTAATTCATATGAGGGGGGTGGATAGCGCTTTCACTCCGAGGGTGTTAGACCGCAACCAAACACGCTGCAGTTCAAAAAGAGGCAGGTGACTCTCATTGCATGTTACCTGGAGGGTGTGTGTGTGTGTGTGTGCATGCATTCGCCCCTCATTGGTCGAATGTGGTCGTGTGATATGGAAGGCAATACCTGAGGAGTGGGAATTGGATACGATTAAATTAGGGAGGAGGTGTGGAGAATACAATAAAATGCTTTGTGTATCCCTGCACAT
Organism: Plotosus lineatus; assembly: GCA_024760905.1. Classification (NCBI taxonomy): domain Eukaryota; kingdom Metazoa; phylum Chordata; class Actinopteri; order Siluriformes; family Plotosidae; genus Plotosus; species Plotosus lineatus. The sequence continues at coordinate 15,059,827 of CM045733.1, forward strand.
GTAACCCTACTGTACACAAACCTGCATTCAGGGTGTGGGGGCTTTGGAAGGACCTTGAAGCTTCACATGTTCAAATTGCCAATCCCATCTTTAACCCTGAATATAGGGCCTTGAACTTTTTTGGAAGTTGCCGAAAACCTCTATTGTGTTGGTCTTGTCTGAAAGAGCTTTAAAATTTTGAATCGTTTATACAGACGCTCCCCAACTTACGTTTTAGTTCGGTTCTGGACGGCCGAACGTAAGTTGAAAAAAAACGCAAGTTGTTACTGTATGTGCCAGTGACGTATGACGTTCATACTGTACTATACATCCATAAATACCATTACCGTATCTCCTAAAACACCCCTAAATCAATTATTATAAACATAACATTGTAAAAAACAGACGCTCCCCGACTTATGTTCATCCGTTTTACGTTTTTACTTTTTTTTTTTCCAAAAAAAAAAAAAAAAAAAAGTCAAATTTTGAGTTTAGATGTACCTATGTAGTATGCTGACGTAATGACGCTGCGTCCGTTGTTTACAAAGGACAGACTGAACGTGCCCCTGCTTCTTCCCAGTTCACTGTGTGCTACCCTTGTGTTAAGACGTCGTCTCTGTGATCTTTGTGTTTACACTGTTTTGCGGACTTTTGTAACCTGAAGCAAATATGGTTGGTCAGAAGCTTAAGCCTACTAGTGAGTGTGATAATCAGAAAAAGTGGCAAGCCCATCTCATCAGAAACGAAGATGGCTACTATCAAGAAAATCGATGCTGGTGAAAAACACGTGAATGTTGCACATTTACAAGCAGAAAGATCGCATCATAGAAAATGTTAAAGGTTATATTTGATACTGTATTTCATGAGTGAATTTGATTGAAATTTATCTATTTGAAATTATTTTGCTTAAATTTAATTTATTTGAAATTATTTGATGTATGTGATATTACAGATGCTCCCCGACTTACGTTTTTAATTGGTTCCGGACGCCCAAACATAAGTTGAAAGTAAACGTAAGTTGTTACAGTGACGTGTGACATACGACGCTCATACTGTACTATACACCCGTAAATACCATTACTGTATCTCATAAAACACCCCTAAATCAATTATTATAAACATAACATTGTAAAATAATATCAAATAATAGCAACATTAATTTCAAATAAATTAATTTCAAGCAAAATGATTTCAAATAGATACATTTTAATCAAATTCACTCATCAATTATCAAATGCAGTATCAAATATAACCTTTAACATTCTCTATGATGTGATATTTCTGCTTGTAAATGGTTCCGATGGTCGACAGATGGTCACATGACATGAAGCTGAGCCGAATCACATGACATGAAGCTGAGCCGACTCACTTCACATGAAGCTTAAAACAGCCAATCAATGCTTACAATATGTGAGGCGCTCAATACTGAAAGTAGTGCACTTGCTGAAAGTAATTTACTTGCTTGAAACAAAGAGCGGGTCTCGTACTACAGAGAGCATGCTAAACTCAAAATTTGATATAATTATTATAATTTAACAAAAAAAAACGTAAAATCGAAAAATACGTAAAACAAATGAAGGTAAGTCGGAGAGCATCTGTCTATAAAACCAAATTTATTGGCTGTGTCTCCATGCAGATGAAGGAACAGTTGGGTGGTAGAAGGTGCCATTGCATGCTTCTATCTGGGTCATATTTTGGTAGAAATAATAAATTATAGAAATACGCTTTAAGACGTAATGTCATCAGCTGACCTGCATTGTTAGTCCTGTCCTAAGCATTTTTTCCCAATGCCAACCTGCATACAGGGGCGTGGCTCAGAGCTGTGCATTGACTTTGTGTCTCTTGTGTGTAGCTTCTTCAGACAATACAAGCGGAAGTTCTGACAGCGGGACCATTACGCTGAACTCTGGAGCACTGCAGACATTTGAACTTCTACCGGTAAGTGTTCAGGCGGCGCATGTGGAAGTTTAATGTTGCACCCAAATACTGCTATCCAGATGTTTAGGAAAGAGGAAGTTAATGGAAATCAGAAGCACATTAAACTGAATAGTAACAAACAGCTTCCTATATAACACTAAAATGCTAAAAATAAAGCTCCCATACATAAATGATGATCATAATACTGGTTATATAACACCGGCACAGAAATTTTTTTTATTATAGTATTGGAGTGAAAGGAGGAGATTCACATTTCTGTACAGTGATAACTCAAGATATTAAATTAATTTGGGGGTGGGGGGTGGGGCTTATTGTATCTTGTATTTTTCGTATAATGGAACACGTTTTACATGTAAACAACTTAATCCCCATCACCATTTTCGGTGTGGCTATTATGACTGTGGTACCACACAAGCCTATCTGTTTTCATTGCGGTCCGATGTCTTATATGGCCACCATAGCTGCCATCTCGAATTTGCATCCTGTGCATAACCTAAAAAAACGCAATCACTGATCACCATATGTGGTGTAGGTGTTGGGACGGTGCAGCTTTCACCAATCATCAACATTTTTGGTGTAGGTGTTGGAATCCTATCGATTTGGTCGTAGTCTGATATCCACTATGGCCACCACAGTTAAAATCTTGAATTTACATTTTGTACATTAACTCAGAAACATCACTATTTTTGGTGCCTATCTGGGGGAGCAGCAAACTTTTTAATGTAGTGTATGGGGTGAGGGGTTTTGCCTTTTTTTTTATTTTTTTAAATTTTTTTTATATAAACATGTCGGCTGTATTGTTACTGTAAAGCTCAGTATGCTCAGTTTCCTGGTGTAAACTGTGAAAAAATTTAAAAACGAGAATTGTCATGGCGTGGTGTGAAACACAAAGGGGTTTTATCTATTCTCTTTCTTTCCCTCTTCTCCAGTCCTTCCACTTGCAGCCCACCGGCACCCCTGGTACCTATTTTCTCCAGACAGGGTCCAATCAGAGCCTGCCGCTGGCATTGTCTGCCAATTCCACCGTTACACTCACAGCGGCAGGATCTCCTGGATCACCGGAGCAGATTATCTTACACAGTCTCAATGTGAGTGTTTCTTTTACTCGCTCAAACGAACAGATGGAAGTCAGTAATATTTCATTGATGTCATTCCTGATTATGGATCTGATTTGTTATTGTATCCTGATTAATTTTCTGCATGGAGCAGAAAGCTGCCTGATCGAATATCCAGCATTTAAACATGTGAATATACACTCACTATCCAAGTTACGACGTACGCGATTTACGACCACCCGTACTTACGACCACGTCTAGCAGATGCCTATTATGAGTTTGCGTAAGCGAGCGCGTAAGAGTTGTGGCAACACAGCATCCATCCCAGCATCTCACACTCACAGCATTCTACCACTACACTCAGTGAGTAGATACCGCCGCAGTAACATCTCTTTTACAGTACAATTTTGCATTCATTTACTGTACACCGTTACCATGGTGACCAAGAGGAAGTCTGATTCATCAGATGGCGATTCTACCAAGAAAGCAAGGACGGCACTGTCGTCGGAGACAAAGATGAAAGTGAAAGTGAGATCTCAATCTCTCCCACTCCACGGTGTCGACAATTTTGAAGGACGAGGACCGCATTAAGGAAGCGGTGAAAGCAGCAGCAACAATTAAGTCAACTATCATCACAAAACAGCGTGACGGAGTGATCGCAGAGATGGAAAAGTTGCTATGCACGTGGTTGGAAGATAATAGGCAAAGAAATGTGAAAGTGATGTTGCGAGCAGTGCAAAGTAAGGATACAGGTTTATTTCACATGTAGAAAGAACGTGCAGGTGAAGAATACGCGTCACATGAATTCATAGCGAGTGCTGGGTGAATGGGATCCGACTTGCGACTGGTTGGACGGAACCGATCTCGGTCGTAACTCGGATAGTGAGTGTATTACAGTTCTTCTTTTTAATAGTGAGTAAACTTGCGCTGAATTAGAACTGATTCTTCGTTCCTGTCCCAACTCAAATATTTTAGCAAAAACTTGAAACCGATTAATTTTTTTTTTTTTTTTTTTTTTTTTTTTTTGATGTAATATTTTACTTCTGATCAGGGAGAAAACCTGAGTGACAACGTTACAGTGCAAATGTCTCATCCTGGGATCATAATCCAAACCGTGACATCAGAAGACCTTCCTGACCCTCTTAACCAATCTGAGCTGACATCAGAGCAGGATTTGGCCAATGAGGAGCCTGCTGAGATACCAGAGTGCCCGAAAGAAGGGGAGGAGTCGAGTGTGCAGAGCTCTCAAGTCATGCAGGAGGAGTCCACTGCTGAGGTACCAGAGATGACATAATCAAAATAATAATAAATCATTTGGGATTTATCTTGTTTGATGTTGTACAGTCGTGTTCAAAATGACATCAGTCAGGCATTACTAACCTGAATAATCAGTGTTTTTGGTAAAAATGATATTTATACAGGGCAAATAGTTGACCATCAGGTGTAGTAGAGTGATAGAATCTAAAACAACCAACGGTTCTGACCCGCATGCTGCTGATTCTGTGTAATTCAATCACTAATTGAAAGGATTTTGTTGAAAATAATAGCAGTGTGGCGTTCAATTAGTGACGTCATTCATTCTTTGAAAAACAGGAGCCAATTATTGTCCTTATTTAAGGAAGGAAGGCAGCAAATGTTGTACATGTTGGTTATAGAACATTTCTCTCTGAAATTTTGAGGAAAATGGGTCGTTCCAGACATTGTTCAGAAGAAGAGCGGACCTTGATTAAAAAGCTGATTGAAGAAGGGAAACATAAAGAAGTGCAGAAAATTACAGGCTGCTCAGCTAAAATAATCACAAATGCTTTACTATGGCAACCAAAACCTGAAAGACGTGGAAGAAAGTGAGAAACCACCGTTCGAATGGATGGAAGAAGAACCAAAATGGCAGGAACTCAACCACCAATCAGCTCCAGGAAGAACAAAGAAGGTCTAAAGTTACCTGTGAGTCCTGTTACAATTAGAAGACGCCTATATGAAGCCGAGCTATCGACAAGAAGCCCCGCAACGACCTGAAGAGAAACGGAGCAACATTTTGTGGACTGATGAAAGTCACATTGTTCTTTTTGGGTCTACAGTTGGGAAACAGTTTGTCAGACGAACCCCAAACACTGAATGCAAGTCCCAGTACACGGTGAAGACAGTGAAGCTTGGTGGCGCCAGCATCATGATCTGATGTGGGAATGTTTTTCATACAATGGTGTTGGACCTTTTTATCACATCCCAGGGATCATGGATCAGTTTAAAATCCATCAGAACACTTGAAGAGGTCGTGCTGCCTTATGCTGAAGAGGAAATGCACTTGTAATGGGTTCCAGCAAGACAACGACCCCAAACACACCAGTAAACGGCAACATCTCGGTTGCAGACCAACAATATTGACGTTATAGATTGAAAAAGTTATTAGTACAGTAAAACCTCCGCTGACGAACGCTTAAGCTCACGAACTTTTCGCCTCAAGAACATTAAATTTGCGAGCATATTGTCTCTGCTGACGAACTAGTTTTCGGCGGACGAATCAAACCACGCGGTCGAACAGCGCCACGGTGGCGGCCACGAGAAGCTGACGCACGCTCATGGCGTCCCAGTTCGTCACCCCCTTTCTTTGAGTGCGGAAGTGGTTTGTGTTTGCTAGACATTTTGGACCATATTGAGTGTACTTTTGCTATTATGGGACCGAAAAAAGACCCCACCACAGGCGGAGATCATTGAAAAACACGAACGAGGTGTGCGTTTGTGTGACTCAGCGTCCCAGTACCAGGACGCTAAGTCTACCACCATCCTTAAGAACAAGGAAGCTATTAAGGGTGCGTGTGTGGCTATGCGTGTTTCCAAACAGTAGGCGTTTCCAAACACGCCTTCCAAACAGTAAGTCCCTCCCTCCCTCCTCCTCCCACTCCATTCCATCAAGCCATCAACTACCATCACAAAGGTAAATAAAACCACTTTATTATACAGCACAGTTTATTTCTTTAATTACAATACAATAGCACATTTATTATACATAAAATAAGGTATATTTTTGTGTAGTTTTAAGGTTTATTTAGTAGAAAATTATGTTTTATGGGGACCTGGGAACGGATTATTCTCATTTTAATGGTTTCTTATGGGAAATAAATGTTCGGAAGACGAACTTTTCGCCTCACACACACTTTCTGGGAACCAATTATGTTCGTGAGCAGAGGTATCACTGTATAAGGATTTTGAGTTTCATTCACTTTTTTAAACACATTGCTCTTGCCCAAGCACAACTGCACATGCTAATGGATTTATATAACATTACTGGACCATTCATTCTTAATCCATGTAATAGAACCTTATAATGCTGAGGTCACACGCGAACGCATCACGTGCCATGTTCTACTGAAACCGGTGTGCTCATTCTGTCGGACTTCTAGAGACACCGTTCCCATCATCTACACCCACTGAGCAGAGAGGGACTGATTCCCCACAGGTTCCCTCATCGTTCACATCACTCTTTTATTCAGCATCGTATCCCAGCTGCTCAGAGATTAGGCACATTAAGCACAGCTTGAGTGCAAAGGTTTGTTTACGCTCATGATGACGCGAGGAAAAAGAAATTTGTAGCAAAAAAAAAAAAAAAAAAAAAAGTCCATTTTCTGTGCCGTTTCTTACAGGTTCCTTCAGTATTACAAGTAATCATCTCCCTTCGTGTGTTAATAGTAACAGGAAAATATAATGACCAATAAATAGGTAATATTAATGGGGCAGTGGTGATGGTCTAGTGGTATAGGGCGCTGGATCGCTGATCCAAAGGTTGGGGGTTCGAGTCCCACTCTACAAGGTTGTCACTGTCCCCCCAGTGCAGCCAACTGGGTTATCAAAGGCGGGCCATGTCTCTCACTGTCTATGGTGAGAGGCATGTAAAAGAACCATTGCTGACTTTCATAAAGAGTAGCTGCAAAGTCGTCAGCGTGTTTCTCTCCCTTGATAAAAGGGTTGTGACAGGAAGGGCATCCGACGTAAAAACCTCTGCCAAATCAAATGTGCGAATCCGATGATTCGCTGTGGCGACTCCTGAGTAAAAAAAGGGAAAAAGCCGAAAGGAAGACGAAATAGGTAATATTAATAACTACATAATTAAACATAATGATAGCTTTAAAGAAAATTAAATGGATAATATTCTATAAGAAATTTTAATAGGAGTTAATGATTTAAATTTAAGATAAAATGGGGCGGTGGTGGCCTGGCAGTAAAGGCGCTGGATCACCAGTCCTAAAGTTGGGGGTTCAAGCTCCATTCTCAACAGGTTATCACTGTCCCCCTGGTGCAGCTCACTGGGTTATCAAAGGCCGGCCATGTCTCTCACTGTCTATGGTGTGAGGTTCATGTAAAAGAACCATTGCTGACTTTAGTCAAGAGTAGCTGCATAGCCGTCAGTGTGTTTCTGCCCTGCAATGGCCTGGCGAGCCGTCCAGGATGTACTCTGCCCTCGCCCGGAGTCGGCCGGGATGGGACGCCAGCCTCCCCGCAACCCTAATTAGGATTAAGCGGTTACAGAAAATGAAAGATGATATATAAAATGAATGGAGTTAGTTGCTCTGTAGAAATGGGTTCCATTCATTTTTAGTGAGGATCACTGTATTTGGTAACTGGGACCCCAGAGGAACGTCTCGCGTGAACTTGTATATAGGTGACTTTGACCTTGTTTCAAGATCACAGCTGTCAGCCTAATGAAATTAGGAGCTGTAGACGTGGGTTTCCTCTGGATTTTTAGTGCCATAACTTTGAAACATGACGACACAGGATCACCAAATTTGGTGTACGCATCCACCTCATAGGTCAATAGGGTGGGATAGTATATGGGTCACCTTGATCTTGCTTCAAGATCACCTTTTATATTTGACTTGTGAAATGGGCCTGCCTTTATATTAATTATATTCTTATATATCTGGTCATGCTATTTTTTTTTTTTAATTAATATGTCATAATACAGTACCATGAAGTAATTATCAATTAATTAATATTATAAGACCTGTAGTAGTGGTAGTAATTACTCTTTGTGAATTATATTGTTCACTCATTCATTTTATGTAACCGCTTAATTCTAATTAGGGTCACGGGGAGGCTGGTACCCATCTCAGCTGACTCTGGGTATTTTATTACTCCCCCAATGTTTTTGATCTTATGTTTAATAACCACCCATGTGTACTGGGAGCAAAATGCTACATCAAACTTCCCAATTTTATTTGATCAGTCTCTGTAACGGTAAAATGAGGCGTTCACTGCCTGTAAAAGTGAGTTTACACGGTATTTCAAGACCCCCTGCCACTGGGGAATGTTTATAATGTTCATCAGTAACGACACATGTGATCGTTCCACCGTGCTTTAAAAACCAGGAAAATATTTTGCTGTGTTCTCTTAGTAAATGTCCGACAACCAATGAACCATTTGAAACTGTTACAGCAAAACTATGGGATGCTCCGAATGAATGGAGCGATGAGCCAGATATGGAACTATCAGAAAGTGATGAGTATTTTTCACCCGATTCTCCTTTCTTAATTATGCTGTTTTCTGTGTATTTTCAGCTTTCATGTAAGTAGTTTAGGTGATACCACAAAATGAATAACACAAATACCAGTAAACTCTTTTATTGTACTGTTATTATTCATGTTTTCCACCTCAATGGTAATAAGCACGTCCCCTTCCACTCCACTGGTGACATTTTAATAAGCGCCCACCCGCTCCGATTTTTTTTTTAAGCGCCCTGGGCACTTATCACGTCAAATACGGTATTATCAATAGAAATTATTATTTAAACAATAATGATCTGATACATCCAGCCACTCCTGATCTGTTCCCTCTGCTCTGGGTTAGAGTTCCAAATTAAAGAATGACGCGGTGAGCAGTGGGATAGCTGATGGGACGGTGCCAATTGTCCCTTCACCGGGCAGCTTCATCCCAACCGGCGACATCACCACCGACTCCGTCCTTCCAGTCGGTACACTGACAGGTCAGAATTCAGTACAGATGCGGCACATGGGCCAAATGAAATTCCTTTCACTTCTGGCAGGAAAGCAGTGTTAATGTTTTTTGTTTTTTTCCGTCCCTAGACCCCATTCTGCAGAACCAGGAGGAAGCCTCCGACTGATGAGCACCTGTACGGAGGTCATGAAATTGCCAGTGCTGTGTGTCTGATGAGAGAGAGCATAGTGTGTAGCCAGTGTTCTCAATACATCCCGCTGTAGGGGGCGAGTAGTATTGTGAATGCCACGTGCTGTAAGATGGGAGAGTTACAAACACGTGTGTGATGTTTCCTACACGTTGCCAAACCAGTCCTGTGATATTATGGACTAGTATGATTACTCAGAGCCAGTCTTTACTGGGAAGAATCATTGGGCGATTACACAAGCATACAATGTTTACTTCTGTATAGGGCTGCACGATTTTGATCAAAAATGAAATCTTTGTGTACACAACACAGGTTATTTTAAATGGTTTTTCAATTTTAGAAACTGGCAAATGAAGTTCCCGTTTATGAATGAAGTGCAATTGAAACATCAAACCCCATTGGGTTTAGTAAAGTGACGATTTTACAGTCTCCTGAACCAGATAAAGATGAATCCCTTCACGTGACCGTGTCTTGTGATATGACATGCCGCAAGTTTTCCACTTGGCCTCTGTCTTGCAATATGCGACGCCATTTGAAAAGGAAGCCGTGCTAACGTTACCTGCTGCTGGTGACGTGTTCGCCGGTCTTCAGTTTTCTTGTGCAGCCTGCAATGCAACACAGTGCTCCCACTCCGGCGTGTGGATCTTCAAGATAAACTGGTCATGCTGATGCCTTCAGACAGACATCACAGCGGGGAGCCGTTTGCTCGTCATCTGAACCTGCGAAGCCGTATCAGTTCCGCACGACTGACTTGCTAGGGCCCCCTTTAGCAGCGAAATTCTCGGCTTCTTTTGCAAACGCCGTGTTTGTTTACACTGGTGTGAGAACTGGCGGGTGCTCTCACAGGAAGGAGGAGACTACATGCTAGAGAACGAAAATCAATTTGATGACTTTCGTTTTTTTTTTTTTTTTTTAACATAGTCATAAATAAATTAATTGTGCAGCCCTACTTCTCTGGATGTTTGAATACTTGGAGATCTGTTTCCGCAATAGTTATGGGCGAGGTGCGTTCACAGAACTTTGGTCTGTCTCAATAATTAAATATTGTATTACACTGAAATACAACTGTTTTGATGAACATCGTGAGTACTGCTTATTCATATTTTATGAAATGTGTTAATGTTTGTAATTTATGTTTGGTTATTATACTGTATTAGCCAAACACCTGCTTGACGAACGAAAAAGTTGTTTTCTATGTGAGTGTATGGTCTTGTGTTTATTTATTGAATAAATGAAATGCTCTTCATGGTGTTCTGCGTTAGTACTGTTTGTTTTTAAAAAAGGTTCATACATTTAAATATACAGTAGGCCCCCGTTTTTTGCGATAGTTTGGTTCCGGCAAAATCCGCAAGTTATTGATGCGGTTTTAAAACTATGTATCCAGAGCAATGGAGAGTGTGGAAAAGAGGTGAAGAAGCGTGTGCAGGCAGGTTGGAGAAAAGTGTCCGGTGTGATGTGTGATAGGAAGGTATCAGAAAGTATGAAGGGAAAAGTGTACAAGACGGTGATGAGGCCAGCGATGTTGTATGGTTTAGAAACAGTGGCGCTGAGGAAAAGACAGGAGGCAGAGCTGGAGGTAGCAGAGATGAAAATGTTGAGGTTCTCTTTGGGAGTAACGAGGATGGATAGGATCAGGAATGAGCACATCAGAGGGACAGCACATGTAAGAGGTTTTGGAGACAAAATCAGAGAGGCTAGATTGAGATGGTTTGGACATGTACAGAGAAGGGATAATGAATATATTGGTATTAGGATGCTGAGGTTGGAACTACCAGGCAGAAGGCCTAGAGGAAGACCAAAGAGGAGATTTATGGATGTGGTGAAGGAGGACATGAAGGTAGTTGGAGTGAGAGTAGAAGATGCAGAGGATAGCGTCAGATGGAGGCAAATGATTCGCTGTGGCTACCACTGAAGGGAACAGCCGAAAGGAAAAGAACTATCATATTCCATATGCTTGTTAAACACATTCTGTGGACAGTCTTACTCATTAATACAGTAATAATTAAGTAAAAACTTTTTAATTTTGTACCGTGATAATATTTATTAATAAATATAGTGCTTAAGCTCCTTACCAGAAGCTAGAGTAGATGCAAGGCGTTTGAGTGACATCATGGCGCTAAATAATTATTAAAAAAAAAACGAATTTATAACTCAAGCAATCATGATGTGTGCGAAGGAGAAAAAAAAAATGTACAGTACACATCATCTGCAACCAATCAGTAGGTGGGAGAAACAAAGCTCTCAGCCGTTGGTTAAATTTGAATCACGTGTCAGTTACTTTTGGGTTTCTCACCAATCTGTGAGTATGCGAATGGTCAAGGGACTATTGTATATAAAATACTCTTGTTTGTTTTTCATGGAGCTCCAGTCAGGCAACAGTTGAAGTAAGGCGTCACAGATTTGGAAAGCCCAACCATTTCTTCCATTTCAAATTATGTATCCACCTATACTAGTCCTTCTCAAAAAATTAGCATATTGTGATAAAGTTCATTATTTCCTGTAACGTACTGATAAAAATTAAACTTTCATATATTTTAGATTCATTGCACACCAATTGAAATATTTCAGGTCTTTTATTGTTTTAATACTGATGATTTTGGCATACAGCTCATGAAAACCCAAAATTCCTATCTCAAAAAATTAGCATATCATGTTCAGGTAGTCTAAACGAGCTATTAACCTAATCATCTGAATCAACCAATTAACTCTAAACACCTGCAAAAGATTCCTGAGGCTTTTAAAAACTCCCAGCCTGGTTCATTACTCAAAACCACAATCATGGGTAAGACTGCCGACCTGACTGCTGTCCAGAAGGCCATCATTGACACCCTCAAGCAAGAGGGTAAGACACAAAGAAATCTCTGAGCTAATAGGCTGTTCCCAGAGTGCTCTATCAAGGCACCTCAGTGGGACGTCTGTGGGAAGGAAAAAGTGACGCACAACCAGAAGAGGTGACCGGACCCTGAGGAAGATTGTGGAGAAGGGCCGATTCCAGACCTTGGGGGACCTGTGGAAGCAGTGGACTGGGCTACAGGTGCCGCATTCCCCAGATCAAGCCACTTTTGAACCAGAAATGGCAGCAGAAGCGCCTGACCTGGGCTACAGAGAAGCAGCACTGGACTGTTGCTCAGTGGTCCAAAGTACTTTTTTTGGATGAAAGCAAATTTTGCATGTCATTCAGAAATCAAGATCTCTGATCAAGAGATCTGGAAGAAGACTGGGGAGAAGGAAATGCCAAAAGTCCAGTGTCAAGTACCCACAGTCAGTGATGGTCTGGGGTGCCAGCAGCTGGTGTTGGCGTTTTATCAAGGGCAGGGTCAATGCAGCGAGCTATCAGATTTTGGAGCACTTCATGCTTCCATCAGCTGAAAAGCTTTATGGAGATGAAGATTTCATTTTTCAGCACAACCTGGCACCTGCTCACTTTGCCAAAACCACTGCTAAATGGTTTACTGACCATGGTATTACTGTTCTCAATTGGCCTGCCAACTCTCCTGACCTGAAGCCCATAGAGAATCTGTGGGATATTGTGAAGAGAAAGTTGAGAGACACCAGACCCAACACTTAAGCCAAACAGCTACTTAAGCTTAAACAGCTTAAGGCCGCTATCGAAGCATCCTGAGCGTAACACCTCAGCAGTGTTCTGCTTGTAAATGGTTCCGATGGTCGACGGATGATCACTTTACATGAAGCTTAAAACAGCCAATCAATGCTTACAATATGTGAGGCGCTCCACCGAAAGTAGTTCACTTGTTTGTGCTTGAGACAAATCGAGGGTTATCCGGACTTCCGGTCTTTCAAGTGAGCAAGGGCGCCATTGAATACTCGTTTAGTACTCAGCCTGCACTGATGTGAATCACCAGAAGAGCGGAGAGTTCTCTTTCTTTTCTGGATTCGGGTTTTCATTTATTTTACAACTCTGCTTAACTGAGTATGCATGGTAGATTGTGCTGATCCGAGCAGATAGTTCATTCAGTCTTGGGAAAACCGGAAATTCTGGCATATGCCGGAAAACTTGCACCCATGCTAGTAGGCTTACGCTTCTGACCAACCATATTTGCTTAGGGTTACAAAAGTCCGCAAAACAATGTAAACACAACGATCACAGAGACAGACGACATCTTAACAAAAGGGTAACAGACAGTGAACTGGGAAGAATTAGGGGCACATTCAGTCTGTCGTTTGTAAACAATATTACGTTTGTTACAGGCATGTAAATATTTTTGTGAATGTAAATATAAAAATAATGGATTATAAATGTTGAGTGTAATTCTGTTCAGTTAATGTGCTGTGAAGAGTCACATGGTGTGACTCAGCTGTTTGGGTCTGGAATTTTCCATAAGGGGACCTAGTTGCATGGGGTCAGGTGATTGTGGAATTTTCCATTCTGAACAGTGGGGAATCTATACTGGCCGACTGGCTACAGTCTCCTAAGGGGCTCTTCGGGCAGATCATCTTGGGAGACTCATCTCGGCGAATCAACTCATCCAAGGTGAACCATGGAACACGCTTCACCTAAGTTTCTTTGTTCGGGACTTCATCGTCAAAGTCCATCATCCACGTCCACACACAGCCCGCGCGAGGATGGTCATCTTTTGGTTCTTTCGACATGCGGGATTGCAAGCCTTTCTCCGCCAGCACATGCGCCATCTCTAAATTTACCCTACTGCGGGTGCTTGGTGACTATGGGACTCTTTGTTAATTTGTATGTGGTTAAGATGCAAGTTATGAATTTTGTCTTATTTTGTTAATAGTATTAAAGTGTATACAGTTTATGTCGTGGTCTGTCGTGCTTTGCTGGTTTCACGGGGAAATTTCAATCCTCTAAATTTTCCTATCCCTAACAAGTGGGGGCTCGCCCGATAGAATCCATTAGGCATATGTAACAGCGTCATTATGTCAGCGTACTACTTAGGTACGTCTCGTACTACAGAAAGCATACTAAACTCAAAATTTGACAAATTTTTTTTGAGGAAAAAAAAAAAAAAGTAAAAACGTAAAACGAATGAACGTCATTACAGTTTAGCACCACGCACCTTATAATTAAAAGCTCGACCTCTTACCTGGTATACAGCCAGCACCTTTGACGTATTCACCCTTCTGTATTTGTGTCTTCTTTCTTCTTTTCCTTTCGGCTGTTCCCTTCAGGGGTCGCCACAGCGAATCATCTGCCTCCATCTCACCCTATCCTCTGCATCTTCTCTTACACCAACTGCCTTCATGTCCTGTTTCACCACATCCATGAATTGTCTCTTTTGGTCTTCCTCTGGGCCTTCTGCCTGGTAGTTCCAACCTCAGCATCCTACTACCAATATACTCACTATCCCTCCTCTGTACATGTCCAAACCATCTCAATCTAGCCTCTCTGACTTTGTCTCCAAAACATCTTACATGTACTGTCCCTCTGATGTCCTCATTCCTGATCCTATCCATCCTCGTTACACCCAAAGAGAACCTCAACATTTTCATCTCTGCTACCTCCAGCTCTGCCTCCTGTCTTGTCCTCAGCGTGCCACTGTTTCTAAACCATACATCATCACTGGCCTTATCACCGTCTTCTACACTTTTCCCTTCATACTTTCTGATACATTTGACCATTGAACATCACGCCTTCAATTTCTAACTTGAGACTCATCACTCTGTCTAACACACTTCACTTCTTGAACATTCCTGACCAATCCCTCCTTCAAGATGACTCCTACTCCATTTCTCTTCCCATCCACACCATGATAAAACAGCTTAAACCCTGCTCCTAAGCTTCTAGCCTTGCTACCTTTCCATCTGGTCTCCTGTGTGTATGTCAATATAATATTATACTCAGTCAAAAATGAAACCTCACACTCAAATTGCTAAATATCTTCTTCAGACAGTACAAAATGATTATCGTTATTATTCGGGGTAAGTACGTTGACAAAGACACCATGTCACACAACAACTTCCACATGCACGAAGCATGTGCGAGTGCACATTCAGGGAAAAGCGCGTTTTCTCGTTTTTCTAGTCATATGACCTTGAGACGCGTGCATTTTTGCCCAAGTTAGCACGACAGTATGACTTATTGAAAAAACA
>CM045733.1:15080000-15090000 GCA_024760905.1 Plotosus lineatus
TGAGAGGCATGTAAAAGAACCATTGCGGACTTTCGTAAAGAGTAGGCTGCAAAGCCGTCAGCATGTTTCCGACCTGGAGAGGGATGGGCGCCGCCAGGCCAAATCAGCCCAAGTCTCGCCATGAAGGCACCGGAATGACATCCTCGGATATTAAGGGATAAGTGAAGTGAACTCTGCTAAGAAAACATGGTCAACACACGCACGCACGCACGCAAGCGCGTGATTTCCGGTGCGAGTGAAAAGAAGAAGTCGGCTCGTGGCATGCAGTTGAATGATATCGCAAAGAAATATGGCCAAACCCGTCTACCATTGGTACAATATTGAAGCATAAGGAGGCCTTAAAAGGTATACTTTTGATAATTTTTAAAGGATTTAGGGGGTAGTATTGGGGGCCTTGGAACAAATCACACGTTTTATATGTAAAATGCGGTTCAATTTACGAAAAATCCAGGTGAAGAAAAAGGCTCTGGAATGGATTCATTTTGTAAGATGAGGTACCACTGTAATATTGTTTTCTGTCCACAACTGACAAAAATTCTTCCATTTAATTAAAAAAAAAAAAAAAAAAAAATTAAAAAAAAATAAAATAAAATAAAAAAAAAAAATCACAGGGACATGACACTTTCACGTTGCTCATTTCTACCACTGGGAACAGTAAGGACATTTTGCACTTTAGTAGATAACATGTCCTATGGAAAGGATAACCTATACGTGCTTGGTAATGGAAATATATAATAATAAGTCAAGGTTTTCAACTTTAACAAGTTTGTTTTCAAACTTAAAAGACTGTTTTACTTTAGAAAATGTTCTGAGCGGTACTGTGTGCTTTGTTCTGGAAATGGCCCACAAACCAGGTGGCATGGTGATGTAGCGGTTAACATGTCAGCCTCGCGGCAAGGCCCTGGGTTCAATTCCTGGGCTCGGAGATGGCGTTTCTGTGAGGAGTTTGCATGTCCCCCATGTGCTTGTGTAGGGTTTACTCCAGGTACTCTGGTTTCCTCCCACAGTTCAAAAGACATACAAACATTAGGCTAATTAGCTGCTCCAGATTGACCCCAGGTGTGAGTGTGAATTGTTTTGTGTGTGTGGTCTGATAAGCTGTTCAGGGTGTACCCCACCTTTACAGGGTGTTGGCACCAGCGTCCTTGGTGGATTGTCTCCTGATTGGATATGTGCATAAATAATCAGGAATACTTCTTCACATTAAATTATTCTACTCACAAATCCAGACTTAACACTACTGGTAATGTTTTGTCTATGTTATCAATAATAATAAACAACAACACTAATATCAACAACGACGACAATTATATAAAAAAAAAAAAAAAAAAGCGTCGTTCACTTACCAGGACCAGCACTGAGCCGCACATCAGCAGGATACACACAGCGAAGAAGATGTTGAGTGGTTTGGGAGGCAGTGCAGGGAAGAAGAAAGCACTGATGATAGTCACCTGTGTGAAAAGAAGGCAACAATCAGGACTCAACATTTCTCACCTTTCGAATAGAAAATAATCGAGAGAATTCTGTACAACTTACTATCACTAGTAGAGATGCAAGTCCTCCGATTATTAAATTGATTATCCTATCCTGAAAGGATAAATACAGACGGGGAGTGAAACATGAGCCAACATATGGAACAGCACTCTCCACTGCACCAGGTGAGCACTGAAACACCTTCAATAACTCGATCAACAGAAAACGAAGGGTAGGGCGAGTCGAAAAATATTCCAAAAAGGTTTAATACATAAACCTCAGTGTACATTAATTGGGGTTGAGAGACACCAGGGACCACCTCACACACTATCATGATATGTAGGTGCTGATTTGATTTTGTATACAGTGATCCCTCACTTTCTGTGGTTAATGGGGACTGAGATTCCCCGCGACCGCTAAATTCTGCGAAGTAATATCGACCCCCACTGACTGACGTATACATACATGTGTATATAATATCAATAAATACATATTCAACGTTATAAATGCTTATAATAATAATTAAACATTCAAAAATAATGCATAATATGTAAATAAAATATAAATACACAGATGCGCACCCCACATAAAAATGTAAATAGTTTTGTTGGGGGTTTTGGGTTGTTTTTTGTTTGCTCGGGGTTATTTGCATAATTGGCCTTGTTTTGCAGCATTTCCCATAACTCCCCCCTGCCACCATTCTTCCTCAATTTCCTTTTTTTTTTTATTCAATACATATATATATATATATATATATATATATATATATATATAAAAAAAAGCGATGCACTGAAGGCACATGAATTGAAGCGCGAAGTAGCGAGGGACCCCTGTATTGTTATTAAGCAGTGTTGTTCTGCTGCCTGCCATTTGAAAAGTTTCCAGTGTGTCACGTAAAATACTAAAGAGGAGCAGCAATGATTCACCAGCTTGAATTAAAAAGAAAAAATTTCCTTCATTCATTTTGTGAACCGCTTAATCCTAATTAGTGGGGACGGTGGCGTAGTGGTTAGGGTGCTGTGCTCATGATTGGGAGGTTGTGAGTTCAAATCCCAGTTAGACCCCCCCCCACTGTGCTAAGACCCCTGGGCAAGGTCTCAATCACAAGTGTGCCTCTGTTCACCCAGCAGTATAAATGGGTACCAGTAAAAATATACTGGGACGGTAACCCGCGATGGACTAGCGTCCCATCCAGGAGGAGTTGAACTCCTTGTTGCTTAATGCTACGGAAACCGGGAATAAGCACCGGCCTGATGAGCCACTATGGCCCACCAGACATTACCTTATCTTAATCCTAATTAGGGTCATGGGGAAGCTGGCGCCCATATCAGCTGACTTCGGGCGAGGGCAGGGTACACCCTGGACAGTTCGCCAGGGCATCTCAGAGCCAATAGACACAACCTTTCACACTCACTCTAACGGCTGATTTGGAACAGCTGATTAGCCTCCTGTGCATGTTTTGGACTATGGGAGGAAACCGGAGTACCTGGAGGAAACCCACACAAGCATGGGGAGAACATGCAAGCTCCAGACAGAAACTCCCGAGCTTGGAATCGAACCCAGGACTTCCTTACTGTGAGGCGGATGTGCTAGTCACTACGCCACTGTGTCTAAACATAAAATTTAACAAATTGAATAAGGAATCGATTTTGGAGCCAATGTGATGACACACAATTCACAGCATAAAACTAGGAATATGTGCACATCACAAAACACGAGGTGACAGAGTATCAAGGCGGGTTCTGTTGATCGAAATTTGATTCTTATGACATGGAAAACAGGTTTTGAAAAAGAGAAAGATGTCCATAGACATATCGGGTATAAATAAACAATCCTGTGCTAAAATTGACAGATCTGACTTGTCTACAACCTCATGCATAGTTCATATGACCCTCTGACCTTGAACAATTTGACCCAGTTTCAATTGACCTTGATAATCAGTATAACAGGTATGAATTGGAAACCAGTCTGAAACGTTGCACTCGAGAGTGTGAACAGGTATTTTTGATGAATTGACCTCTGTAACCTTGAAAAAATAGGTCAAGGTGAACCAGTGTGGATAGCCTGGTATGGAGTACCATAGGGCCCATTCAACATAAATATTAAATAAATAAATATATAAAGCAGCACAGCAGTGTAGCGGTTAGCACATCTACCTCACAGCAAAAAGCTACTGAGTGGATGCAGGACACACTGAACAGCTCACCACACACACACACACACACACACAATGTGGAACGGCTAATTAGTCTAAAGTGTCTGTTTTTTGACTATGGGAGGAAACCGGAGTACCCAGAAAACCTGCATAAGCGTGGGGAGAACCAGAAAACTCCACACAGAAACGCCCTGGACTCGAACCCTGGACCTTCTTGCTGAGAGACAGATGTGCCAAACACCACACTACTGTGCCACCCTGTAATTACATTATTATGCTATACTTGAATTAAAAAAAAAAAAAAGATATATAACAGAATTCACGACTAAGATCACATGAACTAGAAGAGAATCTGGTTGCACACAGGTATTTTCTATTTCAGACAGTTGTTTTACTTTTTAATTTTATCCTTGAGATTTTTTTAATAATTCCCCCCAATATACCCCACCATAACCGCTCACTTTCTTTATTAAATCGTTTATTTTTAAGTTCAGCCGATTTCTTCGAGTTCATATTGACAATGAACTGGACTGAGCAAAAAGCACACGTGCTCTTTACAAGAAGGACCAGAGCCGTCTCTCAACCTTTTAAGCAGCAAAGATCATTTAACGTCTGTCGAACAAAGCTTAGGGCATTTACGAGTCTGTTGTGGCCAGCACTGTCCCCTCTGCTGTTACATACTGGGGCAGCAGGCTGAGGGGTGCAGACGCAAACAAACTGATCCGCAAGGCCAGTAACGTTGTGGGGAAGGAACTGGACTCTCTGAGGGTGGTGTTGGACAGGCGAATATTGTCCAAAATAAAGACGATCTAGAACAATACCTCCCACCCCCTTCATAACCTGCTGATCAGTCACATGATCAGGCTCAGTGAGAGACTGATACCACCGTAATGCACCACTGAACAACACAGGAAATCATTCCTAGCTGTGAACATTAAACCGTACAAACAGCATACAGCAACAACATCCACGGTTATTTACATTCTACTGTTTATCATACTGATAATACTGCACATGTCCCTCACTGACAGGATTCACGCTCTACCTGTTTATATAGAAATTATTAAATTATATTTATACATATATATTATATTAACATTTAACTTTCTCTGATCCATCGCCTGTAGAGAACATGGACGCTGTGGTGCCACCACCTTCCGTTTTATAGAAATGAAGCTAATGTCACTTCGCCATGCTGTTAAATATGAAGCCAGAGATGAGAGTCGACAGCAAATGTGCTTGTTCACGTCATTAATTAACAAAGCGCACGCGTGTGTGTGTGTGTGTGTGTGTTAAGTGACTACATTAAAAATTTAGCTGAAAGATATTTATAATAATAAAAAAAAACCCACTAATTATATACAGTAGTTACAACAACACTTAATTTGAAAAGACTTTTAAGTGAGTAGACGTCATCGATGTACACCTAAACCACAGGAAAGGACAACAGCTCACTGGAGACGCACGAGATGAATTAAAGCACCAGAGATGTTCCTACGGGCCTTAAATCAGGTCCTACCCTTGCCGAAGTCTCCCCGAACAGAGGTCTGTTGTCCAGGCCACTGGTGCCATAAGTCCGTGTGGTGAAGTCTTCCATGTTCTTCTCTCCCAGGTCCCCTTCTGTCAGGAACTACATGCTCCTTCGGCAGCAGCACATCCTCATGCTCAGCTCTCTGCAAAAGAGTCAGCTGTTTATATTAGGTACAGTATGACACACACACACACACAATACAGCCATCAGACCTATATGTCGCTTCTTCTCAAAGTTGAAAGCACACAATTAAGCAGAAAGTGCTCATCAGGTTACAATTTCCCTTCACTAGAACTAAGATAAAGTCATGTGCCACTGTTGTACGTAGTGGGAGAGCGCGAGTCAGTTGCACAGCCAGGCTGTCCTCAAACCCACTGTACACATTTGGGCTGAACTAGAATGCCAATTCTCCCAGGAGTCCCAGGTGACATCATTTCCTGTCCTTAGTAATAGTTTTGTGAATGAATGAAACCTGGAGTCCAACGATTAAGAAACACTTATGAATCAAGTTTTTATTTTGATATACTGTATTAATCCTGTAAACCTGTAAGGGCAGTGGTGGCCTGATGATATATGGCACTGGATCGCTGATCCTAAGGTTGGGGGTTCGAGTCCCACTCTCCACAAGGTCGTCACCCCACCCCCACCCCCACCCCCCCAGTGCAGCTAACTGGGTTAGAACAGGTCGGCACTGTCTATGGTGAGAGGTTCATGTAAAATAACCATTGCTGACTTTCCTAAAGAGGAGCTGCAAAGCCGTCAGCGTGTTTCTGCCCCGTGCTAAAGGGTTGTTTCAGGAAGGGCATCCGATGTAAAAGCCTAAGCCAAATCAAACATGCAAATCATTCGCTGTGGCGACCCCTTAGAAAGGGAAAAAGCCGAAAGGAAATCTCACACGGTATTAATCCTGTAAGGAAAATTATTTCCTCTGTATTTAACCCATCCAAAGTGAGCACACACCCTCGGAGCAGTGGGCTGCCACACACATTGGGGCGCACAGAGAGCAGTTGGGGGGGTAGACTCCTTGATCAAGCGCACTACAGCCACTAATGTGGAGGAAGGGACGGTGCAAAGCAAAGCACTCCACCTCCGCCACATATTTTTCCTGCTGGGTCGGGAATCAACCCAGTAATCTTTTGATCCCAAAAGCTATTTGTCTAACCATTAGGCGGCAGCTACCCCTAATATGTTCAAGTGTTTGCAAACTTTTGTCCGTATAATGTGGGTATTTTTGAAATATCTAATTTTTTTTAAAGATGATCCTGTAGCTGTATACTGTATTAATCATGTCTTCAAAGAACAACTTCAGCAATTTCACATTTTGTAGCTGTTATAGGCATTTATGGGCGATATGTGGGAAGTATACAATGATTCTCATCTACCAAACCACTTAATCGTACTAGAATCACGAACAGGCTAGAGCCTATATCAACTGAGACTGAACAAAAGACCATCACAGGGCCAACACACAAACACACACTCACAACTAGGGGTAATTTACAAAAGGCCTAATGTGCACATCTTTGGACTGTGGGAGGAAAGTAGAGTACCCTGAGAAAATCCATGAAGAATTAGGGAAAATTTGAAAACTCGAACCGGGAACCTTATTGCTCTGAGGTGAACATGCGGACCACCACATCACCATGCTGTCCACAATTTCAATACAGTGGTACCTCACCTTACAAAAGGAATCCATTCCAGAGCCTTTTTCGGAACCTGGATTTTTCGTAAATTTAACCATATTTTACATGTAAAACATGTGATTCGTTCCAAGGCCCCAATACTACCCCTAAACTCTTTAAAAATTATAAAAGTATACCTTTTACGACCTCCTTCTGGTTCAATATCGTACCAATGATAGACGGGTTTGGCCATATTCCTTTGCAATATCACTCAACCGCATGCCACGAGCCCACTTCTTTTCACTTGCACTGGGAATCAGCAGTGTGTGTGTGTGTGTGTGTGTTGACCATGTCTTCTTAGCAGAGTTATAATCTTACAAATGTTTATGCAACGTTAAAAGCCTGAGCCAAAAAATAAAGTCGCAAAGAGCACTCATGAAACAACAGTAACTCTGTCCTTTACACGAAAAGCATTATGGGTGCTCCATAATAGCCAATGGGAGGGAGCTGCGTCATCCCTCCTAGCCAATGGGAGGCCAACGGGGCAGGATGTTGGGAGATAGCCAATGGGAGGTCAGCGGAGGTGGGATGTTGGAAGATAGTCAATGGGAGAACAACTCGTGCATTGTTTGAATGGCACATTTTGTAAGAACTAGTTTCGTATACACAGACAAAACAATTTTGGAAAAATGTTTTTCGTAACCTGGATTTTTCATTTGCTGGGACTATCGTAAAGTAAGGTACCAGTGTACTTTATCATCATATCACCCAGTTCCAGAGAGGAATTGTGGTATTGCATGAGGAAGTCTGGAGTGGCATGGATTATGATGTTTGCAGATGACATTGTGATCTGTAGTGAAGGGGCAGTGGTGGTCTAGTGGTATAGGGTGCTGGATCACTGATCCAAAGGTTGGGGGTTCGAGTCCCACTCTCCACAAGGTTGTCACTGTCGTCCCGTCGTCCCGTCCCGTCCCCGTCCCCCCCGTCCCGTCCCGTCCCGTCCCGTCCCGTCCCCCCCGTCCCGTCCCGTCCCCCCCCAGTGCAGCTAACTGGGTTATCAAAGGCGGGCCATGTCTCTCACTGTCTATGGTAAAAGAACCATTGCTGGCTTTCGTAAAGAGTAGGCTGCAAAGTCGTCAGCATGTTTCTATCCCTTGCTAAAAAGGGTTGTGACAGGAAGGGCATCCAACGTAAAAACTTCTGCCAAATCAAACATGCGAATCACATGATTCGCTGTGGCGACTCCTGAGTAAAAGGGAAAAAGCTGAAAGGAAGACAAGACCATTCAGACTCTAATTTGGATGAAGGGAATCACAACATGGCTTTGTCATGTGAAATCACATGTACAATCAGTTGTAACAGGGAAAAACTACAGGGCGCAAAAAATAAATACATAAAATTAAAAACAAACAAAAAAAAGTAATATCAGCAGCTAAAACATTTATAAAGTAAACATCCCAAGCAAAATATTTACAGGGACACAGGGTTATTGAAAGAAAAAACAAGGCATGTTGTCACGTGGCTTGCCAGGGAGCACAAACCCACAACAGCAGGTCATGTGAGCAGCTGATCTTATTCAGGAAAAGCTTGAGTAAACATCTGTGTGACTCCTATCAGGGAATGCACTTGGGGAGAGTACAGCAGACTGATTCACAGGCGCTGTAACAAGTTTACATACCTTTAAATATATAAAGACTACAAATTACCTTGGAATCAGGGGAAGAAACTTCTTTCACTGATGACTGAACTGTTTCATGTGAAGGTGAAAAACATTTTTACACAAAAAAACAGTGACACCGGCACAAAAAATCTGTAAGAAAATTAAAGAAAAACTTTAATGTAAACAATTTTTCTTCATACATCTTATATTCTTAAACCCAGTGATTTAATGTGCAATTCTATTTTTATTTCCTCAAACAAGACAATAGCAGGTTTCCTTTTACGAGGTTTTTCCCTCTACCCGTATTCCGAAATATAACGACTCTCGGGCTGTGATTGCTCAAAATTGCAGGTTACTTTCCCAGTGCAGCGTGTGAAAAGGAAAAACCAACCAATCATAGTACAGAAGGCGGGACTTACCAAATACAGGTAGTGGAAAAAGCGGCTAAAAACACATCGAAACTTTATCATTAATAAGCTAAAGAAATAAGCTAAACTTTTAAAAAAATAACATATTAATTTCAACAAAGTGTTGGCACTTACTTAGTCAAAAAATACTCATAGATAAACCAAGAGAGGTTTTCGAATAAAGTCAGAACACCATAAAGATTCGTGATCCTCAGTGGAGTAAAGTGCACAACATAATCATCGAGGATGTGTGAAAAAACCGGATATGACGTATTTTAAAGACACACACACACACACACACACTGAGTTAAAATTAGATAGATAGATAGATAGATAGATAGTTTTTTTTTTTAAATTTATGATTTCTGTTCCATAAGTTTGTTACAGAGCAGGACAGTGGCATAGCATGACCATCTCATCAAGATGGTTCTAGGTTCAACTCACAGGCTCAGACATTTCTGTGTGGAGTTTGCATGGGTTTCTTCCAGGTTTCCTCCCATAGCTCAAAGAAATGTAAGTTAGGTTAATTGACAGTTCCAGAGTGTGAGTGTGAATAGATGTGTGTGGGTCGGCCTGTTGGTGGACTGACTGTTCAGGGTGTATCCCTCCATCGCCCAGTAAAAGCTGAGCTCCAGCCCAGCCACGACCCTAACAGGATTAGGTGGTATGACGAATGAGTGAGTGAGTGTTTGTTACAGAATATGAAGGTTGTTTTCTTGTTCAGAAACAAGTCACAAGTGCAAGAAAGGGCCTGAGGCCATGCAGCAGCTTCATTCTGGCCTGATCACAAGAGATGCACCAACTACAGCTTCTACCCTTTCATGGTTTTGGCATTAATATCATAGAATTATTGTATTTAACAAACTTATCAACTTAACAAATTTATAAAATAACAGGATGAACTTAACCATTAAGAACAACAACAGCAGCAGCAACAACCCAAATTTATTAGATAATAATAAGTTATGTAAAAAAAAACATTTTCAAATTCACAGATGCTGATTTTGTAGTGCACAAAATAATAGATTATCAGTTTATTGTACTGTGCAATGCTGTCTTCAGTAAACACACACACACACAGAGAGAGAGAGAGAGAGAGAGAGAGAGAGATTGAGTCTGAGATGTATTAGAAGTGCCAGAGTGGGTTGGTGA
>CM045733.1:15092500-15102500 GCA_024760905.1 Plotosus lineatus
ATGACTGGTTTACTTACTTAATTACATATTACTGTACAACCATTACAGCGGCAGGTCAGGTGAGCTCTGCAATTTGAGTAGAGTAGCTCTGTAGCTAATGGCATCTTGATCTTTGCCTACACATTACTAATGCTGCAACAACGAATTGATAAAAATCAATAAAAATCGATTATTAAAAGTGTTGGCAGCAAATCTCATTGTCGAATAGTCTTGCAATTATTGTGTAAGTCAGACTCTACAGATGAATGTCACTCAGTACGGAGTTGAACGGACATGTCATATGTGCACCTCGCTGTACAGTAATTGTAAAACGTGATTGAATTATAGACCTAGATCGAGAGACATTTTTTCACAAAATTTTGTGAATCAAAGCATATGACAGGGTGCCGAGAGAAGAACTGTGGTATTGCATGAGGAAGTCTGGAGTGGCAGAGAAGTATGTTAGAGTGGTGCAGGACATGTATGAGAGATGTAAGACAGTGGTGAGGTGTGCTGTCGGTGTGACACAAGAATTCAAGGTGGAGGTGGGACTGCATCAAGGGTCAGCTCTCAGCCCCTTCTTGTTTGCTATGGTGATGGACAGGCTGACAGAGGAGGTTAGACAAGATTCCCCATGGACTATGATGTTTGCAGATGACATTGTGATCTGTAGTGAGAGCAGAGAACAAGTGCAGGAAAATCTAGAGAGGTGGAGGTATGCCCTGGAAAGGAGAGGAATGAAGATTAGCCTCAATAAGACAGAATACATGTGCATGAATTACAAGGACCCAAGAGGAACGGTGAGGTTACAGGGAGCAGAGATAAGAAAGGTGGAGGATTTTAAGTACTTCGGCTCAACAATCCAGAGCAATGGAGAGTGTGGAAAAGAGGTGAAGAAGCGTGTGTAGGCAGGTTGGAATGGTTGGAGAAAAGTGTCCGGTGTGATGTGTGATAGGAAGGTATCGGCAAAAATGAAAGGAAAAGTGTACAAGACCGTGTTGAGGCCAGTGATGTTGTAGGGTTTAGAAACAGTGGCACTGGGGAAAAGACAGGAGGCAGAGTTGGAGGTAGCAGAGATGAAAATGTTGAGGTTCTCTTTGGGAGTAACGAGGATGGATAAAATCGGAAATTAGTATATCAGAGGGACAGCACATGTAAGACGTTTTGGGGACAAAGTCAGAGAGGCTAGATTGAGATGGTTTGGACATGTACAGAGGAGGGATAGTGAGTATATTGGTAGTAGGATGCTGAGGCTGGAACTACCAGGCAGAAGGCCTCGAGGAAGACCAAAGAAAAGATTTATGGATGTGGTGAAGGAAGACATGAAGGTAGTTGGTGTAAGAGAAGAAGATGCAGAGGATAGGGTGAGATGGAGGCAGATGATTCGCTGTGGCGACCCCTGAAGGGAAAAGCTGAAAGGAAAAGAAGAAGATAAACATTACAAAACATGGCTCGGTTGTCTGCCAGTGGCACTGGAATGGAAAACATGTTTGACCGAAATCTTCAAAAGTTTGAAAGCATTTTAATCTTCATAGTCACTGAAAATTAGTTGAATGCAGTCTTTGTAAAAGTGAGATGGCTTGGCACGGGAGCGTTACAGCGACGCGGGAGCATCTTAAAAGAAACATGTAGGAATTATTATTGATGAAGAAGCTGGTCCATCAGCAATCCAAATTTATTCTGTTTTAAGGGGGCAAAAAAAAAAAAAAAAAAAAAAAAAAAAATATATATATATATATATATATATATATATATATATATACACTAGTATGCATAATATACTAGTATATACAGAGATCCCTCGCTACTTGAAGCTTCAATTCATGCAGCTTCAGTGCATCGCGTTTTTTTTCCCCCATTAAATATTAATTGAAATAAAAAATAAAGAAATTAAAGAAGAATAGGGGAAAAGTTAAGGGAAATGCCACAAAACAAGGCCAATTATGCAAAAAGAAAAAATCTAAACAAACAAAAACAAAAAACAACCCAAAACCTCCCATCAAAACAACTTACATTTTTGTGTGAGGTGCACATCTGAATGTGTGCGCGAGCATCTGTGTGTGTGTGTGTGTGTGTGCGCCTGCGCGTCTGTATTTATATTTTATTTACATCTTATGATGGTGAGAGACATGGCCGGCCTTTGATAACCCAGTTAGCTGCACTGGGTGGACAGTGACAACCTTGTGGAGATTGGGGCTCGAACCCTCAACCTTTGGATCAGCAATCCAGCGCCCTCTACAACTAGACCACCACTGCCCTAGTATGGGAATCTGAATTGGTGATTTCGACACCTGTGTCCTCTAATCCATGTGATTTCTTTAAATGTTATAAATTAAAAGTTACTGTTGGCAGATCTACTTTAGGAATGCAAGAGTAATGGTGATGACATCGATAAATGATATTTTATTTACATCTTATGCATTATTTTTGACTGTTTAATTGATATTAGAAACATTTATAGTGTTGAATATGTATTTATTGGTATTATATACACATATACATGCACGTACACGTCAGTCACTAGGGTGATTTGGGGGGTTGATCCTACTTCACGGAATTCAGTGGTCGCGGGGGGGATCTCAGTCCCAATTAACCGCGGAAAGTGAAGGATCCCTGTATATACTGTCCAGCCAAAAACAAAAAAGTATGCACATGTACGTATACGTCAGTCAGGAGGGGTTCATCCTGCTTCGCAGAATTCAGTGGTTGCGGGGGGATCTCGGTCCCAATTAAAAAGTGAGGGAGCCCTGTGTGTGTATGTGTATGTATATATATATATATATATATATATATATATATATATATATATATATATATATATAGAGGATTTTCTGAGTCGATCCTTCCGTAGGAGAGTGCTCAATACTTTTTGGTAGAGCAAATAACAATAAAAATAAAAGGAAAGGACAAAGACTTTCTATTGAAACTCCATTTATCACTACAGATCTGTTTCGAGGGGAGGTGAAACCATCCTCTCTCTTCAGGTGATTATAGAAGAACTTCTAACTTCTAACTTCTCCTATGAGACCTGAAGAGAGAGGATGGTTTCATCCAGTCAGTGATGGCTTTCATTATATATATGTAAGGTTGTTTTACCTTTACCAAAATGCACTGGCGGAAATGTTATACGATTGTTGAAAGTTGTCTTTTATATTATCACAATGTATTACTCTGGAGTTTGTGTACTATTTTGGACTGGAAATTTGAAAACAAATGATTTATTTCTGAATATAGGAATGGAAATCAAAAAATGTTTGTGCTCTTTCCAATTCATCGATTAATCGAAAAAAGAATTGACTGATTCATCGATTTATTAAAATAATCAGCTCACCAGGCAATAGCATGGAAGTAATAATGATGACCTCACTTAACCTCAAGTGCATATGACAAACTGAGGTGTTTGTGGTATTAATTTAAGCACGATTTAATAATAAAAAACGTAATAATATTTTTTTGATCATGAGATAGCAGAGTGACATCATGTCTGCAACTTTTGGAGGATTCGTTGATGAAAATCTGGCAACCTTGCACTTATGGTTTCCGGGTATGGCGTATGTTTATGTTCATGAGTTTGATTTGAGTTGAGATGATAAGAATGTGTGAAGGCGGTGTTTTTGTTGTTGTCGTTGATGATGTTGTTTGTTTTTTTTTTTTTTTTAAGTCACCTTTCTCAATTTAAATCTGTATATGAAACCAGGCTTTAGGTTTGCTAAGCTGGGGCTGGAACGTCAGAATGAGTTCTTTTCCCGGTCGGATGAAGGAATATCCAATCATCTCCATTGACAGATTCGACAGAGAAAATTTACACGCCAGAGCTTATTTTCTGTCGCACTGTCATAAAGGTGAGGTCTCATAAAACCTTTATTTTAAAGACTATTTTCAATGGTGTTTATCAGTGTCAAATTGAAACATGATGGGTTTTTTTTTTTACAGATCATATGAAAGGACTGAAAGGACCTCTCCTGAAACGAAAGTTAACATTTAGGTAAGGAGTGGCTTTATTTATTACTACTACTCTCATTATCATTATTATTATGATTATTATTTTTTTAATTATCATTCGTTCATTCATTCATTTTCAACCGCTTAATCCTAATTAAGGTCGCAGGGAGGCTGGTGCCCATCTCAGCCAACTCAGGGTGAGGGGGAACACCCTGGACAGCTTGCCAGGCCATCACAGGGCCAACACTCACACAACCATTCACACCTAGGGGAGATTTGGAACAGTCAGTTAACCTACTGTGCATGTGTTTGGACTGTGGGAGGAATCTGGAGTACCCGGAGGAAACCCACGTAAGCCCGGGGAGAACATGCAAACACCACACAGAAACTCCCAAGCTGGGAATCAAACCCACGACCTTCTTGCTGTTAGGCGGATGTGCTAACCACTATGCCACCGTGCCACCCTGTTATTATTAATATTTTATATAGCTAAATTCTTCATTGGTGCCCATCTCTGCCGATTCTGGGCAAGGGCAGAGTACACTTTGGTATCACGGGGCACATAACACACTGACAGCTATACAGTTACCTTTGTCCAAAGTCAGTAATGGTTCTTTTACACAAACCTCTCACCATAGACAGTAAGGGAAGTGGCCAGCCTTTGATAACCCAGTTAGCTGTGACAACCTATTGATCATCGGGGTTTGAACCCCCCAACCCTGGGATCACTAATCCAGCACATTAACACAATGGGACTCTTCATGGGAATAATAATGGAAATTTTCAGTTCATCATTTTCTGTAACCGCTTAATCCTAATTAGGGTCGCGGGAAGGCTGGCGCCCATTCCAGCAAACTCCGGGCGAGGGCAGAGTACACCCTGGACAACTCACTAGGCCATCGCAGGGCGGAAACACTCCAACAGCTTTGCAGCCTACTCTTGTTGAAAGTCAGCAATGGTTCTTTTACATGACCCTCACACCAGAGACGGTGAGAGACATGGCCGGCCTTTGATAACCCAGTTAGCTGCACTGGGTGGACAGTGACAACCTTGTGGAGATTGGGGCTCGAACCCCCAACCTTTGGATCAGCAATCCAGCGCCCTATACAACTAGACCACCACTGCCCTAGTATGGGAATCTGAATTGGTGATTTCGACACCTGTGTCCTCTAATCCATGTGATTTCTTTACATTTTATAAATTAAAAGTTACTGTTGGCAGATCTACTTTAGGAATGCAAGAGTAATGGTGATGACATCGATAAATGTAGGACCGCAGACTTATGACCCCCCCCCCTTGTTATAGCAATGAACACCAAGTGTTTCCTACTTAAAGGGACTTTTCCCCCACAACTGTTGCGCATGATAAAGGTTATGATTTTGTATTCATCCAAAAAAAAAACAAAAGAAGTCTAGCTTTGCAAATCTTGAGAAATATTTGTGTCTGTCAACCAATTACGTACTTTTTTCTTCTGCAAAACTTCAAATTTAATTTATTTTTAATTCCCCCCCACACACACACAAATGTAAATGACAGTCTGTTTCTTTTTCATTTGTTTTTTGTTTTTGTTTTGTAGCTTAACTGTAAAGTTGTACTGCTCATTTGTCACCAAGGAGCTTCTACTCAACAATCCAAAATATGCTTTCTGGGAAGACCG
Source organism: Plotosus lineatus (assembly GCA_024760905.1). NCBI lineage: Eukaryota > Metazoa > Chordata > Actinopteri > Siluriformes > Plotosidae > Plotosus > Plotosus lineatus. The sequence continues at coordinate 15,098,079 of CM045733.1, forward strand.
TATTGTAAGTATAAATATATATATATATATAATTTTTTTTTTTTTTTTTTTTTCTTGAGTTACAAATTTTTTCATAGATATGTTTACTCTGAAAACATCTAATTCCAGGTTGCTCTTGAATTGGACAGTCCGACACATATATCATTGACTGATGAAGTTACAGGAGAGGTGAGTGGGCTGCATTTCATGGTCTTATTACATCCTCCACACACCACTTCATTTGCTCATTATATTCATTCAAAAAATTCCTGAATGGAAGCTTTTTAAAGTTTCACTGTCATCAGGCATTGCACATAAAGAAAGGATACCATGCCACTTCTTTTTTTTTTTTATGTTTGATTTTCCCCATTTTCTCCCTAATTCAGTCATATCCAATTCACACCCATCAGGTATCACCTCTGATATCACACAACCACCATCGTCCAGGGAGGGGTGAAAGTATGCACACGCCCCCTCTGTGACATGTAATGCTAGCCGCCCTCCTCTTTTCGAACTGCGGTGCCATGCATATTTGGAGGCGATCTAACACAATCGGAGGGAAAGCTCTATCTGCCCCTTGTAGGAATGAGCTCACAGACATCCATGATTAGCCAGCGATTGTTATGGGGTAACAGGGAAGTGAGCCTATGCCGTCTCTCCCTTCTGTGAGAGCTCTACCAATTAGTTCCCATGGACTCCTGGCCACAGACGGCTGTGACCATGCTTCTTTTCATATCAAAACATTTGTATTAATAAAAACTGCTAATGATTTAAATATGTTCCAGTTTCATAGATTCAATCTTTTTTGTTCTCGCAGGTGGAAGATGTGGTTGTGACACTGTTGCCAGCTGGGCATTGTCCTGGATCAGTCATGTAAGCCATGAACAGCAGTGAAATTGTTACATGCACAGAGTTCAATATTCTTATTTGACAGACACATACTTGTACTGCCCATATTTAAATATATTATTTAAGGACTGGAGTGATGGGGGATGGGGGTGGAGATTGAGGATGGATGTGTAAGGCAGGACCTGCCCAGTGATTCTCACTCAGCATGTATTTGAATATGATCACGGCTTCACAGACTCCCACACTCCCAAAGAGTGGGGACTAGGAGAAGTGATGAGGCGCTGTTAACATTCTATGTTTTATACTTTATTCGTAATAAAATATGAAATTAAAAAATCATAATGTAGAGAAACACAATACCGTACGACACTATACTGTACTACACATTACAGTAGTCCCCCGCCACTTCGTGTTTCCTACTTCGCGTCCCCACAATATTGTGGGATTTCCCATCGGGAAATTAAAAAATGAAAGATTATTCAAAATTCATGATCAGTACAGCACTACATGTACATTCAACTACACTCCCCAACATGCTCTATTTTCCTGCTTGACTAGAGTGTTCTCTGATTGGCTGTGAATCCAGCAAGCTGATTGGTCGAGATTATATTTCCCAGTATCCAACACTCCTTTCCTCCCTCATGAAACAATGACTTTTATTGAGCTCAGGGGAAGCACCGGGGTGCGGGAAAAATCGTGTTCATTGTAGTAATGAGGGGAAAACAAAAACCAAAATCACTGGGAGAGTATCAACACGGAAACTGGTCGAGCACAGAGCTATTTATAGTGCACTGATGGCTGAGTGAATTCGGGTGCGCTCTGTGGATTTCGTCTGTGGGTAACAGCCACGCCCCTCTCCAGCACATGCAGTGTATGAGGAGAGAGAGAAAGAGAGTTAAACGCTTGTGAGTTTGGACATTAACATTATATGTCCTAAAGCAAAGGCTCTGGAGGCGCTGATGAGCCCCAACCAAGCACCAGTGCCGCCAGTGATTCTCCTTCTCGACGTGGCCGTGGATTTGTTAGTTATAAGGTTTGTTATACAGTATTTATATATATTTATTGTCATTATAAGGTGTATAATTATTTATATATTAATATACGTTGCCTGTATAACATTAACATGTATAGAACACTTTAAAATTAACTTCTATATAAATTTTACATAATATATAGGTGTCCTTAAGAAGTGGCAGAAGTCATTTCACGTTTTTTTTTGCATTTCGCGGGGGAGCCCATTAACCGCGAAATAAGGGGGATTACTGTATACTGAAGCACACAAAATTATACAGCACTACACTCTACCGTACTGCACTACACTATAATCCATTGTTCTATACCACACAATACTGTACAGTACTGTGCTACACCATACTCAGCTGTTCTGCATAATACTATACAATACTACGCTGTACTACACTACAATCTGCTGTACTGCACAGTACTATACAGTACTGCACTGTACTTGACAATACTATAAGTGGTGCACTATACTATACTGCACAACATGATGCAGTACTGCACTACGCTATACTCCATTGTTCTATACTACACAATACTGTACAGACGCTCCCCGACTTATGCTCATCCGTTTTACGTTATTTCGATTTTACATTTTTTTCTAAAAAAAAAAAAGTCAAATTTTGAGTTTAGACGTACCTACGTAGTACTCTGACCTAATGACGCTGCATTCATTGTTTACAAACCACAGACTGAGTGTATATGTATGTGTGTGTGTGTGTATATATATATATATATATATATATATATATATATATATATATATATATATATAAAATCAGTTATATAGTGTGTTACCCTTGTGTTAAGACGTCATCTCTGTGATCTTTGTGTTTACACTTTTTTGCAGACTTTTGTAACCCTAAGCAAATATGGTTGATCAGAAGTGTAAGCCTACTCCCCCAGTGCGGCTAACTGGGTTCTCAAAGGCGGGCCATGTCTCTCACTGTCTATGGTGTGAGGCATGTAAAAGAACCATTGCTGACTTTCGTAAAGAGTAGGCTGCAAAGCCGTCAGCGTGTTTCTGTCCCTTGCTAAAGGGTTGTGACAGGAAGGGCATCCGACGTAAAAACCTCTGCCAAATCAAACATGCGAATCAAGATGATTCGCTGTGGCGACTCCCGAGTAAAAGGGAAAAAGCCGAAAGGAAGACAGACAGAAGTGTAAGCCTACTAGCATGGGTGCAAGTCTCGTACACAGAGATGAATTAACTATCTGCTCAGATCGGCACAATCTACCATGCATACTCAGTTAAGTAAAGAGAGTTGTAAAATGAAAACCAGAATCCACAAATTACAGAACAATTACAGATATTTATTATCTTTTAGCAGAATCCTAAGAGTGTATAGTTATTTTTATATTAATATTCATTAGGATTTGTATGCATCTCTTGAATATTTACTTACTTGCTTACACAAAAGAAAGAACTCTCCGCTTTGCTGGGATTCACATCAGTGCAGGCTGTGTTCGAAACAAGTTCAACGGCACCCTTGCGCACTTGAAAGACCGGAAATCCGTATAACCCACAACAAGCACACTTCTTTTGCAAGTACACTACTTTCGGTGTTGAGCGCTTCACATATTGTAAGCATTGATTGGCTGTTTTAAGCTTCATGTAAAGTGACTCGGTATAAATAAGTGACTTATTTGAAATTAATGTTGATATTATTTGATATATTTGATATTATTTTACAATGTTATGTTTAATAATAATTGATTTAGGGGTGTTTTATGAGATACGGTAATGTTATTTGTGGATGTATAGTACAGTATGAGCATCATACATCAACACCTTATACGTCATACGTCACTGTAACAACTTACGTTCACTTTCAACTTGCGGTCGGCCGTCCAGAATCAATTAAAAACATAAGTCGGGGAGCGTCTGTACAGTGCTGTGCTACACAATACCCAGCTGTTCAGTACTACACTGTACTGTACTCCACTACAATCTACTTTACTGCACAATACTATACAGTACTAAACTGTAAATGTAGTGCACTTTATATTCCTGTGCAGTACTCCACTGTACTGTACTATACCGTGCTGTACTGCACAATACTGTACAGTGCTGCACTATATGTTGCATTATACTGTGCTGCACTCTACTGTGCTGTACTATGCATTGCTCCACTATACTCCATGGTTATGTACTACACTATTTCTAAGCTGTACTGAGCTATATTACACAATACTGCAGTATAATGTGCCGTACTATACTTCGCAAAGTTATACAGTACTAAACTATATTGTACTGCACCCCACAATCAGCTCAAGTAACACTCCTTCTCATATCATAGGTCCGTTATGTGAAGTGTACTACACTTCACTATACTATGCTGTAATATACTATATGATACAGCATTGTATTGCACTACACTATCCTACACTGTATTACATACAGTAATACTGTACAATATTGCCTTACATTGTTCTATGCTGTACTACACAATACTTTACAATACTGTACTGTGCTATGCTGTTAGAAGGAATTGTACTGCACTATACTATGCCATAATAAAATGTACCGTGATACACAATAAGATGCTATACTATACTGCACTATACAATACA
>CM045733.1:15107500-15110000 GCA_024760905.1 Plotosus lineatus
AATTGATGCTACATTTTCTAGCATATGTTGTGCTAGTTTGGGAGTGAATAACCAAAGCCTGAAAGAGAGTTTCAGCCTTTTAAACCTGCAACCCTGGAAAAACTCATGTTTAAAGGTAATCAAAGTATTTTTAAAATTCCGACTTTCCCCACTTTGCAGTGATTGGGCACATGGGTATACATTGAATACAGTAGTCACATGATCCCATTCTTTCTGAAAAGTCAATGAGCCAGGAGAAGGCCATATTTTACGCAGTATACAGTCACATGAAAACATTATATAATAGTTAAAAAGAACTTTCCAGTCACTTTCAGACAGTAGAAAATACTTCAGAAGTCGGGCAGTTTAGCCGACTTTGGAGCTCTATCTATCCTTCTGTCTCTACTCGTGCTACACAGACACTGGAATAAAGTTGCATTGTTTATTTTTGTGCCACAGACCCGGACAGTGACGACGAACTGTTTGGAGATGTTCGACTATCACCAATGAGAAAGAAGCTTGCTGTAAATGAGGAGAAAGAGCACCACAGCCCAGAAAATTCAGATTGTGAGGGAAGAGAGACTCAAACTATACAGCAGCTGCAGCCTTTGGTTCAGCCACACAACTACATGGACTGCACGGAGTCCAATGATGATGATGATGGAGATGAAGATGATGTTGAGGAGGAAGAACTTCCTACATGTCAGTCAACTGGGGATGCCAAACCCACTCCATCCTGCTTAGGTGCAGATAAGTCGCCGGCCCTTCCAAAGCCGGCTCTGCCCAGCTGGAGTACATTCTTCACAGCACAGCCAGTCATTACTGATGACAGCGGCGAGCTGGAAAACAGTCAGAACAGCCAGACTATTTCTACTGATTACACAATGTCACAGTCCCCCGAGCTCTTCAACGATGACCATGACTCCGAGTCAGGTCATGTGACTTCCTCTCAGTCAACATATGTGTCAGAAGCAGCCTTAGAGAGCCTCAGCCAGCTTGACACACTGCCTGTACAGTGCAACACCATGAACACGTGGGACAATTCTCACTGGAAAGTTGACATGCAAGCACCATTGACTGATGGTCACCCGGACCAATGCGATGCCCCAGACCACACAGAACCAGCTTCAGATTCACAGGTGTCATCTGATTTTGATCTGCCAATGACTCCTGGCTCCAAGTCTCCGCAACCTGAAGAGTTGAAGGAGTTGTATAAGAAGTTGGCAGCTGGCGAGGACATGATTAAAAAATCATCACTAGACTCATTTATTAACAAAGAATTGGATCACATCAAAAAATGTGCCTAGGTCTGAATAGAATGTGCTTCCAAAACAGTAATTACTACATTTTTGATATAAACAAAATCTATGTGGTGTCCCTCAGGATCTGTTCATTTCCATTTCTAAATCAATGTGTTTAAACTGACGTAATAAATGCAAAAATATGAATTAGTGTGAATCATGTGTAGCATGAATATGAAGTTGTTAAGAGTGTGTGTGTGTGTGTGTGTGTGTGTGTATAGTCGTACAGTCGGCCCTCTACTTACAAAATTAATCTGTTACAGAGCCTTTTTCGGAACCTGGAGTTTTTCATAAGTAGAGGTGCATTTTACATGTAAAATGCGTGATTCGTTCCAAGGCTCCCAAGACTACCCCATAAACCCTTTAAAAATGATAAAATTACACCAATTTTGTATGAAATATGTGTTAAAAGTAAAAGAAAATTATTTATTAAACCATTTAAACATATTAAACCATTTTATTAACATATTTATTAACGCACATACACACACACACACAACACTGTCTCTCTCTCTCTCTCTCTCTCTGTCTCTCACACTCACACACACATAAAACTCTCTCTCGATCTCTCTGTCTCTCTGGTGTGTTTTGCCGAATGTGGGCTCCTCCTACACACAGCGCGCAGCCGACGGATCATTTGAGTAATATATTTAAAGCGTACATTTAGGGTAATGTATTTAAAGCGGAATTACAGTACCTGTTTGAAAGATCAGAGGTCCTGATTCAATATTAACTTGCTTCCTTGGGAGCTTGGAGGTCTTGTCCCACGGAGCACTTTCATGCCTTCATCTTCTTCAATATCGTGCCGAAATAAATGCCTTTGTCACTGTATTTCCACTTTAAGGTCTCCGTCTGCTTCAATATCGTCCCGATTGTAGAGGGGTTTTGGCCATACTCCTGTGTGATTTCGCTCAACCGCATCCCACTTTCGTATTTTTTTATCATCTCCTGCTTCACTTCGATTGATAACGGAGCCCGCTTCTTCTTTTCTGTGTCACCGGGAATCACTTTCTTGTGGTCCATGATACATAACAAAATATAACGCTGCAATGATCAATCTCAAAACAAGCCAACAGTCCTGTTCAACTCTCCTTCACTCGTGTGACAAACAGGAAGTATGGGTACAGAAAGTATGGTACAGTTCAGCTCCCTCCTGGCCAATGGGAGGCCAGCGGGGCGGGATGTTGGGAGACAGCCAATGAGAGAAATTCGCGCATTGT
>CM045733.1:15115000-15162500 GCA_024760905.1 Plotosus lineatus
CCTTGCCTGACTTCTTTTGATGCAGCTGAGCAGACACTCTACCCAGAGTTCCCTTCGGGATGTCTGACATAAGAAAACTCCCTCTGAAAGAAACCCCTTTCAACCAGCTATATCCGTGAGCTCATGCTTTTGGTCACTACCCAAATCTCATGACCATAGGTGAAAGGTTGGCACGTAGATGATCCAAATCCAAATGATTTGTAGTGAATCCAAAGCATCGCCTTTGGGTTTGGCGCCGTCTTTACCGTAATGCACCAGTGTAGTACACCATATTAAACAGGTGCCAATAATTATGAACTGTACACCTGTTGCATCTCCACTGCCTCATCAACTACACATCATGTTGGGTTTTTAAGTTAGGGTGCACATTAGGAAACCATTTTAACAATCCTAACAATTGTTCTGACATTTAACAAGTATTATCATAGAAAGTCCTTTATTGGGAAAAAAAAAAATATTTAAATGCCAGATTGAAGGACACATTTGTCTGAGGAAAAATGTGATTGTTATAAAATGTCCAGTGGATTCTACAGAGCACATGGATTACAGGTGCTGTGGTTTAGACGTTAATATAGTTCTATGACGCTGCTGCAGCTGTTTCTATAGTAACAGCCTCCAATCTGCCGCTGCCTTGCTCAGTACAAGTGATGTGGAGTGAACCGTCCCTGAAAGAAAAAAAAAAAAAAAAAAAAAAGAGGCAGACACACACACACACACACACACCAAGTAAGCCAATCTACTGCTCTGCTTATACTGCATGTCATACACTCTTAATACTCAAAAGGCAGGAACATTCACCTCTTCATTGTGACCACCGTGACTATTTCATGCAGCTCCGCTTTAGGTTCAAGGTCCCTGAGAACAATCTGCGGATGCAATAAAAATGCTGCATTTACTCATACTGAGAAAACTGGTACACGATTATCTAAAATATTGCTGATGTTAAAGACCTGTGCTAAAGGTTTCTGAGCCTGGTACAGCTCCAGGCAGACCGATGCCAGACTACCAGGACCCTGTAGCGTGTGCTGGCGACGAGCAGGGAGGGGCGTGCCAGATGGAAACAAAACGGTAAAGATGTCCATCCCGGCGTCATCCACTTCCTATAGAGAAGAGAACTGTATCGGTTAGGTAAGTCAACCTCAACCTGGGAATCGTTAGCAGTCATGATCACAACGGAGAACATTCATCTTATGTAGTCTACACAGTATAATTCTAGGAATCCAGAAAACAGAGAAGATATGAAGCCTCACTCGAGAAACATGAACCTTCTGTTACCCAACCCTCATCTCAAAGCCTTTGACAGTTTGGTTTTTCATTACTCAGTCATACTTGTTAATTCAAAACCAATAAATGAACCACTGTTCCACCGAGTCAGAAGCACCTGCTGATATTGAGGAAATAGTGGAGGTAGATGGACAGAGAAATTTGTCCTCTTCATTGTTGAACTCCTACACAAGTAGCCAGAAAAAGATTAAAATAGCATCAATGCAGTGCATTTCAGACTTGTTTAGATAAGGTACCAATAGTTCTACTTCAGCATGAACAGTGGGGTCCAGAAGCCTGAAATCACATTCAAAAGCTGGTATTTTGTTTAAAAACAAACAAACAAACAAACAATCAAAAAACACTGGAAGTAAGCAGAAGGTTTGAGGTATTTGAAAAGTCTTCTTCCATTTAACCCGGGGTCGGGTCGGGTAGTGGGTGCAGCACCCTAAACAGTGAGGTCCAAATGTGCCTCTCCCGAGCCAGCTCTTCCAGGGGGAGACTGTGGCGTTCCAAACCAGCCAAGAGACAGTCCTTCCAGCATGTTCTAGGTTGACCTCGGGCTCTCGTTCGGCTAGGACATGCCCGAAACACCACATCAGGGGGTCATACAGAAGAATTATCATCAGATACCCAAGCCATCTCAACTCACTCTTCTCAACATGGAAGTGCAGCGGTTCTACACCAAGCTCCTCCCTGATTAAACAACTTCGCCCGCTAAGCCAGAGCCCCACCACCCGATGAAGGAAGCTCATTTCAGCTGGTTGTTCATGATCTTGTTCTTTCGATCACAACCCAAAGCTCGTGACCATGGGTGAGGGTTGGAACTCAAATCGACTGGTAAATCGAGAGCTTTGTCTTCAGAATCAGCTGCTCCCTCACCATGACAGAGTATTCCTTTGTTTGTGGCGTATTGATCCCCAAAATGAAGTGTTGGACGATGGTCCACAACCTTTTCAAGGCCAACCGTCTTTTTCCAGGCCCTTAAACTCCTCCCACACCCAAGATTTTGCATTCGCGAGAGCCTGGGCTGTAGGCATCTTTGAACTGTCAGTACCCAACCGCTGCCTCAGGGGTCACACAGACCACAAGAACCTGAAGGCCTCCTTCTTCAGTTTAATGCCCTGCCCCCCCAGATGTCCACCCGATTTGGGGCTTGCCCCCACAAAAGGCACTGATGATCTTCAGGCCACAGCTCTGGGCTGCCGCCTCAATAATAGAGACAGAGAACATGGCCCATTTGGACTCCATGTCCCCAGTCTCAATTGGAATGTGGTTGTAGTTCTACCATAGGTTGAAGGCCCTTCTAACAAGAGACTCCAATAAACGTTTCAAAGAGATCCTAACTAACACACTTGGGTTGCCCAGGAATGAAAGGCAGCCTCCCCCACCATCAGAACAGTGTCTGTGATAGACAAACCGTGATGAGCATAAGTCCAACAACAAAACACCATTCGGGTTCTGATCAGAGAGGCAGTACCCACCAATTGGATCCTTCCAGGTCATACTGTCATTGCCCAAATTTGAGCCCAGAGAGAAGAGGCAATAAGGATGCCCACACCAGCTGGATGAGCAACTCCAGAATGAAATAAGGGCCAGCCCCTCTTGAAACGAATGGCTCCAGAGACCAAGCTTTGTGTAGAAGTGAGCCCAACTATATCTGGAAATTATATATCTAAAAAAATTGATTCCCTAAACCTAAAGACAGACGTCAATCATTAAAACAGTTAAATAATATACAGCTATCAGATCCACAACTAGTGTTTTAGCCCCATTCAGACTGAACTAATCTCATTAAATATCCTCATCTAAACCAACCTGTGTGCTCGATCGAGTGCCTACATGTTTCCTGAAACAAATACTATCAGAAGTCAACTCTTTATTAAATGCAATAAATTCTTGCCTCATCATTAGTTATGTACCTAAATCCTTTAAACTCATTATCAAACATCCGCTGAAAAAACCTGATCGTGACCCATATCAGCTGTCCAACTATAGATCAATATCAAACCTCCCTTTTTTTTTCTAAGACAGAAAACACTGTAGCACAGCAGTCATGTTCATATCTCTTTGCAGGAATAACGTTCACAAAATCTATCAGTCAGGTTTTAGGCCTCATCACAGCATAGAGACAGCATTCGTTAACGTGGTAAATGACCTCCTGATGGCCTTCTACCACGGCTGTGTCTCCCTGATTGTGTTACTTGACCTTAGTGCAGCCTTTGACACCACTGATCGTATGATTCTTTTTGACAACTTAGAAAACGTTGGAGTTAAGGGACCAGCCCACTCCTAGTTTAAATCTTATTTAAATGACCGTTATCAGTTTGTTGATGTAAATGGTGATTTCTCTTTACGTTTTAATGCCAAGTTTGGTGTTTCACAAGGTTCTGTCCTAAGCCCGTTGCTTTTCTCTCTATACATGCTCCCTTTGGGTAATATCATTAGCGATGGTGGTATTAGTGTTCATTGTTATACTGATGATCAGTGTTCCCATTAACAGAGATGAAAATGTTGAGGTTCTCTTTGGGAGTAACGAGGATAGATAGGATTAGGAATGAGCACATCAGAGGGACAGCACATGTAAGACGTTTTGGAGACAAAGTCAGAGAGGCTAGATTGAGATGGTTTGGACATGTACAGAGGAGGGATAGTGAGTATATTGGTAATAGGATGCTGAGGCTGGAACTACCAGGCAAAAGGCCTAGAGGAAGACCAAAGAGACGATTCATGGATGTGGTGAAGGAGGACATGAAGGTCGTTGGTGTAAGAGAAGAAGATGCAAAGGATAGGGTGAGATGGAGGCAGATGATTCGCTGTGGCGACCCCTGAAGGGAAAAGCCGAAAGGAAAAGAAGAAGTGTTCCCATTAAGAAGAATTGAACTTGCTCCAATTCTGTGTTCAGATGATTCTGATGCTGGAGGCAATGGCTAATCTTGACGACGTAGCTTGCTGGACAGCAGGAAGTGCGGGGAGGGTATTCCTCTAATGCAGTGCTTCTCAATTATTTTCTGTTACGCCCCCCCTAGCAAGAAGAAAACAATTCGCGCCCCCCCACCACCCACTTTCCGCCGCAACTATAAATTATAACTTTTTTCTATAATATAGTTACAGGTATATCTCTTCATTATATCGTATCCTTGTTAACATAAATAAAACAAAAAGAAAGCGATATAGTTCAACTTACAAGAATAACTTTAACATTTTTTATTAGTCTGTAAAAGAAAGTGCATCAATTTGCCTTAAATTTAAAAATAATAATATCCTTGTTACATTTTTGACAAACTTACCACACCATTTGCTGCTGAAAATAAAATCAATAAATAATTAATTCAAATTGACTTCAGAAACATTAACTCAGGAGCACAATATATAAACACTTTAACCTACAAAACAAGAACAAATAGTACTATTTGTGGTGATTTTTTCTCAAAATGAGGAAGCCAAGATTAATGGCTATAATGAGCACGTTTTGCAGCGCACAGCTTCTCAAAGCGAGGTTTGAAGCATGACACTGCAACTCTCAGCTCCTGCTCAATGTTTAGCTGGGACCTGTACTTGGTCTTCAGTGCAGCAACAGCGCACAATGGGCAATGAGGGCGCCACTGCCAACTACTGGAGTGGATGTGCAATTACACTTTCTTGTAGTACGGCGGAAAAAAAGCATGTTCTCCTGGGTCACACGCGCCCCCCTCAGCATCCCATCGCCCACCCCCCAGGGGGGCGCGCCCCACTATTTGAGAAGCACTGCTCTAATGCAAGGGTGTGTGTGTCCTATTTCCGATAGATGGCAAACATTTTGTTTAACATTATTTACGAAGAAATTATAGATTGTGGAACTTAAAACAAAACAAAGACGGAAAAATTACTGGCACAGAACCAATAATTCCTTGCACCAATCTTAAATAATTTGCACTGCTGTTGCGCCATCTTAGCCTAAATGGGAACCCTGCTGATGATGATGCAGATATTTCAGAAAATCCAGGTGAGGGACATCAGCTTAATAAAGTTGAGAAATGTGTCAAGGACATTAAACACTGGATGCTACTATCTTGCTCTTATTAAGCACTGATGAGACAGAAATACTTGTGCAGGCAGCTAGAAATAAAGCTTCTGATTATGTAATAGGTTTAGATGGTATTTCAGGCTCATCATGTCTAACAGTAAAGGACCTTGGAGTGATTATTGATGCTGGCCTTTCATTTGAAGCTCATATAGATAATATTGTTTGGGAAGCCTGTCTGGTAAGATATTTCTGGGGTACTGTCTGGATGTTCTAATAGCTGCATAAACAAGCTCCAGTTAGTCCAGAATCCAGCAGCAAGAGTCCTTATCAGAACTCGAAGACATAAGCATATCAGCCCAATATTATTTGCACGGCACTGGCTCCCAGTTAAATTTCAAATCAAATCTATAAATACTACTTTTAAACTAAGACGCTCTCAATCGTCTCATGCCACATTATCTTAGCGAACGTCTTGTTTATGATCCATCACACCCTCTTAGATCAAAACGTGCAGGTTGCTTTGTGACAACGTGAATAATGAAGACTACTGCAGGGGGCGGAGCATTCTCTTAAAGCCTCACAGTTATGGAACAACCTTCCAGTTAATGCTCGGGACTCAGACACAGACTGTTTTTAAGACGAGGCTGAAAACGTACTTGTTTAGCGGAGCATTTTGTTAATAGGCTTGTATTAGGTAAAGAGGCAGATCTGGGGGTCTCCGGCATAGAGAGTTCTGATAAACTGTGATGTTGGGATGCTGTCACTCCCTCACTGTACATGCTCACCCTTGAACGTGGAGTGGCTGATTGCCCCATGTCATAGGGTCCCTCATATCTGCCTTCCTTCTGGTTCTCTCTCTTTTAGTTATGCTGCATTGCCAGTCATGCTGGAGTCCCTGCTGCACGCAGCAATAATAAATTCTTCCATTTCCACTCCAATGGGCAGTGGTGCCCTAGTGGTATAGGGTGCTGGATTGCTGATCCTAAGGGTGGGGGTTTGAGTCCCACTTTCCACATGGTTGTCACTGCCCCCCCCCCACCCCCCCACCCCCAGGTCATCTACCTGGGTTATCAAAGGCCTGCCATGTCTCTCGCCGTCTGTGGTGTGAGGTTCATGTAAAGGAACCATTGCCGACGTTCCACAAGTGTAGCTGCAAAGCCGTCAGCGTGTTTCCTCCCTGCGATGGCCTGGCGAGCTGTCCAGGGTGTACTCTGTCCTTGCCCGGAGTTGGTTGGGATGGGCGCCAGCCACCCTGCGACCCTAATTAGGACTTAGCGGTTACAGAAAATGAACTGATGATGATTTCCACTCCATTATTGTGAGTATACACAACAACCCCTACCTCCCCATTCTTCATCTGTGATGCTGGTGATCCTGATCCTTCTGCTTTCTGAATCCTGTGGTCTGTCCTGGTGTGCTGATGAAGATCCATATGAATTTAGATGTGTACTCAGACTGTGAAGAAACTCTTTTCTCCACAATTATTTAAGACTTACAGTTGTTGTATAACCAGGGCAGTGGTGGCCTGGTTGTAAAGGAGCGCTGGATCGCTGATCCTAAGGTTGGCGGTTCGAGTCTCACTCTCCACAGGGTTGTCACTGTCCCTACCCCAGTGCAGCTAACTGGGTTATCAAAGGCCGGCCATGTCTCTCACCGTCTATGGTGAGAGGTTCGTGTAAAAGAACCATTGCGAACTTTCATAAAGAGTAGCGCATAGCCGTCCGCGTGTTTCTACCCCTTGCTAAAGTGTTGTGTCAGGAAGGACATCCGACATAAAAACCTATGCCAAAACAAATATACGAATCGGATGATTCACCGTGGCGACCCCTGAAAAAGGGAAAAAACCTCAAGGAAAAGAAATACTTGTTGTATAACCAACCAGTCAACAGTTTGGAGTGTAATGAAGTTTCTCATATATAGTTTGTTTCTTTATGGTTCCACACAAATGAGGATGGGTTTTCCTTTTGGGCCTGGTTCTTCAAGGTTTCTTCCTCACATCATCTGAGGAAGCTGTGGGTGACGCACATTAGGAGTTGCAGAAAACGTTTAAATTCGTTAATACTTCGTAAATTCCTACTTTTACCGTGTAAAGCTGCTTTGCGACGTCAACTGTTTAAAAAAACAAAACAAAACAAAAAACACGCTATACAGTCGGCCCCCTACCTATGAAATTAATCCGTTCCAGAGCCCTTTTCTTAACGTGGGGATTTCGTCAGTAGGGGTCGCATTTTACATGTTAAATGCCCAATTCGTTCCAAGGCTCCAGTCTTTGGACTGGATAAACCCCATTAAACCCTTTAAAAATGATAAAAGTACACCAATTTTGTATGAAATATGTGTTAAAAGTAAAAGAAAATTATTTATTAAACCATTTAAACATTTTATTAACATATTTATTAACACACACACACACACACACACACACACACACACACCTGTCTCTCTCTCTCTCTCTCTCGCTGCGGGCCACGCCTACAAGACGTGAAATTCAAAGCGTATTCCCTGCTTGACAAGGAGATCCAAACTCAACTTTAACTTGATTCCTTGAGGGATCGGAATTTCAGATGAGCTCAAATGCGCCCACGTTTATTAAACATTTACTGAATTAAACAACTTAAGGCAGCTTAACTCTTTAGTTTTTAGTTTAGTTTTTTCTGTCTCTATCTGGGAGGCCAGTGGGTCGGGATGTTGAGAGACAGCCAATGAGAGAGCAACTCGCGCATTGTGTGAAATTTTGATTGGTGCGCTTGAATTTCTTTTCGTAAGAGGGGGTTGTTTTCATATCCCGGGGACGGAAACTTAGGAAAACGATCTTCGTAACCCGGGGAGTTCGTACCCAGGGGTCTTCGTAAGTAGGGGGCCGGCTGCACAAATGAAATTGAATTGAGTATCTATTCTGTAGCTCCTCCTCAGAGTCCGGACCTTAACCTTGTTGATTGTTTTTGGGAAGTTCTGGAGAAGACTTCACCGAGTGGTTCAGTTTCCCCTTCATCAATTCATGACATCAGTGAAAAATTAATCCAACACTTGACTGAAATAAATGTTAGGTTGCTTAATTCATTGAAACAATGTCATGACATTAAAAGCAAGGCTAACAGTAACACAGCCTTTCCATAACCCCAGCGGTTCTGAAAACTAATAAATCGCATGTATTTTCCTGTAATATGCATTATCTCGTATCTAATATTTACACCTTCCATTACCGCCACCCTAATCCTCAAAGTAAAAACTGGATTCAAATAGCTGTGGTGCAGCGACTAAATAAACATTATATACGCACAGCATCATTTTAAGACGGGTCACTGAACTCCCTTATACCTACTGTAGTCATTGTTTCTCTCTCACCTTGACCAGGATGTCACTGGCACAGCAGTCCACAGTGATAGAGTCCTCACCCAGATCCAGGCTGTCCTTGCCCACCAGGATTCCTGCCTGCATGGCTGCACCCACTGGGATCACCTCATCTGGAGGAATGGAGGAGAGCAGTTCCACATCTGGGAACAGGTCTTTGATCATCTGCTGAAGTTTGGGGATCCGTGCCGAGCCTCCACTCAGAACCACCTGCAGTGCAGGTTCCAGGGTTAGTGTTAAAGCTCTACGTACTTTTCATCTCAGTTCAGAGAGTAAAGACTGCATTTCTACATGATGGTTGTGAATATCTGTATACAGGGATCCCTCGCTGCTTCGCGCTTCAATTCATGCGGCTTCAGTGCATCGTTTTTGTTTTTTTTTTTTTTAATTATTCAACGAATTAAGAAAATAAGGAAATTAAGGAAGAATATGGGAAAAAGTTAAGGAAAATGCCACAAAAAGAAGGCCAATTATAAACAAACAAACAAAAAACAACCCAAAACCTCCCATCAAAACTAATTACATTTTTGTGAGGTGCCCATCTGAATGCGTGCGTATATTTATATTTTATTTACATCTTATGCATTATTTTTAATGTTTAATTGTTCTTATAAGCATTTATAGCATCGAATATGTATTTATTGATATCATACACATACATGTGTGTATACGTTAGTCAGGGGAATTGATCCTACTTCACGGATTTTGGTGGTCACGGGGGATCTTGGGCCCAATTAACTACGGAAACTGAGGGATCCCTGTATTACAAGACACTCCCCGACTTACGTTGATCTGTTTTACGGTTTTTTGTTTCCAAAAAAAAAAAAAAAAAAAAAAAAAAGGCAAATTTTGATTTTAGACGTACCTAATAGTATACTGACGTAATGACGCCGCGTCCATTGTTTACAAATGACAGACTGAACATGCCCCTCCTTCTTCCCAGTTCAGTTATATATAAAATGATCTTTGTGTTTACACTGTTTTGTGGACTTTTGTAACCCTAAGCAAATATGGTTGGTGATTCACATCAGTGCAGGCTGTGTTCGAAACAACAGCACCCTTGCGCACTTGAAGGACCAGAAGTCTGTATAACCCACAGCAAGTACACTAATTTTGCAAGTACAGTAAAACCTCCGCTGACGAACGCTTAAGCTCACGAACTTTTCGCCTCAAGAACATTAAATTTGCGAGCATATAGTCTCTGCTGACGAACTAGTTTTCGGCGGATGAACCAAACCACGCGGTCGAACAGCGCCACGGTGGCAGCCACGAGAAGCTGACGCACGCTCATGGCGTCACAGTTCGTCACCCCCTTTCTTTGAGTGCGGAAGTGGTTTGTGTTTGATAGACATTTTGGACCATATTGAGTGTACTTTTGCTATTATGGGACCGAAAAAGACCCCACCACAGGCGGAGATCATTGAAAAACACAAACGAGGTGTGCGTTTGTGTGACTCAGCATCCCAGTACCAGTACGCTAAGTCTACCATTGCTCCCATCCTTAAGAACAAGGAAGCTATTAAGGGTGCGTGTGTGGCTAAGGGTGTTTCCAAACAGTAGGCGTTTCCAAACACTCCTTCCAAACAGTAAGTCCCTCCCTCCCTCCTCCTCCCACTCCATTCCATCAAGCCAGTGCTTCTCAAATAGTGGGGCGATGGGATGCTGAGGGGGGCGCGTGTGACCCAGGAGAACATGCTTTTTTTCCGCCGTACTACAAGAAAGTGTAATTGCACATCCACTCCAGTAGTTGGCAGTGGCGCCCTCATTGCCCATTGTGCGCTGTTGCTGCACTGAAGACCAAGTACAGGTCCCAGCTAAACATTGAGCAGGAGCTGAGAGTTGCAGTGTCATGCTTCAAACCTCGCTTTGAGAAGCTGTGCGCTGCAAACGTGCTCATTGTAGCCATTAATCTTGGCTTCCTCATTTTGAGAAAAAAATCAGCACAAATTGTTCTATTTGTTCTTGTTTTGTAGGTTAAAGTGTTTATATATTGTGCTCCTGAGTTAATGTTTCTGAAGTCAATTTGAATTAATTATTTATTGATTTTATTTTCAGCAGCAAATGGTGTGGTAAGTTTGTCAAAAATGTAACAAGGATATTATTATTTTTAAATTTAAGGCAAATTGATGCACTTTCTTTTACAGACTAATAAAAATGTTAAAAAGTTATTCTTGTAAGTTGAACTATATCGCTTTCTTTTGTTTTATTTATGTTAACAAGGATACGATATAATGAAGAGATATACCTGTAACTATATTATAGAAAAAAGTTATAATTTATAGTTGCGGCGGAAAGTGGGTGGTGGGGGGGCGCGAATTGTTTTCTTCTTGCTAGGGGGGGCGTAACAGAAAATAATTGAGAAGCACTGCATCAAGCCATCAACTACCATCACAAAGGTAAATAAAACGACTTTATTATACAGTACAGTTTATTTCTTTAATTACAATACAATAGCACATTTATTATACATAAAATAAGGTATATTTTTGTGTAGTTTTAAGGCTTATTTAGTAGAAAATTATGTTTTATGGGGACCTGGGAACGGCTTATTCTCATTTTAATGGTTTCTTATGGGAAATAAATGTTCGGAAGACGAACTTTTCGCCTTACACACACTTTCTGGGAACCAATTATGTTCGTGAGCTGAGGTATCACTGTACACTACTTTCGGTATTGAGCGCCTCGCATATTGTAAGCGTTGATTGGCTGTTTTAAGCTTCATGTAAAGTGACTTATTTGAAATTAATATTGATATTATTTTACAGTGTTATGTTTATAATAATTGATTTCGGGGTGTTTTATGAGATACGGTAATGGTATTTATGGATGTATAGGACAGTATGAGTGTCACAAGTCACACGTCACTGTAACAACTTGTGTTCGGCCCTCCGGAACTAATTAAAAACGTAAGTCGGGTTCAGTTTCTTTTTTGTACAAGAAAAAATATAAATAAAATAATACTAGGAGTAAATAATTTATAAGTTGTGTCTCTATGGAGCTTCTAGGCAAGACAAAAAATGCGTTTGATGACGGTCGGTATTGGGAGGAACTGATTAGTGACAGATTGTGTTTCATCGGTGAGCTTGAATATCTGGGAGAGGATAGACAGCAATTTGAGAGTTTACAACAAACATCAACAAAAGAAGTGAACTAAAAACAGATCAGCTTTTTGTTATTCCTAAAAAAGGTCACTAATGCAGAAAAATGAATGTGATTCACTTTACTGAACTCTTAAGTTTATTTTGAAATATTTCTCTTTAGTTCACAGTAAACATACTACACAGAGTGGGGGTGTTCATTACTAGGTTAAAATTTTAAATGGATTTAAAAACATCCTGCATTAAAATATCTTCTTTTCCTTTTGGCTTTTCCCCTTTTTCAGGGGTCGCCACAGGGAATCATCTGATTCGCATATATGATTTGCCATACGTCGGATGCCCTTCCTGACACACCCCTTTAGCAAGGGTCAGAAACACGCTGACGGCTTTGCAGCTCCTCTTTACGAAAGTCAGCAACGGTTCTTTTACATGAACCTCTCACCATAGACAGTGAGAGACATGGCCCGCCTTTGATAACCCAGTTAGCTGCACTCGGGGGACAGTGACAACCTTCTGGAAAGTGAGACTCGAACCCCCAACCCTAGGATCAGCGAGCCAGCGCACTATACCACTAGGCCACCACTGCCCTCCTGCAATAAAATATATTTCCCTTATTTCCTGGAGCTTGGTACTATGTTAATACCACCAGAAGGTGGTGCTAATACAACCAAAAGCAGAAGAATGCATTACAGCAGTAAGTCTCCAACCTTTTTTGCACCAGGGACCAGTTTTATGTATGAAAATGTTTCCGCGGACCTTTGAGAGTCTACTCCGCAGTCTTGTTTTGTGGGCGTCACCGCAGAAAACCCCACCTCACAAAGATACGTGGTTGGAAACGGAAGAAAGGCTTTCAGTGCTTCTATGGCAATGTCAAAAACAGTCATTTTTTCAAAATAAGATCCGGAAGATCTCATAAAAAACCCTATAATTTGGACCATGAAAGATTTTGTTTGTAGACCGGTATCAAATGATCCACGGACCGGTTCTTGTCCGTGGACCGGGGTTTGAGGCCCCCTGCATTACAGTACTATTAGATGCCTATAAACCATGTAACAGATGGACAAGATGCCCATTTATCCGTGTGTGTGTCGTGCCCCACCATCACCTTCTCTCTGCCTCGACTGCATGCTTTCTATCCCCCATTTCTCTCTCTCTCTCTCTGTCTTCCCCTCTTTCCATGATCCTGCTGCCCCTCTCAGTTCCCAGTGAATATCGAATAGTACTTTTAATTAATATACTCATCCCTACTCATTACCTTATTAACATCCGAAGTGGAGAGGTTGACTTGTTCCAGGAGTTTTCTGATTGGCTGGATGCTTTTACTGAACAGGTTTGCACAGATCAACTCGAAGCGAGCCCTGAACACACACAAAACATTTAGATCTTTGTCATGCTAAAGTATATTACACTGGCGAGCATGTGGAACAAATATGTACCTCGACACATTACAGTCAAAGTCCATTCCATCATACAGCGAGTCTACGAAGCAGTTGGAGCTGCCCAGTGTAGAGAGTGTGTGTTTGGCTAGATCAGCACTGTTCATCAGCTTCATCATCGCCCTCGGGTTCCCACTCACATCCTGCTTATACAACCTGTGGATGCGTGCACACACACACACACACACACACACACACACACACACACACACACACACACACACAATAAGCTCTAATACACACATACACACACACACACGAATAAACAGCTACGCACATACTTTTTGAACTCGCCAGCAAGATATTGAGCCAAGGCCTGTGTGAAGCTCTCTCCTCCAGTGCTGTGGTCAGTGTGCGTAGCAAGCACTCGGTACATCCCGCTGTTCACCTCCAGAGCCGTAACACTTAGTGACGTACCGCCGAGCTTATACACCAGCACATGGCTAAACAGAATTAGAGGAATGAACATCAGCTAAGCAAAAAGACTGCACATTTCATGCTGCTATTTTTTAATCTTCTACCCATTATTGAGCATATACAGTGAATCATTCGCTGTGGCGACCCCTGATAAAAGGAAAAAGCCGAGAGGAAATCTCTCACAGTGAATATGAAACATTTTTCAACTGTGACCTTGCAAATGATAAAATTCTGTACAAACCAAGTTAATAAATAACGGCTTCTTTAAAACATTACAGAAAATGTTGATTCCTTAGGGTCTTAAGTAAAAATACAATATGAATAGATGCAGCATGTATAACTGACTATTTCCATGGTTTTCGCCCAAATTGTGAGGACATGTTTTTCACCCATTTTTTTTTTTTTTTTTTTTTTTTTAATTCACTTGTTAATAGTTATTTACAGATTTGTGACACTTCCCTAATAATAATAATTACAACTAATCCTAACCCTAAACCTAACCACCAGGGCGGAAAACACCTGGGTGAAAACCAGCAGCACCATAACTGACATTCATCTTCATGTTAACAATACTTATTCTTACTAACCCTGAGATAATATTACAAAATATATGTTAGTATAAAGGCAGTGGTGACCTGGTGGTAAAGGTGCTGGATCACGATCAACGGGTTGTCACTGCCTCCCCCCCCCAGTGCAGCTAACTGGGTTATCAAAGGCCGGCCATGTTTCTCACCGTCTATGGTGTGAAGCATGTAAAAGAACCATTGCCAACTTTCATAAAGAGTAGCTGCATAGCCGTCAGCGTATGTCTGCCCTGTGATGGCCTGGTGAGATGTCCAAGGTGTACTCTGCCCTCACACAGAGACAGCTGAGATGGGCACCAGCCTCCCTGCGACCCTAATTAGGTTTAAGCGGTTAAGAAAATGAATGAATGAATGTTAGTATTACTCAAGTATTCAGTAGAGCTCTGGTATGAAAATAAATAACTGTGTTTGGTCAGAAAGTGCTGATTCATTTTCCATTATTTTCTGACAATAATATCTGCCAAAAGGTTAAGGAGGTACAGGAATTAAATATGTTATTCAAGATGTGAACTAAATGATGTTACTGTCCTGTGATGAAACATCAATGCTGGTCCAGCTACTGGGAAAAAAAAAAAAAAATCAAATTTTTAAAAAAAAATCAGAATAGGTTAAAAATCATCCTGAACTGTGTAAGGTGCATGCTGATGTACAGCCCACTGTTTGGGACGCATCCACATTATGAATGTTTCATCGCCTTCCAACTAGAGACGGGTGCCGCACCGCCCCATCTCCACCCCTGAACCTTTCAAATGTTGATCAAGGCTCACGGAGGAACTCCTACCTCACAGATCCACACACGCACTATCTCCTTTTGTTGACTTTTCAGCATTTTTCAGAATTAGGCAGTGGGCGGAGGTATGCTCAGAACTAGGGGTGAAGTTACTTATCGGGTTGACTGGTCTTATTTCCAACATTACTACTTGTCTTTTGTGATGACAGAACCTCTGATACTCTTACCTCTTCCCTGATGGAGAGTCCTGGCCGATGCCGTAGGCCAGGAGTGCAGCAGAGGGTTCGTGAATCAGACGGAGCACGTTAAATCCGGCTTCTTCTGCAGCATTCCTGAAAAGGAAAAAAAAATAAAATAAAAAAAATAAAAAAATAGGTGACAGAATGCTGTCACAAGCAGTACTATTACACATACATTACATTGCTTTCCCCGTAGCGCCACCGTTCCATACCTCAGTGCATTTTTCTGCATCTCTCCAAACTCAAAAGGCACGGTGATGACGGCATCTTTAACGTCAGAACCCAAAGCTGACTGAGCTGTCTCTACACAAAAAGACACACACGCAGCAATTTAATGGACAGTGTCCTTTTCAGTGTCTTAAATTTGAAAAAACAAACAAACAAACAAACAAACCCTTTCATACCTATTAGTACATTTGTCCAAAAAGAGGCACTTGCTGAAAGATAATCTTTAAAGAAAAAAAAAAACCCTCAATCCTAAAATCTGTCTGGAAAAAAACAACAACAAAACTTTTATGGGTCTATAATTAAAAAAACTGAGTCTCAGAATGATGACATCATCAAGACCTAAGATAACATGGAGGAGTATGGCTTCAAAACATTTAAATCAGTAGCGTAGGAGTTTGTGCTTAAATATATTAATCCTGGTGTATATATAGCTATGAGCTAATGATTATCATTAAACCTTTTCACACCTCCAACACAAACCCGTCAACAAATGACATGAATGGATCAAACTCCTCTGAAGCTATCGGTCTCAGATTTTGCAGACGCAAAGAAATTAATCTTGATATGATTTAACTAAATGATTTAACTTTTAAAGTGTGTCTCATCTTTAAGTCTGAATCACAGTGAAATTGATGCTTTCAGTTGGTTTGCTATTATTACACAGAACACACTTAGATATTTCAGAGGATGAATATTGGCTTACAACAGTGCTTCTCAAATAGTGGGGCGCGCAGTATGATGCCGGGGGAAGCGCGTATGACCCTGGGGAACATGCTTTTCTGGAATCGTGTACGAGAATCAAGTGTAATTGCGCCTCCACTACACTAGTTGGCAGTGGCGCTCTTTTTTCCCACATGAGTAAAAGATATGAAGTGCAGTAAACAATCCCTCAAGAAACAACATGGACAAATTATTAAGAAGAACGAAGAGAAAGGTGGAGAGAGACGGAGATATTAAGACATAAATAAGTCGAATGAGTTTAAATAAGGATGCATTTTTTTTTATTTCAGGCACGTTGGTGCACTTTAAATCCTTTCAATGTTAGTTAAGTTTTTCTTTATTGTCAGTTGAACTATTTCTTTCTTTTTTGTTTTAATGTTAATAAAGATACAATGTTATGCAGAGGTGTACTAATAATTTTATAGACAAATAATACTATTTATAGTCGCTCACGGGGTTGTTACATGAGGGTTATTGTTCCAAAATATGAACATATGTAGACTTTCATAGATAAACACAACAGTACAGAGACCCTTTTTATTTATTCAATACATTTTATTGCATTGTTCATGCAGACTTTTAAAGGTCATAACTTCCAAGAAAACAACGTTACAACAAAAACATTAAAAAAAAAAAAAATGTTTTTATAACCATGAACATTAAAAAAAAAAAAAAAAAAAAAAGACTATTAAATCCTTTTATTTTTGGGTTGAGACATATAGAAAGAGGACGTGCACGAAAAGGCTCCTGGTTTGCGTTTTGTCCTTTTTCTGGATGATTTCTCTGCTCAAATCTTGCTCGAATCTTTACTGCTGAATTTTTTTCAGCTTATTTTTTGCAAAATGAGCAATTCAAGAAACACAAACATCGGCCAACACCACACAAATTCCAGCAACATGTGCCGTAGCTAACCTCGCATTATTTGCAGCTAATAACCCTCCGCTGAGCAATCCTTTAACAACTGAAACACCTGTGACATCTGTGAGGGTAGACATGGACCAAGTCTCTGTTGAATTTGCAAAAGGACGATGTTTCTTTTCTAATTCAAGACCCCATTAGCCCAATACAAGCATCACCAGCTAATAACTAAGCGGCTAACGGTAGTGGAGTCCACCATCAGAACCCATTAAAACCAAAACCACTCGCTTCTGGATTGGTGTGACGACCTCGAGAATCGTTCACGGAGCTCCAATCTCTGCATCTTGAACATCTCCACAGGCAACGAGGACGGTAAACATCCCATAAAATTCATGAGGGGGTATTGATGTAAATGATTAGCCCTGATGTTTTTTTGTACACCACCTGAACTGGAGAGAGCACACTGTACCCCAACTTCTACACTCAGTCACAGATAGCTGACCCACACATTCCGGGTCTGTTTCTCCAGATTCCAACAGAAAGAAGCTGTGCTAGGCCCAGAATCATGAGCCCAGAGAGGGCTTCTGTAAAATTCATTCGCTGGGATGTGAAAGATTTGAATGAGCCTGTTAAACGAGCCACGATATTCAATTATCTTGGGTAAAGTAAACCCCCCCCCCCCTCCATCACTCACAGTAGAAAAGACTATTTATTCATTGACCAGAACCTCCTCCCTTTTCTTACAAATATTGAATATTCTTCAATAGCAGAGTCAGATAACGCCCCTGTGCTTAGATTGTGCATTTCCTTTTTCACAAATTGGAACACCCCCCATCCCCCGACAAATCTTTTGGCTGATGGGAACTTTTGTGAAATGATATCGCAAAAAATAGATGACGTTATAGAATCTAATAAAACAAAACAAAAAAAATGATATCTCCACTTCTCTCCTCTGGGAAACACTAAAAGCGGTAATCGAGGCGAGATCATATCGTACCATGCCAATAAGATAAAAAAAAATTAAACAAGAGGAGCTCATGGAAGTGACATCACTGGTGGATGCCCGGGACTCTGTTCCTCCATTGACTGAGCTCTACAAAAGTAAGCTGAACCGCCAAACACCAGTATAATTTGCAATCTTCTTAAATCATTGAACAGCTCCTACTGAAATCACGGGGTTATATCTAGGAGTGTGGCGGCAAAGTGGGACGTCCATTAACACGCCAACTTAAGTGCCGATCAGATCCTCAACAAATTCCACAAGTACATAAAGTTGATGGTGAACTAACTATTGACCAATAAAAAAAAAATAATGAAACATTCACCTTGTATTCTTAATTCTACGTTAGAGATGACAAACAACTGCTCTGATACTGAACTTTTTTTTTTTTACCTACAGCTTCCTACAGTAACAATGATGCATACATCTGAGACTAAGCTTCTACTGAATTGTATAGAAATCATTACACGCAACAAAGGCAATGCCGAATGCAAAGGCACCCGGCCTAGATGGTACCCGAGAGCAGCGCTTCTCAATTATTTTCTGTGGCGCCCCCCCTCGGAAGAAAAGACATTTCACGCCCCCCACCACCCTGTGAGTGACTATAAATAGTATTATTTCTCTATAAAATTATGAGTACACCTCCGCAGAACACTGTATCTTTATTAACATTAAAAACAAAGAAAGAAAGAAAGAAATATAGTTCAACTTACAATAAAGAAAAACTTCATTAACATTATTTATCAAATTTTTTTAATCTGGAATTGAAAAGGTTTAAAGTGCACCAATGTGCCTGAAATTACAAAAAAATACATGCTTATTTAAACTTATTCAACTTATTTATGTCTTAATATCTCCGTCTCTCTCCACCTTTCTCTTCGTTCCTGTTAGAAATTTTTCCGTGTTGTTTCTTGAGGGGTTGTTTACTGCACTTCATATTTTTGCTCGTGCGAAAAACCACTACATCATAGCACGACAATGAGAGCGCGACTACCAACTAGTGGAGGGGAGGTGCAATTACACCAATGCTCATACACAATTCCAGAAAAGCATGTTCCCCAGGGTCATATACACTCCCCTCGGCATCACACCGCGCCCCACACGATTTGAGAAGCACTGCCTAAGAGAGTTCTTTATAAAAAAAAAAAAAAAACTGCCCTGTCAACTCTCCAGTTTTACTTGATATATTTGATTATTTCCAGTCTCATGGATCACCCTCACAAACACTGACTGAAACATCAGTTACCTTCCTGCTTAAGCCAGGGAAAGACAGCACAGAATATGGTTCGTATGGACTCATCTCCTTCTGAAACAGTGCTGTGAGATTCCTGGATAAAAACCCCTACTTTAGGCTGAAAAACTGGTTTTATTTTTGTTCGTGATTCATTTACAAATATTCACCAGCTCTTAAATGCTATATCCACTCCCCTGGGTCTGGTATGCTACCCAAGGTGGTTATTGCACTTGACACAGACACGCATGTGATAGGGTAGGATGGCGAAATTTATTTGAAGTGTTTAAAGAAATCTGGTTACGAACCTAATTTCATTTTATGGATTAAACATCTGTACACCTCACCCAAATCCTCTACAATAACTGGAATTCGTAGATGGGGAGGTGAGCAGAGAGAATCTCTATACTGTATGCAGATGATTTATTACTGTACGTATCGGATTCTGTTTCAGGTGCTCCCATTATCATCCAGAAGATTTGGTGCTTTTTCAGGGACAAACAATTTTAATAAAAGTGAATGTTATTATGTTACAACGGACATGCAAAATCTTAAATCAAGAAAACTTCTGTCTGCCATTTGTAAAAGTCAAACTGGACCTTAAGAAATGGAGGCCACTTAAACTTAAGACGGTGCCCATCTGAACCATTCAACAGCCCTCTTGCATTTGTATTTCTGTTGTTCATACCATGTAGCGTTTATTCATAGTGATAGCGAGACTATTTGTTTGCTTCTTTAGTTTCATTTATTTATTTGAATCCAGGTATCCCACATGCTGAGGGGCTGTGGATGTGTATATACCATACATTCATGTATTTTATATATACCGTATTTGACGTAATAAGTTCCCCCCCCCGCCCCATCAATGTTTTTGATCTTACGTCTAATAACTACCCATGTGTACTGGTCCCAAAATCGTAGATCAAACTTACCAATTTTATTTGATCAATCTCTGTAATAGTAAAATGAGGCGTATACTGCCTGTAAAAGTGAGTTTACACGGTATTTCAAGACCCCCTGCCACTGGGGAATGTCTACAATGTTCATCAGTAACACATTTGATTGTTCTGCCGTGCTTTAAAAAACAGGAAAATATTTTGCTGTGTTCTCTTAGTAAATGTCCAACAACCGATGAACCATTAGAAACTGCTACAGCAAAACTACGGGATGCTCTGAATGAATGGACCGATGAGCCACATATGGACCTATCAGAAAGTGATGAGTATTTTTTAGCCAATTCTCCTGCTCACGAACTTTAAACTAAATTTAAAGACATTCCTGGCCATGTGCTTTTGTTTATGTTCATGTTGATTGGTTCAACATGCCATGCGCTAAAGTTGACATTTGTGTTGATTGGCTCATTTTACTTCCAGGAAAATGTTTCAGGAAACAGCCGAAAGAAAAAGACCGGAAGGAAAAAGTAAATTTTAATTTTTAATTTAAATTTATGCTGTTTTCTGTTTATTTTCAGCTTTCATGCAAGTAGTTTGGTTGATACCTCAAAATGAATTATACAAATACCAGTAAAACTCTTTTATTGTTCTGTTATTATTCATTTTCCACCTCGATGGTAATAAGCACTTACTGTTCCACTCCGCTGGTAACATTTTAATAAGTACCGACCCACGTCAATTTTTAAAGTGCCCTTGGTGCTCATCACGTCGAATACGGTATATACAGGGTGACCCAAAAAATGGGAACTTTTTAACAACACTATATTTTATTTATAGTAATTGAAACCTTAAAACATGCCATTTAATAATAAATTATGAACCTTTCATGGCGAAGTATTTACTTGTTCAAGGTCACTGTCTCGCAGTGTTGCCACTTGCTCATGTCTAGCAATACGCAATTCAAAAATTCCCGTTTTTTTTGGGTCACTGTATATACTATACACACACACACACGGGCTATAAAAGGTTTTGAGGACTGTACTAAGAACCTTTCTTTTATTTTGTTTTTGTCATGAAATTTATGTGTATACACCATTGATGCTCAATAAATATAAATTATGTGGTTAAAAAAGGAAAACTTGATTTTTTACTCCTTTGTGATTGATTACTTGAAGAGACTGAAAATGCTCACATGTTCAAACCTCCTTAGTGCTACAGACCTTTTCTTTTTGAGTTAGAAGCCAAAAAATTAATAAATAAACAAAATAAAGATTGGTTTCCTGTCGTGAGTTGATTCAGAGTCAAATTGCTTCAAACGATTTCCTTAGAAGACTCAATTGAATGTGATTTAGTCTACACCCGAGTGTGAGTGCAGTGTTTTCTACTTAATGCTTTAGGCAGATAAATGCAGCAGGGTTTCTTTCAAAAATGACTAAATACCGTGTGTTTGAGTGCAAGTTTAGAACTCATGCCGACATACCTTTCATTTTGTGGAAAATTAATTTGGCAACATCTTCAGGGGACACGTACTTGGTCGTTTCCCCAGTGTCAATTTCATACATGGGCAAATTTCCTTTGCTGACAATCTAAAATTGAGAGAAACGACAACATTGAAGAACTGAGAGCTGAATAAGCTCAATAGTTACAGTATTCCTTCCAGCAATAAGCTTCCCATGTTCTTTAGCAATGCAAAGATCAGTCATAAGAAATAACATCAGAAATCTACTCACTGTACACTTGCTTTCTTCTCGGTGAGCCTGAGCCTCTGGATCATCATAACTGAAGGAAAATGTTCAAATGAATAGATTTCACCAAGTACATAAAATGAACAGTGGGGTTTATGCTAGTTTAAAAAGCAAAGTCTGTTTGGAAGAACAGTATAATTAGATGCTTTAACAAAAAGGTCATCTGTCTTGACCAATAAACTGCATGGAGTGATTTGATTTTGGAAAGAAAAAAAAAAAGGCTCGAGACATACCGTCTGCCAAGAACCTGCTTCACCTTCACCACAGTATTGGCAGCATTTCTTATTCTGCCTTGTTTCGCTGCAATACCTACAATCTAAGTAAAACACACAAAAACATTACAATATTGATGAGCGTTCAATAGAGAGCCCCGATTTTTAAAAACATTGGAAGGCTGGGAAAAATGCAAAGAAAAGGAAAAGGTAAGCCTATATTTTATTCACAATAAAACATAGAAATTAAGCACATGATGAAACCGAGACCTTAAAAAAATTGAATATATATACTGGTCCTTCCCAAAAAATTAGCATATTGTGATAAAGTTCATTATTTTCTGTAATGTACTGATAAACATTAGACTTTCATATATTTTAGATTCATTGCACACCAACTGAAGTAGTTCAAGCCTTTTATTGTTTTAATACTGATAACTTTGGCAAAAAAGTAAAGAAAAAACAAAAATCCCTATCTCAAAAAATTTGCATATTTCATCCGACCAATAAAAAAAAGTGTTTTTAATACAAAAAATGTCAACCTTCAAATAATTATGTTCAGTTATGCACTCAATACTTGGTCGGGAATCCTGTTGCAGAAATGCGGCGTGGCATGGAGGCAATCAGCCTGTGGCACTGCTGAGGTGTTACGGAGGCTTCGATAGCGGCCTTAAGCTCATCCACAGTGTTGGGTCTGGTGTCTCTCAACTTTCTCTTCACAATATCCCACAGATTCTCTATGGGCTTCAGGTCAGGAGAGTTGGCAGGCCAGTTGAGCACAGTAATACCATGATCAGTAAACCATTTAGCAGTGGTTTTGGCACTGTGAGCAGGTGCCAGGTCGTGATGAAAAATGAAATCTTCATCTCCATAAAGCTTTTCAGCAGATGGAAGCATGAAGTGCTCCAAAATCTCCTGATAGCTAGCTGCATTGACCCTGCCCTTGATAAAACACAGTGGACCAACACCAGCAGCTGACATGGCACCCCAGACCATCACTGACTGTGGGAACTTGACACTAGACTTCAGGCATTTTGGCATTTCCTTCTCCCCAGTCTTCCTCCAGACTCTGGAACCTTGATTTCCGAATGACATGCAAAATTTGCTTTCATCCCAAAAAAGTACTTTCTTCTGTCGCTGTTTCTGGTTCAAAAGTGGCTTGACCTGGGGAATTCGGCACCTGTAGATCATTCCCTGCACACGCCTGTGCATGGTGACGCTGGAGGTTTCTACTCCAGACTCCGTCCACTGCTTCCACAGGTCCCCCAAGGTCTGGAATCGGCCCTTCTCCACAATCTTCCTCAGGGTCCGGTTACCTCTTCTGGTTGTGCAGCGTTTTCTGCCACACTTTTTCCTTCCCACAGACATCCCACTGAGGTGGCTTGATACAGCACTCTGGGAACAGCCTATTCGCTCAGAGATTTCTTTCTGTGTCTTACCCTCTTGCTTGAGGGTGTCAGTGATGGCCTTCTGGACAGCAGTCAGGTCGGCAGTCTTACCCATGATTGCGGGTTTGAGTAATGAACCAGGCTGGGAGTTTTTAAAAGCCTCAGGAATCTTTTGCAGGTGTTTATGTTTATGTGTATATATATATATATATATAAAAAATAAACATAAACACCTGCAAAAGATTCACCAAACATGGCCCGTTTCAGATTTCAGATGCAGCAACCATTGAGAGAATCAACATGTAAACATTTTTAGAGATGAGAAGAGAAACTTTTTAATTTAGGAAATAAAGATTTTATATATATATATATATATATATATATATATAGAGGATTTTCTGAGTAGATCCTTCCGTAGGAGAGTGCTCAATACTTTTTGGTAGAGTAAATAAACAAAAATAAAAGGACAGGACAAAGACTTTCTATTGAAACTCCATTTATCACTACAGATCTGTTTCGAGGGGTGGTGAAACCATCCTCTCTCTTCAGGTGATTATAGAAGAATGTCTTTTTAAAAAAGATTATATCTTCTATAATCACGAAGAGAGAGGATGGTTTCACCACCCCTCGAAACAGATCTGTAGTGATAAATGGAGTTTCAATAGAAAGTCTTTGTCCTGTCCTTTTATTTTGTGTGTATATATATATATATATATATATATATATATATATATATATATATATATCTATATCTCTATCTCCCCATGCTCTAGTGCCTTCCCTGTGAACAATAAAGCTCATCCATGTTCATACTCTGCCTCCTGCATTTTTGGGGCCAGTTGAAAGTTCCTGACATCACACCTCCTGCCACTGGGGAATGTCTATAATGTTCATCAGTAACAACACAATTGATTATTCCGCCATGCTTTAAAAAACAGGAAAATATTTTGCTGTGTTCTCCTGGTAAATGTCCAACAACCGATGAACCATTAGAAACTGCTACAGCAAAACTATTGTGAGGATTAGACAGCTGACGGTATGTTGTTAACTGTTCATAAAGGAAGGGTTGCCAAATATTATAAATATGAAATCCTTGAATAGAACTATCACATATTAAAGTTGATGCCTTGCTTAAAGGAACTGCCGTTTTGGCCCAAAGGCACCCCGTATGAACATGATGATCAGATGTGATGATGGATGCAACATCGTCACACAGACAGCCAATGAGAAAGGAACTCGCGCATCGTGAGAAATTTTGATTGGTGCGTTTGAATTTTGAATGGCGCATTTTCAAAGAGGAGGTTGTTTTCGTATCCCGGGGATGAAAACTTAGGAAAATGTTTTTCGTAACCCAGAATTTTCGTACCCATGGGGCTTCGTAAGTAGGGGGCCGACTGTATTTCCCAGTTTTTATCATTAAGAAATGGAATAAAAGGTCCTTGAAAAAAAAAAAATACTAATTCAAGTGAATATATACAGGTGTAAGGCAGTGGTGGTCCAGTGGTATAGGGCACTGGATTGCTGATCCGGTGGTTGGGAGTTCGAGTCCCCACAGGGTTGTCACTGTCCCTCCCAGTGCAGCTAACTGGGTTATCAAAGGCGGGCCATGTCTCTCACTGTCTATGGTGAGAGGTTCATGTAAAAGAACCATTGCTGACTTTCGTAAAGAGTAGCTGCAAAGCCGTCAGCGTGTTTCTGTCACCTGCTAAAAAGGGTTGTGTCAGGAAGGGCATCCGACGTAAAAACCTAGGCCAAATCAAACATGTGAATCATTCGCTGTGGCGACCCCTGATAAAGGGAAAAAGCCAAAAGGGAATCTCATATACAGGTGTGATCGTCAGGCATCTACTATACATAATTTACAGCAAATTGTAGAAGAAATGGGTCTTGTTTATGGCGGCAAAGTAACATAGCAGTCAGAACTGCCACCTCACAAAGAGACGGTCCTGGGTTCGAATCCCGGGCTGATGCATTTTTGTGTTGGGTTTGCATGTTCTCTTCATGCTTGCATGGGGTTTCTCCGAGTACTCGGTTTCCCGCCAACAGTCCAAGGACACATACAAGCTAACTAGCGGTTCCAAACCCCCCCCAAGTGTGAATGTTTTTGCTTCTTTGCCTGGCAGTGGTTGGGCGAGCTGTTTAGGGTGCACCCCGCCGTCACCTGGTGTTGGCTAGGATAGGTGCCGGCCTCCCCACAGCCCTAATAAGAATAAATGGTTCAGCAAATGAGTGAGTGACGGGTCTCAGTTTACATTTACAGGATCCACCACTCTTACAACAGTGCAACTGAGGGTCAAGGGTTTTGCTCAGGGGCCCAACAGTGGTTATGATGTGAATCGAACTGCTGACCTTCGGATGCCACCATTGCCTGATTTGATAATATACTTGTGGTGGCTGCTGTCAATCAGGATTTAGGAGAAGTTGGTGTTGATATTGGATAAGCCTGTGACAACTTAAGAACCACATTCAAGCAAACTTGAGGGCCTGTGTGGCCACTTTTTGAAATATTGATGCTCTTCCGGACTTGGACACAAATGCTGGTTTTGTTTTTAATAATAAGGTTATTATTATATTATACATAAATATACCTGTTCAGTTTCTCTGTATGCCACAACAGCTGGAGTGACTCTGTCTCCTGCATCATTGGCCACCACATCAGCCCGTCCATCCTGAGACAAATATGAACACAACCCAATGATCATGAGCCACACAAGTCACAACACAACTTCTGATATACACTGAATGACTGCAATGCTATAAACTATAAACTCATTTATGTACACAGCTAACTTTGTGTTCAGTAGCAGCAAAATAACAGTGAAAATACACCCGTAGTGCAAAGTAAATAACACGTCACATGTTGGAAATAATGTCTGAACAAATTATAAACACAATAATCGATGTTTACCTTGAACACGGCAACACACGCACACGTGTATCCAAAATGTACGCCGATAGCTGCCATGCTTTTCACTTAAAAAAAAAAAAACACCCCACTTCAACCGGAAGCCGGTTCTCCTGAAAATAAATTGGGCGGGATCTCTGGCTTAACCAATAGCTAAGCGGTATTTTGATTTTTAATATAAAGAAAACATATTTTCAATAAAAAACATGTAATATATCATAAAATTGTTAAAAGATATATTTTAGTCTTATTAAGTTATTAAAAACGTCAAATATGCTGATTTTGGACTAAACGTTTGCGTTAGGTGATGATTGACACTGCATTTAGCCAATAAAATCACAGAAAAGATGCACGTGCTCTAATCAGTGAATGAGCCGCACGAAGCTGATAAAGCAGGTCATACTGGGTATTGTAGTCCTGAGGAAAGTGCGTCCGTGTCGAAATAAGCTCAAACAAACATGCTTTTAAACAGCACCACCGCTGTGATTTGTCTTTTATGTGCTATTTTTGTAGTAACCGAGTCCGAGACGTGTGAAGGTGAGGTCTGCTCAGGTTTCCGAGAGCATGTTGTGTTCTTTCGTGTAAAAATAGAAACTCAGACATGTATGTGACAGCAAAGCCTGGCGTGTAAAAGCAAAACGTGCATGTCGTTAAATGAACAAATAAACTCACAGGTTCTATAATTGCCCAGATTGGAAGTACTTTACTATTCCTTGTATATATTATTATTATTATTATTATTATTATTATTATTGGTATTATTATTATTATTATTATTATTATTATTATAGGGTTCAAAGTTCAGTACAAAGTATTTGTGAACATGAACTTTGGCTTCTTCAAAAAATGTACCAAACCACACTACGGATAATGAAATGGATGAATGGATTTTGCATGTGTCATCACTCAATCCACTTCTCAACCATTTTGTAGGCTGTGGTGGCTCAGTGGTTATGATTTGAACAGGTTATGGGTTCAAGTTTTATGGATATCAATGCGGCAACAAGTCCAGAGTTGGATATTGTGCGCTTCTTAATCTCTATAGAAATTCTGGGGTAATGGGGAGACCCCTTACTGGGTGTGTTTGAGTCACAATGTGCCTCCTGCTGGATGGAAAGACAAAAGATCAACATCCCCTACTTTATTGCTAGGGTATGAAATTTTATTTTTATTTCAATATATCATTTTTTTTCTTGAAATTCTCTTTAAATCTCAACAGTGATGAAGAAAAGTAAAGCATTTTGCTTGAAATAATGATTGGATGGATCGCCTGTCTGCCTACCAATCCACCAACCTTCCTATTTCCCGACCATGGAGGGGTGGTGTGGAGGCAAAGTCCTGAAATTACTGATCAAATGGTTGGGGATTCAAGTCCCATCACTTCCAAGCTACCAGTGGTGAACTCTTGAGCAAGGCCCTTAACCACGCCTTAAATGCTGTAAATCTATAAAGGAGATAAAAATGGAAGTTTCGCTGTACAAGCACATCTGCTAAAAATGCCCAAAATGTAAATGTTGTCTCAGAATGGGTGCAGAACTGGTTTCTACTGCACATCACTGAGTGTTTTAGATCTTAGGGTTCAAGGAGATGGTCTCTTTCCACCCTCTAGGGCTTTTGATTGTGCAGGAAGGTACCACTTTCAAAAGAAATCTTGCTTTTACCACTTGTCTTAAGCCAAAAAGTTGACTAATTAAGAAGCAAAGAAGTACAATGGGTGAAAGGTGAATAGGAACTGTGATGATCATTGATTTTAATTTCATTGCTTTTATGGAACTAGGCCCAGGACTGATATTTATTTCTCTGTCTCGCTCTCTCTTGCTCGCTTTCTCTGTGTGTGGTATAGTGTGTGTGGGATTTTTACAGCGTCTCTATCAGTCCTTGGTGGCCACTCACAGGGAGCTGTCCTCAGCACTTGTAGAGGAGGAGCTTATGAAAGCCTGTGCTGTAGCTACAGGAAAGGAGAACCGACTGGTAAGACAAAGCACACATACCCACACACACCCACAAACACACTCGGGTTCCAAAAGAAAATAAAAGATTTATCAATATAAAATATGTCAAATCACTGCAGGGCTGTGGCAGCACAGTGGTGTAGTGGTTGGCACATCGGCCTTACAGCAAGAATGTCCTGGGTTCTAAGCTCAGGAAAGATGGTTCTGTATGGTGTTCACATGTGTTTGAGTGGGTTTCATACAGGTACTCCAGTGTCCTTTCACAGTCCTGCACATTGCATGCATATTAGGTTAATTGGTTGTTTCAGATTACCCCTAGGTATGACTATGAGTGTAAGTCGTTGTTTGTGTGTTGCCTACATTGGACTAGTAAGCCGTGCCTAGAGTTGGCTAAGATAGGCTTCAGCTTCCCTGTGACCCTAGTACGAGTGAACAGTTTAGCAAATGAATAAAAGTATAGATTCATTGTGATGTTAAAAAGACGGTGTCTTTTTTTAATTTTTTTTAAAAGATCAATGTGTTTATTTAAGAAGTGATAACCATTTACTGTATAATGATGGAAATTTAGTTAAATAAAGGATACAAGACCTGAAGAATGGTTCCTACAGCAAAAGTAGGAGTTTCAAAGAGGATTTCTTCTTCTTTTCATTTCGGCTGTTCTCTTCAGGGGTCGCCACAACAAATCATCTGCCTCCATCTCACCCTGTCCTCTGCATCTTCTTCTCTTACTCCAACGACCTTCATGTCTTCTTTCACCACATCCATAAATCTCTTCTTTGGTCTTTCTCTAGGCCTTCTGCCTGGTAGTTCCAACCTCAGCATCCTACTGCCAATATACTCACTACCCCTCCTCTGTACATGTCCAAACCATCTCAATCTAGACTCTCTGACTTTGTCTCCAAAACGTCTTACATGGGCTGTCCCTCTGATGTACTCGTTTCTGATCCTATCCATCCTATCCATCTTCATCCAGAGAGGGAAATGCATTGACTGATGACAGAAGTGTGCAGGAAAGATGGAAAGAGTACTTTGAAGAGCTGATGAATGAGGAAAACGAGAGAGAAAAAAAGAGTAGAAGAGGTGACTGTTGAGGACCAGGAAGTAGCAAAGATTAGTATGGGTGAAGTGAGGAGTGCATTGAAGAGGATGAAGAGTGGAAAGGCAGTTGGTCCTGATGACATACCGGTGGAGGTATGGAAGTGTCTAGGAGAGGTAGCAGTAGATTTTCTGACAAGAACATTCAACAAGGTCTTAGAGAGTGAGGAGTTGCCGGTGCTCATTTTTAAGAACAAGGGAGATGAGCAGAGTTGTGGCAACTACAAAGGGATAAAGTTGATGAGCCATACGATGAAGTTATGGGAAAGAATAGTGGAAGTGAGACTAAGGGCAGAGGTCAGCATTTGTGAACAACAGTTTGGTTTCATGCCAAGAAAGAGCACCACAGATGCAGTGTTTGCTTTGAGGATGTTAATAGAGAAGTACAGAGGGAGCTGCATTGTGCATTTGTTGATCTGGAGAAAGCATATGACAGGGTGCTGAGAGAGGAACTGTGGTATTGCATGAGGAAGTGTGGAGTGGCAGAGAAGTATGTTAGAGTGGTGCAGGACATTTATGAGAGATGTAAGACAGTGGTGAGGTGTGCTGTTGGTGTGACAGAAGAGTTCAAGGTGGAGGTGGGACTGCATCAAGGATCAGCTCTGAGCCCCTTCTTGTTTGCTATGGGGATGGACAGACTGACAGACGAGACGAGAATCTCCATGGACTATGATGTTTGCAGATGACATTGTGGTCTGTAGTGAGAGCAGAGAACAAGTGGAGGAAAACCTAGAGAGGTGGAGGCAGAATACATGTGTGTGTGAATGAGAAGGACCCAAGAGGAACGGTGAGGTTAAAGGGAGCAGAGATGAAGAAGGTGGAGGATTTTAAGTACTTGGGCTCAACAACCAAGAGCAATGGATAGTGGGGAAAAGAGGTGAAGAAGCGTGTGCAGGCAGGTTGGAATGGTTGGAGGAAAGTGTCCGATGTGATTTGTGATATGAAGGTATCAGCAAGAATGAAAGGAAAAGTGTACAAGACGGTGATGAGGACAGCGATGTTGTATGGTTCAGAAACAGTGACCCTGAGGAAAAGGAGGTGGAGCTGGATGTAGCAGAGATGAAAATGTTGAGGTTCTCTTTGGGAGGAACGAGGATGGATAGGATCAGGAATGAGTACATCAGAGGGGAGCACATGTAAAAGGTTTTTGAGACAAGGTCAGAGAGGCTAGATGGAGATGGTTTGGACATGCATAGAGGAGGGATAGTGAATATATTGGTAGTAGGATGCTGAGGTTGGAACTACCAGGCAGAAGGCCTAGAGCAGGGGTCACCAACCTTTTTGAAACTGAGAAATACTTCTTGGGCACCAATTAATGCGAAGGGCTACCAGGACAATACACACTTCTGAAATAACAAATTTGCTCAATTTACCTATAATTTTGTTATTATTAATAATTAATAATATTCATCTATGTGAAGATATTGATTTGATTAAAAAAAATAGCAAAAACAATTAGATGCAGCTCAATGGAGAGTGGCACTATGGAGCCACGGGCCTGTTCTAAAAATAGCAGTGAACAGGCCCGCGGGCACCTCATGTTGATCTTGCGGGCACCATGTTGGTGACCCCTGGCCAAGAGGAAGACCAAAGAAGAGATTTATGGATGTGGTGAAGGAGAACATGAAGGTATATGGCAGAAGAGAAGATGCAGAGGACAGGGTAAGATGGAGGCAGATGATTTACTGTGGCTACGCCTGAAGGGAACAGCTGAAAGGAAAAGAAGAGACTTTTTTACAGTACAATTTTACATTCATTTACTGTACACCGTTACCATGGCCCCCAAGAGGAAGTCTGATTCATCAGATGGCAATTCTACCAAGAAAGCAAGGAAGGCACTGTCGTTGTACACCCTGAACAGCTTGCAAGGGCAAAACACAACTATTCATACTCGCACCATGGGGTAATTTGAAACAGTCTAATATGCATGTATTTGGACTATAGGAGGAAACAAGTGAGCTCAAATGAAATCCACACAAGAAATATCCGAGCCTGCGGCGCGAGCCCAGGACCTTCTCGCTGTGAGGTGGATGTGCCAGACCTTTGTCTTCTTTATTTAAATTTCTGATCCCTTCCAAGAATGAAATGGAATATTGGTACATAGTGTAGCGTCTCATTTTCTTTCTCTTTCAATCTGCATGTGACTCATTCAGTGTTATTATCTGGGAGCCTCCAGTGACGCAGCCGCAAAAGTGACAGGCGAGGTGAGTCGCCCTCTCAGCGCTCATGTCCCGGTAGAGAAGATTTGCCAGCGACTCCAGCACAGAGACCAGCAGATCTGTGAACTCCGATATGGTACAAACCCAGAAACAATACTGTACATTTCTCTCGGGTTATAGTAGCATTGTTAATGATTGATTTATATTTAAAAAAAGCAAAATGGTTCATTCTGACAATGTGTTTGTGCTTAAAGAAAAAAAAAAATTGGTATAATTTTCTATTTAAAACCAGTAAGGGAGAAAATTTGAAAAGCCGCATATTATTAAAACCTGCTTGTTCTAAATCGTCATCTCACAAGTCAGACATAATTACTTGAGCTCAGACATGCAGCCTCACCATTTCTCCATAGTGACCTAAAATATAGACTATTTCATAAAAGTCACAGATTATAGTATTAATTTTTAAAAATTAGAGCTATTTAAGCGTTTGAATAATTTCCAACACCCACTGCCTATCTGTGTCTGAGTCACACCAACATCTATGTGAAAAAAGGGAACTTTCTGTTTCTGTGATTGCATTTTGCATAATTATTTGATTTTAACAATGTCAGGCATAATAATCAACTTTAAGAAATTGGGCAATTAATCACTGATGTGAATGCGCCTGATGATTTATGCATGTGATGTGATGCAGAACTGGAATCTCTAAGCTGCTTTCATTGCGATTTTCAATTCTGATTCACAGCAGACTTTTTTTCGCAGTCAGAAATTGGTGAACAGGAGACACAGGTTTCCTCCAGATGAAACCTGAGAGCCGCTTTCTAAATCATTAGAGAATAGACACTGCTAAGTCATAACATTTACAAACATTATAACCAGGCAGAGGTGAAACGAATAACACGGAGTACATGGGTGGGATGGGGGCGTTGTAATTTAGCACATTCGCCTCACAGCAAGAAGGTCGCGAGCTCGAGTTCTGAGTTCTGAGCTTGAGTTTCCTCCAGACACTTCCGTTTTCTTCCACCGTCCAAAGACATGCTTATGAGACTATAATTGGCGTTTCCAAATTTTCTGAAGGTGTGGATATGAGTGCGAATAGTCATGTGAGCGTGCTGGCACGGAGATGGACTGGCAAGCTGTTCAGGGTGGATCCTACCTTCAGCTCGTTTTGGCTGAGATAGGCACCCCCCAACTCTGATAGAATTAAGCGGTGTGGCAAATGAGTGTTCATTCATTCATTTTCTATAACCACTTAATCCTAATTAGGGTTGCAGGGAGGCTAACTCCGGGTGAGGGCAGAGTACACCCTGGACAGCTCGCCAGGCCATCGCAGGGCGGAAATAGCTGACAGTTTTGCAGCCTACTCTTGTCGAAAGTCAGCAATGGTTCTTTTACATGCCTCACACCATAGACAGTGAGAGACATGGCCGGCCTTTGATAACCCAGTTAGCTGCACTGGGGGGGTGGGGTGGGGTGGGGGGAACGCTGACAACCTTGTGAAGAGTGGGACTCGAACCCCCAACCTTCGGATCAGCGATCCAGCGCCCTATACCACTAGGGCATCACTGCCCGCAAATGTGTGTGAGAGTATACTACACAGAACTGGCATGATCTGATTGGTCTGCAATCTCAGGATTACAAGTTGTCTTTTGGTTGGGTATTGCTTAAATCAGTGTGGCTGGTCAGGTAGCGGTTGGGGTGCTGTGCTTATGATGGGGAGGTTGTGTGTTCAAATCCCAGTTAGACCCTCACTGTGCTAAGACCCCTGGGCAAGGTCTTAACCACAAGTGTGCCCCTGTTCACCCAGCAGTTTAAATGGGCACCAGTAAAAAAAAAAAAAAAAAAAATATATATATATATGTTAATAGAGAAGTACAGAGAAGGTCAGAAGGAGCTGCATTGTGCCTTTGTGGATCTGGAGAAAGCATATGACAGGGTGCCGAGAGAAGAACTGTGGTATTGTATGAGGAAGTCTGGAGTGACAGAGAAGTATGTTAGAGTGGTGCAGGACATGTATGATAGATGTAAGACAGTGGTGAGGTGTGCTGTCGGTGTGACAGAAGAGTTCAAGGTGGAGGTGGGACTACATCAAGGGTCAGCTCTCAGCCCCTTCTTGTTTGCTATGGTGATGGACAGGCTAACAGATGAGGTTAGACAAGAATCTCCATGGACTATGATGTTTGCAGATGACATTGTGATCTGTAGTGAGAGCAGAGACCAAGTGGAGGAAAATCTAGAGAGGTGGAGGTATGCCCTGGAAAGGAGGGGATTGAAGGTTAGTCTTAGTAAGACAGAATACATGTGTGTGAACGACAAGGACCCAAGAGGAACTTTGAGGTTACAGGGGGCAGAGATAAAGAAGGTGGAGGATTTTAAGTACTTAGGCTCAACAATCCAGAGCAATGGAGAGTGTGGAAAAGAGGTGAAGAAGCGCGTGCAGGCAGGTTGGAATGGATGGAGAAAAGTGTCCGGTGTGATGTACGATAGGAGAGTATCGGCAAGAATGAAGGGAAAAGTGTACAAGACGGTGATGAGGCCAGCAATGTTGTATGGTTTAGAGACAGTGGCCCTGGGGAAAAGACAGGAGTCAGAGTTGGAGGTAGCAGAGATGAAAATGTTGAGGTTCTCTTTGGGAGTAACGAGGATGGATAGGATCAGAAATGAGTACATCAGAGGGACAGCACATGTTAGATGTTTTGGAGACAAAGTCAGAGAGGCTAGATTGAGATGGTTTGGACATGTACAGAGGAGGGATAGTGAGTATATTGGTCGTAGGATGCTGAGGTTGGAACCACCAGGCAAAAGGCCCAGAGGAAGACCAAAGAGAAGATTTATGGATGCAGTGAAGGCGGACATGAAGGTCGTTGGAGTAAGAGTAGAAGATGCAGAGGATAGGGAGAGATGGAGGCAGATCATTTGCTGTGGCGACCCCTGAAGGGAACAGCCGAAAGGAAAAGAAGATATATATACTGGGAAGGTAACCGGCGATGGACTATTGGCCCATCCAGGAGGAGTTGTACTGGTCGCTTCACGCTATGGAAACCGGGGATAAGCACCGGTCCGATGAGCCACTATGGCTTGGGTGTAAAAAGCCCAACGGACTTTACCTTAATTCTTAAATCAAATTGATAGACACTTACAATTTGTCACAGGAACTGAAGCAGGCAAAACCATCATTAACTTTACAATAGAAATATATATACGGGGAAGTGGTGGCCCCGTGGTAGGTGCTGGATTACTGATCCCAAGATCAGGGGTTCAAGCCCCACTATCAATGGGTTGTCACTGGTGTCCCCATAGTGAAGCTAACTGGGTAATGAAAGGCCGGCCATGTCTCTCACTGTCTGTGGTGGGAGTCATGTAAAAGAATCATTGCTGACCAGAAATAAGATCGACTCCAGAGGAGGCTGCATAGCCATCAGCGTCTTTCCTGGCGGACTGTCCAGGGTGCAGTCTGTACTCACCCGGAGTCAGCTGATGAATATCATTCATTCATTTTCTAAGCTGCTTATTCCTAAATAGGTTCATGGCGATGCTGTCACCCATCTCAGCCGACTACGAAGACTCACCCCTGAATGAGAATGCAAAAATTACTCGTGTTTTAGCGCCACAGCAGAGCTCTGCTCCGTGACCCCAACAGCCTCACTGATTGATCTCTGTCTCAGATAAATATGTAATTCTTTACTGTAACCATCTGATTTAGTCTGTTCTCTTGTAGTTTATAATAAAAATGAATTAATTTATGAATACACAAGTAATGAGATTTCCCATGTGTAGTATGTACTGCTACTAACTCAGGTATGCTTTACACTGTGTAGCGCTTATTAGCTTCGCTCAATGCACACACCTCACCTGACCATAGTCTTATTTCAGTGCTTTTCATGATGTTTCCATTTATCAGTTCATTTTCTGTAACCGCTTAATCCTAATTAGGGTCGCGGGGAGGCAGGCGCCCATCTCAGCCGACTCTAGGCGAGAGCAGAGTACACCCTGAACAGACTACCAGGCCATCGCAGGGTGGAAACATGCTAACAGGTTTGCAGCTACTCTTGTCAAAAGTCAGCAATGGTTCTTTTACATGAACCATAGACGGTGAGAGACATGGCCGGCCTTTGATAACCCAGTTAGCTGCACTGGGGGGGACAGTGACGACCTTGTGGAGCGTGGGACTCGAACCCCCAACCTTAGGATTAGCGGTTGAGTGCCCTATACCACTAGGCCACCACTGCCCATTCTGTTTATTATGTTCTACCTTATTTAAAGAGCTGCTGTTTTACAGGTTTTACCCTCAGCACCTGTCGATGCTTTGAGCTCTCTCTGTGTTCGTCATGATTCAAAAAAAAATATTAATGAAATCATAAAATTGCAGGAAAAATAAGCAACATTGTGATGGCAAAATCACGGTGTCCATTCGTTTCCAAACCAGCAGGTCGTGTCAAGTGGTACTGGTATGCAGTGGTAAGTACAGGGGGTCCAAGATAGAACAACCAGTGAACTAGTGTGTCTCACAGGTGCCCAAGGCTCATTGATGTGTGCGGTACGTCTGGCCTCGTCCCATAGAAGAGCTGCTGTAGCACAATCTACTGAAACTGTGAACGCTGGCTATTAGAAAAAAAAAAAGATTTAGAGCACACAGTACTTTGCAACTTGCTGTATATTAGCACTGCCTAGCTGCAGACCAGTCAGGTGGTGTTAATGTTATGGCTGATTGGTGTTGGAAAAAGTAACAAGGATGTTCAGTGCGAGCAGATTCCGAATACCAGTCCTGGGATGAGCACAAGAACATCTTCATGATTAAAACAGCAAATCTACAGTGTTGAGTTGAGATTATCCACAGCTCCAGTGATGAATCATGGGTATAAACTGTTTTTGGGAAGTGCAGGTCTTTAGGGTTCCCATGTGAGACCATCCATAAAAGCAGAAAATGAGTCACAAGTGCTGAAGTTCTATGCAGAACTAGAGCATCCGGATGAATCAGTCCGATCCAGAAGGTGAGAATTTGTTTCTATTAAATTACATTTTGGGCCAGTCCGAGTGAGTCAGGGTATCTAAAGCTTTTTTTTTTTTTTTTTTTTTTACCAACCTGACAGGTGATTTTTCAGCATCAACAGTTCAGTAAAATTAAGAAATATGAAAGCTATTGTGAAGTCCATTAAGGAAGAAATCAGTTCATGCAGGAGCATGATTCTCTAAAATAAGTAATACCACACAGTTACTGTAGGATTAAAAGCACCATGTGAGGAAAGGTTGCCAGCGTTGTTTATTTACAAAATACTGGCTGGGTAGCTAATTTCGTGTTGCACACAACAAACCACATAGGTTTGATCAGCTGACCCCTGCTATTCACACGATTCCCTTATCAGGGTCTCATTATAACGCAGAGTCAATCTTGGAACCGAACTCTCGAATTTCATGGAAATGCCTGTGATATCACAGTTTTCCATTACTGCCTTCATTTTTATGGGCTTTTTTTGAAGTGAAAAAAAGCCTTTTTTTATGTTAGTTTATGTATAGTGAACCCTCACTTTTTGCGGTTAATGTGGACCGAGACCCTCCGTGAACGCTGAATTTCCACAAAGTAGGATCGACCCCCCCCCCCAACTGACGTATGCTTACATGTATATGTGTATATAATATCAATAATACATATTCAACGCTATAAATGCTTATAATAACAATTAAACATTCAAAAATAATGCATAAGATGTAAATAAAATATAAATATACACATACTCACAGATGTGCGCATGCACACACACAGATGTGCACATACACACATGCGCGCGCACACACTCAAATGTGCACCTCACATAAAAATGTAAGTAGCTTTGTTGGGGGGTTTTGGGTTGTTTTTTGTTTGTTTTTTTTTTTTGTTTTTTGCATAATTGGCCTTATTTTGTGGCATTTTCTGTAACTTTTCCCCTTAATTTCCATATTTTTTAAAATTTTCGATTCATATTTTTGAAAAACCCTCGGTGCACTGAAGCTGCAGGAACCGAAGCGCCAAGTAGAGAGGGATTGCTGTATTTTACCATATATACTGTATTACAGGGGGGCCGGTGGCGTAGTGGTTAAGATGCTGCGCTCATGATCAGGAGGTTGTGAGTTCGAATCCCACTGAGACCCTCACTGTGCTAAGACCCCTGGGCAAGGTTTCAACCACAAGTGTGCCTCTGTTCACCCAGCAGTATAAATGGGTACCAGTAAAATATACTGGGAAGGTAACCTGCGATGGATTAGCGTCCCATCCAGGGGGAGTTGAACGCCTGGTCGCTTCACACTACGGAAACCGGGGATAAGTACCAGCCTGATGAGCCACGAAGCTAAGCCACTAGGCTCAGGTGTAAAAA
This sequence comes from Plotosus lineatus, assembly GCA_024760905.1. Classification (NCBI taxonomy): domain Eukaryota; kingdom Metazoa; phylum Chordata; class Actinopteri; order Siluriformes; family Plotosidae; genus Plotosus; species Plotosus lineatus. The sequence continues at coordinate 15,152,861 of CM045733.1, forward strand.
CCCAACAGACTTATCTTTACTGTATTACAGGGCTCCTCCCAATTGGCATATTAACAGGGTGCGGGACTATTAACCCAGAGATTGTAAATTCAAATCCAGGTTAATGCCACAGCCATGACCGGGAGTCCATGGGAGCTAATGGATCGGGCTCTCACAGGAGGGATGGCATACGCTCACTTCCCTGTCACTCATGGCAATCGCCAGTAGATCATGGGTGTCTGTGAGCTGATTCGCAAGATGGGGGCGGATAGTGCTTTCCCTCGGAGTGTGTTAGACCTCCTTCAAAATACGCATTTGCAGCAGTTAAAAAAGAGGTGGATGGTTAGCATTTTCATGTCATAGAAGGGGCATCTGCATGCTTTTACTTGCATGTATGTATATATACTAGTATATGTATGTGTGTGTGTATATATACTTGTATGTATGTGTGTGTGTGTGTGTGTGTGTGTGTGTGTGTATATATATATATATATATATATATATATATAGCTGTGTATATATATATATAGCTGTGTATATATATATATATATAGCTGTGTGTATATGTGTGTGTATATATATATATATATATATATATATATATAAAATATAGCTGTGTGTATATGTGTATGTATATATGTGTGTATAGATATGTATATATATATATACAGTATGTGTGTATGTATATTTACTTATGTATTTTTATATATTACATGTATTTTGTGTGTGTATATATATATATATATATATATATTTTTTTTTTTTTTTTTTCCAATTATTGTTTTTATTATTTCTATTACTTATTCCATAGTTTATATATATATTTTTGCAAATGTTTAATTCGTATTTAAGGGTTTTTAACGAGCGTGCGAGTAGTTTTAGGGACAAACTATATAAAAAAAAAGTAGGTGTTATGGGGTAGTCTCTCTACATCACGATTTTCGTTTATAGTGGGGATGTAATGGAACGTGGGAGTTGAGTGTATTGTTTCTTGAAATTATTTTTTAATCACTACAGTGATGAATAAATCTAAAGCGTTCAGTCTGAATTAAATTATTGGATGGTTTACCTGCCTGCCTACCCAATTACTTACCTTCTTTCCTCCCTGGGCAGTGGTGGAGTAGTGGCAAAGCATCTGAATTCCTGATCAGGTTGTAGATTCAATTCCATTGCTCTGGGGCTGTCACTGTTGGGCCCTTAAATAAGGCCCTTAACTCTCAACTGCTCACTTGTATAAATGAGATGAAATGTAGGTCAGTGTGGATAAGGATATTTGCCAAATTCCATAAGTGTAAATGTAGGACTAACACACACCCATTTACACTCGCTCACACCCAGGGGCAACTTGGAACAGCCAGAACAGAATAATGTGCACTCAGTACATGCTCTCATTTCATGTGACCAACATCTTCCACAAGGACAGACAGGTATATTGCAAACATATTGCTAAAAGTATGAGCTAGTCAGCAGCTGTTAATACTAACAATAGCAATGCACTATCTGTTGTTTACATTTATTATAACGATGTTCGGTGTTTTCTTACATCTTGCATTCTTTCTTCTTTTGGACTTGTTCTCCAGCAGTGATCAGGCAGTACATGTCCATCTTTAGAAGGGTGAATGAATGGGGGGGTTGGGTTTTTTTCTGCTTGGATATTTTCATAACGTACCTCACTATTCTTGGTGTCTCCAAGAATTACCTATCCTGCCTTTAATTTGTGTCTTGTAGGATGTCCACAGTGTTATTTGTTAGCTATAGCATTTTTATAGCTATAACTAAGCGAAAAGACGTGTTTTGACTGACTGTTTTAATCTCATTTAATATAGATTGTATGAATCAATATTAATCAATAAGTCTGATTGGACCAACTGAACATGCGCATTATTTCTGATTAACAGCACAGCTCAGACACTGGGTCCCGCTGTATGTTGAATAACAGGTTTAAATTAATATGCACCTTCAAATACATTATTGTTTCTATAGTAACAGCTAATTCCTCCAATAATTATGATTATACATAACCTGTCCATGACTATTCCCACCTGCTACACTGCCCTTATCTGTACATACGGCTTCTAACCGTACATACTGCACATTCTGTATATACATGTACTGCATTTGCTGCTTTCTGCACTTCTGATTGGATGATAAACTGTATTTTATTATAAGTTTTATAATACAGTATACATACAGTCGGCCCTCTACTTACGAAAACCTCGAAGTACGAAAAATCCAGGTTACGAAAAGCATTTTACTAAATTTTCATCCTCTTTTAACGAAAATAACCTCTTTTTACGAAAAGCAGCAAACGCAAAAATTAAAACGTGCCATTCAAAATTCAAACAATGCACGGGTTGCTCTCTCATTGGCGGTCTCCCAACATCCCACCCCGCTGGCCTCCCATTGGCCAGGAGGGAGGTGACCTGTACCCATACTTCCTGTTTGTCACATGCGTGGAGAGTTGAACAGGACTGTTGGCTTGTTTTGAGATTGATCATTGCAGCGTTATATTTCGTTATCGCCGAAACCCCTCTACAATCGGGACGATATTGAAGCAGAAGGAGACCTTAAAGCGGAAATACAGTGACGGAGGCGATTATTTCGGCACGATATTGAAGCAGAAGGAGCATGAAAACAGAGTGCTCCGTGGGACAAGACCATGTGGAGACAAACATGGTCAATACGGCAGGACTCACACACTGCAGTGTTTGGTATGTGACAGGAAGAGCGTCCCAAGTTTTGGCAATCAGCTGGTCTGCGGGTTGAAGTTTATCCATTTCTGTCCATTTGTGCTTTGCTTGCCAGCTCTGTTTGGCTTCGTGCAAATGAGACGGTCAGAAATTAGGGAAATTTACCTCTTTATCCAAAAAGAACTCGCGCAAGCTGTTGCATATAATCCAATAAAATTAGAGTTTCAAGGTATCGGCCCCGCCCACACACTGGAGTACAGAAAGGATTGGCTCTCCGCTGCGCGCCACAGCGACAAGTGGCGTTGAAAATAGATTAAAATACATGAGATTTATTTATCTGATTTTGTTTTATTTTATGGCTTTTTTTTGTGTAGTTTTATTTAAAGGACAGCGAAATGATGTATTAGTTAATATGCTAATAAAGGCCACCTGATTTATCTGAGAGCCAGATACAGTCATCAAAAGAGCCATGTCTGGCTCGCGAGCCATAGGTTCCCGACCTCTGCTCCACATGGTTGTCATTGCCCCCCCCCCCCCCCCCAGTTAGCTTCACTGGGGGGGGACAACAACCATGTGGAGCCATAGGTTCCTCGACCTCTGCTCCACATGGTTGTGGACCCCCCCAGTGAAGCTAACTGGGTTATCAAAGACTGGCCATGTCTCTCACTGTCTCAAAGTGTAGATTGATGGATTGATTTTATAGTGGCTGCTCCACATAATCTAAGCCTGATAATGAATAGATTTGAATTTTAAAATGTTATGTAAAAGAACAAACATAAAAATGAATTCAGAAATGTAGAATTGTTTATGTAGTAAAGGTTTTTGCTTCAAGAGACTTTTATGTAACATTAATAGGAATAGCTAAGGATGGAGGAGATTTATTTTCTGGCTTCTTCTTAAAGGCCCAACTCTTTTTTTGAGACGAGAAAAAGAAATATGCTGATTGGAGGAATGATTACAGTAATTGCCTGTGTGGGTTTCCTGGTTTCCTCTGGCAGTTCAAAGACACGCACACAAAACCAAGTGGCTACTTCAAATTGCTCATTGGTTGTGACTGTGAGTGTGAATGTTTTATTTTTTTGTTTGTGTGTTTGTTACTCATTGAGTGAGTGGATTAATACACTACAGACCATGCACTCGCTCACTCATTTACCGAACCACTTAATTCTACTAGGTTCGCAGGGAAGCTAAAGCCTATCTCAACCGACACTGGACGAAGGCAAGGTGCACCCTGGAGAGCTTGTCAGACCATTGCAGGGCTAACACACACGCACAACAATTTACACTCACACACACATCTAGGGGTAATTTGGAACATGTGCGTGTTTTTGGACAGTGGGGAAGAAACCGGGGTACGTGGAGGAAACCTATATAAGCATAAGGAGAACATGCAAACTTCTCACAGAAACTCCTGAGCCTGTGCCATGAGCTCCGGGACCGTCTTGCTTTGAGGCGGATGTTCTAATCAATATCCTACACATAACAGCATCAACCTATAATTAATTCCTTAACATTATAGGTAATTACTTATACTTCATCCTGAAGCAGATTATTCGGTAATTACAGTAACCAATCAGAAAGGTCTGTAATTAGAAGAGTGAAGAATGTAAGTTTGGACACAGTAAAGCAGTCCCAAATTTCAGTTTTCATTACATGTCCTCCAATTATACCAACACCTACCATCTTTTAAACCAAGTGTTTTCTTTGTGTTTCAGAGCATCAGGTGCTGGACGTGAGTCGAGAGGCTCTGTCTAAGATGCGGGTACTGGAGCTTAAGCGAGTGTTGGCCTCATGGGGAGAGGAATGCCGTGGATGCCTGGAAAAGACTGAATTGATCGATCTTATCCAGGAGGTGGCCCCCAAGCACAGCCCAGCTCAGCCTGGGACACATTCTTTTGAACTCTGAAGGGAGAGTCTCCTAGTGCAGCTCCATGCTGAGGACAAGCAGCAGAGATCTGAAAAGTTCCTCTTCGTGCGGCTCTGAGCTATGAACACAGACATGTGTATGAGGTTTATGTGATGTCACAGTTGTGATTTTGTGGCGTGATGGTTTCTTTCAGCTGTAGAGCTTAAGCAGTTTCAGTGTCAGATCTGAAGGAGTGCAGAGAAGTTTTGTGACCTGCATTTTCTTGATGAATAAACAGGGGAGTCACTTGAAAGTATTACATGGTGCCGAGTGCAGCTCTTGTCATTTGTGAGTGGATATTGTTTTCTTGGTATCATTTATAGAATGTCCTCTGATAATTGGTGAAACACTACAATTTTTTTTTTTACATGGTTGAAATATGAAGCCAACTGGCTCATGAGGTCGGTGCTTATATTCGTTTTCTATAGCATGAAACGACCGGGAGATCATCTCCTCTTGGATCAGACACGAGTCCATCGCAAGTTACCTTCCCAGTACTGTATTTATTTATTTTTTTACTCTTACCCATTTATACTGCTGGGTGGATAGAGACACACTTGTGCCCAAGGGTCTTAGTACGGGTCTAATGGGGATTCGAACCCATGACCTACTCACTCATGAGCCTAGCACTCTAACCACTACGCCAACGGCCCCCACGTATTACATACGTTAAATAGATGTATACATATTCACCCCTATTTATTTGGAGTCCTTAAATTGTAATCAGTTGCTTTCAATGATTACATAATTACAGTGATCCCTCGCTACTTTGTGCTTCAATTTCTGCGGATTCTGTGTATCGGGGGTTTTTCAAAAATATTCACCGAAAAATACAAAATAACGAAATTAAGGAACAAATGGGGGGACAGGTTCGAAGAATGCTGTAAAACAAGGTCAATTATGCAAAATAAAACAAAAACAAATAAACAACCCAAAACCCCCCAACAAAACTACAGATGCTCCCCCGTTCATTCGTTTTACGTTTTTTAAAACGCAAGTCAAATTTTGAGTTTCGACGTACCTACGTAGTACGCTGACGTAATGACGCAGTGATGCTGCATTCATTGTTTACAAACTACAGTCGGAGTGTATGTATAATATATAATGTTATATATTGTGTTACTCTTGTGTTAAGACGTCGTCTCTGTGATCTTTGTGTTTACACTGTTTTGCGGACTTTTGTACCTCTAAGCAAATATGGTTGGTCAGAAGTGTAAGCCTACTAGCATGGGTGCAAGTCTCATACACAGAGATGAATTAACTATCTGCTCGTATCGGCACAATCTTTATATTTATTATATTTTAGCAGAATCCTAAGAGTGTATACTTATTTTTATATTAATATTAATTAGGATTTGTACTTGTTCTTTGTATGCATCTCTTTAATAAAGTTTACTTACTTACTAATACAAAAGAAAGAACTCTCCGCTTTGCTGGGAGACTGCATCAGTGCAGGCTGTGTTCTAAACGAGTTCAACGGCACCCTTGTGCACTTGAAAGACCGGAAGTCTGTATAGCCTACAGCAAGTACACTACTTTTGCAAGTACACTACTTTCGGTATTGAGCGCCTCACATATTGTAAGCGTTGATTGGCTGTTTTAAGCTTCATGTAAAGTAACTCTGTATAAATAAGTGACTTATTTGAAATTAATGTTGATATTATTTGATATTTGATATGTTTATAATAATTGATTTGGGGGTGTTTTTATGAGATACGGTAATGGTATTTATAGATGTATAGTACAGTATGCGTGTCACACGTCATACGTCACTGTAACAACTTACGTTCACTGTCAACTTACGTTCGGCCGTCCGGAACTATTTAAAAACGTAAGTCGGGGAGCGTCTGTACTTACATTTTTATGTGAGGCGCACGTCTGAGTGTGTGTGCACACGTGTGTGTGTGTGTGTGTGTATTTATATTTTATTTAGATCTTATGCATTATTTTTGAATGTTTAATTGTTATTATAAGCATTTCTACTGTTGAATATGTATTTATTGTATATATATATATATATGTATACGTACAGGGGGGTTGATCCTACTTCATGGAAATCAGTGGTCGTGGTGGGGGCTCGGTCCCCATTAACTGCGGAAAGTGAGGGATCCCTGTATTTGACGAGAACACATCTTAGTATCACCAAGTATCAAGTTAAATCAACCATGAAACTCTCAGGCCCTCGGCGGTCCTTCCAAGGCCTCGCCTTTCCACACGCCGGAGCCCTGCTCTGATTGCTGATATATGTAGAGTAGGGTAATGCACGATCAGAGAGACATGGAAGCATTTAATTGGATATTTCCCAGCAGTCCATGGAGCAGTGAATTGTTGGTGGTATTAAAAGATTACAGTGGCCACAGATGACGGATTTTTTTTTCAGTGCCTATGTGGACTCTCTCTTCTATCTCTACAGCTTTGATCAACCGTTTGTCCAAGCTATTGTTCTACATCTTCCCACCGACTGCAAGCTTGCATTCTGTTTTGGATACTACTGCTTGGGTGACATTTAAAATAAGTTTGTTCTGCATTTTTGCAGCCACTTTACTCATTGCTGCTCCTTGGCGTTTGAGTTATTTCAGTATAAATACAGCTATAGTATATTATAATAATATAATGTATTTTTTCCCCATCACAAACCTTTCGTACTTGTCTTCCCAAAAACATGTCCCACCGATGCTTACAATTGGGTTATCAATGGCCAGCAAGGTCTCTCTTCGTCACTGTCTGTGGTGAGAGTGATATAAAAACCATTGCTGTCATTCTTAAAAAGAAAGCAATTGGATTGCTGTCAGCGTATTTCTGCCCTGTGATGGCCTGGTGAGCTGTCCAGGGTGTACTTGGAGATGGGCGCCAGCCTCCCTGTGACCCTAATTAGTATTAAGCAGTTCAGAAAATGATGTTTACCTGATGTCCTGATTGGTCAATGCTATTCATTCAATCATTAATTTTCTGAACCGCTCACTCCCAAGTAGGGTCACGGGGAGGCTGGCGCTCATCTGGGCAGACTCTGGGCGAGGGCAGAGTACACCCTGGACAGCTCACAAGGCCATCGCAGGGCAGAAACATGCTGAGGGCTATGCAGCTTCTCTTGTCGAAAGTCAGCAATGGTTCTTTTACATGAACCTCACCCCAGAGACAGTGAGAGACATGGCCGGCCTTTGATAACCCAGTTAGCTGCACTGGGGTGTGTGTGTGTGTGTGTGTGTGTGTGTGTGTGTGTGGCTGGTCAATACTATATAAAACTGAATGAATAGCTAAGCCTACAAAATATTTCCCTCCTGGTGTAGCAGGTTTGGTGTCTACTGTGTAGTGTTTTGTGCTTTCATACAAATTGACACAAATTTATAAAAATTCACTGTTATTACATGAACCATCTGTCGCAACCTGCGGTCTCTGGGTTCCGCCATACTAATGTCACAGAGGGCAGTGCTGGCCTGGTGGTATAGGGTGTTGGATCACTGATCGTAAGGTTGGGGGTTCATGCCCCACTCTCAACAGATTGTCACTGCCCCCCCCCCCCCAGTGCAGCTAACTGGGTTATCAAAGGCCGTCCATGTCTCTCACTGTCTATGGTGTGAGGTTCATGTAAAAGATCCATTGCTGACTTTCAACAAGAGGAGCTGCATAGCCATCAGCGTGTTTCTGACTTGCAATGGCCTGGTGAGCCATCCAGGGCGTACCTCTGCCTTTGCCTGGAGTTGACAGGGATAGGCGCCAGCCTCCCTGCGACCCTAATTACGATTAAGTGGTTATGGAAAATGGATGGATGGATGGATAATGTCGTGGGTTATGAACCTGAAAGTTCATGAATCTATTCAAATAATGCTCACATAAATCTCTCGCAAGAATATAGTGGTCATTCATTCATTTTCTGTAACCGCTTAATCCCATTTAGTGTCATGGGGTTGCTAGCGCCCATCTCAGCCGACTCTGGACGAGGGCAGAGTACACCCTGGACGGCGTGCCAGACCATCGCATGGCGGAAACACGCTGACGGCTTTGCAGCTCCTCTTGCCGAAAGTCAGCAATGGTTCTTTTACATGAACCTCACACCAGAGACAGTGAGAGACATGGCCGGCCTCTGATAACCCAGTTAGCTGCACTGTGGGGACAGTGACAACTTTGTGGAGAATCGGACTCGAACCCCCAACCTTAGGATCAGTGATACAGCGCCCTTTACCACCAGGCCACCACTGCCCTATAGTGACCATATAAACTGCATTTCTAAAACTGGAGTGTTTTATGGTTTCCTATCTAACATTTAAAGCAGGGAAAATTATGACCAGCAGGTGAACTATGCAGTGCACACCGAGTGTCCTGAGTGTTCGAGGTCAGAGTGCCAGCGCGCGATTATGAATTACGTCATTACTTGTGTCACACTTGTGACTTTTCAGTGAGAATCGGATTGATGCGATCAGAATATCAGACATACACTGAAAGCAGCACGCCTACACACTGCAAGATTGCTGATGTTTACATTTAGCCTGTTGCCATAGAGACGATTAGCATTCACATACCTGTTTCCAATGTGCTACATGGTGGGATTTATCTATTTATTTATTTATTTATTTTGCTGACAAAGTTTCTATATTACTGAGACAATAAGGCACATGATCAGCCACTGAGCCTCCATCTCTCTCTCTCTCTCTCTCTCTCTCTCTCTCTCTCTTACTCTTTCTCTCTCTTTTTTTCTTTCTCTCTTTCACGCTCTGCCATGTTTCATCGCTCTTATCTTTCCCCTCATTCACATTTCCCCACTTGTTCTGACCAGTGCCTCTTCTCGTTTATATTAGCAGTTCAGAGAATGAGAAGGAAGGAGAGATAGAGAGTGAGTGATACAGAGAGTGAGAGAAATAGAGATGCAGGCCTTGCCCACGCAATAGAGTGGGAGACTGAGCCTCTCTCTCTCTCTCTCTCTCTCTCTCTCTCTCTCGCTCTCTCTCTCTCTCTCTCAACATGCACACATACACACACGCACACACACACACACACACACACACACACACACACACAGCTAGTCAGTGTATCATGCTTGCACTGTGTGGGCTGAGCTGAGCATTCCTGT
>CM045733.1:15167500-15180000 GCA_024760905.1 Plotosus lineatus
GGATCCTGTCTGCTTTTTACCACCGGAGGGATTTAAATCTACATCTGGATTTCTGTAAAGCCTGTCAGTGTCTGTTGTTACACGTACTACTCAATTCATATAAAAAAGAAATTGAATCAGAGTCAGAAATATGATTCAGTGACTTGGGTTCGAGTATCAATCCTCTGCATCAGTTATACTGTGGGTACAGTACATTCATTATGTATAGGAAGTGAAGGCATCTGTGCTCCCAGGTGTTGCTTTTGACAGATCGCCGATTTTTCTGTCTTCCTTTTGTCCTCTCCTTAGGAGGTATTCACAGACTTCAAGACTATTTTTATGTAACCATAAGAGTATGTGTGTAGCTGTGACTTTTCTCGAATGGTTCTCTAGTATCTTGGGAATTGGCTTGATGTGAGGACTTGGTAGCACCTTATGCTTTGTCTGCTTTGAAGTGATAATGAAGATTTACCTGCACCCCAAATATACCAACCCGTGCATAATTATAAACACACTTGGCAGTAGATACTGGTGCTATAAGCATGCAATTATGTATGTACTGTTTGAGGGATTTTCATGAATGTGCTACAGAGTACTCATGTGCTGCCCTTCAGCCGAAAAAGATATTTTTAATTCTGTCACTCTATGCATTTAGGATTGATCAGGGGGGGTGTGTGGGTGGGAGGCAGCCGCTTTTATTTCTGGCCTGCTTTCTGTGTGTGTGTGTGTGTGTGTGTGTGTGTGTGTGTGTGTGTGTGTGTGTGAGTTGGTGGAGGAAAAAGGCGAAGCTATCAGTGGTGAGCAGGCTTTCCTTCACTTCCTGACAAAACATCCCGAGGAGCCTTGGCCTGATCCAGGCGGGAAGAGGTGCAGGAAGTTAAGCTGAGATCACAGGAAGTGGCTTGTATGGCCAGAAGGACCGAGCCTGAAAACAAGGCCAGTGGAAGTTACTAGATTGCAGGCTGTAGATGTGCAGGTTGAGGTTTTATGAATATGTGTGTTCAGGCTGTGTTCCAATTAGCAACGGCGCGTGTGCTTGAGTGGGAACATGTGAGGAGTGTGGGAATGTGTGGGTGTGTGTGTTTGATGTTTTTGATGTATATAGAAAATGAAGGATTTCTGTGAAATATATTCATCCGTCCAGCTCATGTAGTCCACAAATGTCTTCTTATCTGTTTATCAGTATATCCATCTGATCATCTATTGAAGATCTATTTTTCTTCATGTCAATAGGACACAGTGTCTTGGCAATATCACCCATACTACTTGTCTCATACTGCACATGAAATAAGATGAAGTTATCGGTCATCACAGCATTACAGTACATTTTGTTTTCTTTTTAATTCCTTGGTATTGTTGTACAGTAATAATAATTAAAATACGAGACTGTGTCCATTTACTGTAGCGCTGGGTGATATGCTCTATACATATATTACTGCTGTGGTGATTCATATTGTCCGCCAACAGAATATCATGATTTAGGAAATATTAATTTTTCCTCCAATGCAGCACAGTGGTGCAATGGTTAGAACCTCCATCTCACAGCAAAAATGGCCTGGGTGTGATTGCATGTTCTCTCTGTGCCTGCGTGGGTTTCCTCCAGGTACTCGGTTTCCTCCCGCAGTCCCAAAGCATGCACAGTAGACTAATTGGCTGTTCTAAATCAACCCAAGGTGTCAGTGTGAATGGTTGTATGTGTGTATATTGGCCCAGCGATGGAGTGTGCCCCACCCCTCCACACACACACACAGTCTTAGGCTAACTGGTTGTTCCAAACTGGCTTTCAGTGTGGGTTTAAGTATGAATCGTTGTGTGTGTGTTTTGGTCCTGTGATGGCCTGGCAGATCTTCAGAGTGTGCCCCGCCTTCCCCTAGTGTCGGCTGGTATGGTTTCCAGCCTCACTTAGGCCCTAGTAGGATTAATGTTCAACAATACACAGTTGAGAATATACATAATATATATATATATATATATATATATAGACACTCCCCGACTTACATTCATCCATTTTACGTTGTTTCGATTTTACAGTTTAAAAAGAAAAAAAAAAAAGTCAAATTTTGAGTTTAGATGTACCTACGTAGTATGCTGACGTAATGACGCTGCATCCATTGTTTACAAACGACAGACTGAACTTGCCTCGACTTCTTCTCAGTTCAGTTATTTATATATATATATATATATATCAGTTAAATAGTGTGTTACCCTTGTGTTAAGACATCGTCTCTGTGATCGTTGTGTTTACACTGTTTTGTGGACTTTTGTAACCCTAAGCAAATATGGTTGGTCAGAAACGTAAGCCTACTAGCATGAGTGCAAGTCTCATACACAGAGATGAATTAACTCTGCTTGGATCGGCACAATCTACCATGCATACTCAGTTAAGCAAAGAGAGTTGTAATATGAATGAAAACCCGAATCCAGAAAAGAAAGAGAACTCTCTGCTCTGGTGATAAGTTGCTGGTGATTCACATCAGTGCAGGCTGAGTTCTAAATGAGTTCAACGGCACCCTTGCTCACTTGAAAGACCGAAAGTCCGTATAACCTACAGCAAGTACACTGCTTTCGCAAGTACACTACTTTCGGTTTTGAGCGCCTCACATATTGTAAGCATTGATTGGCTGTTTTAAGCTTCATGTAAAGTGATTCGGTATAAATAAGTGACTTATTTGAAATTTTATATATATATATATATATATATATATATATATATATATATATATGTATATATACACACACACACACACACACACTGTATATAAAATCAGGTTTTCAAAATCAACCAAAAATGTTTTGTTAAATCAATAATTTGCTGCATGACAAATTTAGTATGGGATCATGTACAAATGTCCATGTGCCCATGTCTACCCTTCACTCCTATGGGCAATTTTGAGTTCTCAGGGGATCTTATGTGCATGTCTCTGAACTGTGAGAGGAGACCAAAATATCCTGAAGAAACCCTATGGAAGAACAGGAAGAACAGATAGAAAGTTCCCAGTCAGCCATAAAATTTGAACCCTGAACCTTTCTGCCATATGGTAGACAGTGTCGAAGCTGGGTGAGGGTAGGGTGCACCCTGAACAGCTCAACAGCCAATCGCAGAGCAACACATCACCATTCACACTCACACTTACAACAAGGTGCCATTTGGAAACATGGAGGAATCCTATGCAAGTATGGGGGTCATGCAAAGTGCATAGAAAGAAAGTCTTGTTGAATCTAAGATTTGAACCCAGGACCTTAACTTTGTGAGGTGGGTGTGCTGTTGTGCTGATATTTCTAGTCATGTCATATCACCCATACATAATTTATACATTTAATATTGTAAAATATGAGCAAAACAAGTTCCTTACAATTACATTACAATTGTTACATTATAATTTATATTATTAATCAAAATGCACAAACCATACACCTGTGCTTTATCTCATAGCCAGAACCACTGTCAGATACTTCATCTTCAGCTTAATCCGAGGTTGGGTTGTAGGGGCAGCAGCCTATGTAATGAGGTCCAGACGTTCCTCACCCCAGCAACTTCCTCCAGCTCTTCCGGGGGGGGACATCGAGATGTTCCCAGACAAGCTGCGAGACATAGTCCCTCCAGCGTGTTCTAGGTTGGCCCTGGGGTCTCTTCCTGGTTGAACATGCCCAAAACACAACACCAGTGAGGGTTCGGGAGGTAGTCTAACCAAATGCCTGAGCCACCTCAACTGGCCCTTCTCAATGCGGAGGAGCAGCGGTTCTACTCCGAGCACTCCCCAGATGGCTGAGGTTCTCACCCTGTCTCTGAGGGACAGCCCCACCACTTGGGGAAGGAAGGTCATTTCAACCGCTTGTATCCGCAATCTTGTTCTTTCGGTCCCTACCCAAAACTCGTGACCATAGGTGAAGGCTGGAACGTAAATCGACTGGTAAATTGAGAACTTTGCCTTGCGGCTCAGCTCCCTCTTCATCAAGACGGACCAATACAGGCTCCGCTTCACAGCAGAGGCTGCAGCGATCTACCTGTCTATCTCCTGCTCCATCCATCCCTCATTTGTGAACAAGACCCGGAGATAAGTGAACTCCTGCACTTGGGGCAGCACCTCATTCCTGATCCAGAAGGTGCATTCCACTGTCAGATAAAAATGTAGACCTTCTGACCAATCAGTAACAAGAATTCAATAATATGGTGTATGTAGCTTGTGTAAATATTGTACAAAAATGCATCTACTACGGTGATTCATTACTTACTCAGACTTGGAGGTACTGATCCTCATCCCGGCTGCTTCGCACTCGGCTGCGAATCGCTCCAATGAGAGCTGGAGGTCCCGACTTGATGAAGCCAAAAGGACAACATCATCCGCAAAAAGCAGAGACGAGATCCGATGGCCACCAAACCAGAACCCCTCAACGAGACTTTCTGGAGAATTTCTAGACTGCGCCTAGAAATTCTGTCCATAAAAATTATGAACAGAATTGGTGACAGCCTTGGTGGATTCCAACTCCCACCGGAAACGAATTCGACCTGTTGTTGCCAATACGGACCAAACTCTGGCTCCGATGATACAGCGACCGAATGGCTCGTAGCAACAGATCCGGAACGCCGTACTCTCGGAGCACGCCCCACAAGATCGTTCGAGGGACATGGTCGAAAGCCTTCTCCAAATCCACAAAGCACATGTGGACAGATTGGGCAAACTCCCATGCCCCCTCCAGAATCCTGTAGAGCGTATAGAGTTGCTCAAGAGTGCTATGGCCAGGACGAAAACCCCATTGTTCCTGCTGAATCCGAGGTTCGACTATCGGTCAGATCCTCCTCTCTAGTACCCCTGCATAGACTTTCCCAGGTAGGCTGAGGAGTGTAATTCCCCGATAATTGGAACACACCCTCCGGTCCCCCTTCTTAAAAATTGGGATCACCACCCCAGTTTGCCAATCCAGAGGTACAGCCCCCGATGACCACGCGATCTTGCAGAAACGTGTCAACCAAGACAGTCCTACAGCATCCAGAACCCTGAGATATTCTGGGCGGATCTCGTCCAACCCCGGAGCTCGACCACCGAGGACCAACCTCAGTGACCTCCACTCCAGTGATGGGCGGACCCCCACAAAAAAAACCCCCAGGGTCTTCCTCTTCCACGGAGGGCGTGTTGGTGGGATTGAGGAGGTCCTCAAAGTATTCCCTCCACCTCTCGACGACATCCCCAGTCGAGGTAAACAGCTCCCCACGTCCACTGTAAACAGTGTTTGTGGAGAACTGCTTCCCCCTCCTAAGGTGTTGGATGGCGGTCCAGAACCTTTTTGAGGCCAACCGATAATTACTCTCCAGGCCCTCACCGAACTCCTTCCACGCCCGAGATTTTGCATCTGCGACAGCCTTGGCTGCAGCACGTTTGGCCTGCCCGTACCTGTTTGCTGCCTAGGGAGTCCCACAGGCTAATAAAACCCGATAGGCCCATTCGGACTCCATGTCCCCCGCCTCCTCCGGGATGTGGTTGTAGCTCTGCTCTGGGGGAGTTAAAGGCCTCTCGGACAGGGGACTCCACCAAACATTCCCAGCAGACCCTGATTACATGCTTGGGCCTGCCAGATCTGGAAGGCAGCCTCCCCCACCACCGAAGCCAACTCACCACCAGGTAGTGATCGGTAGACAGCTCAGCTCCTCTCTTCTCCTGAGTGTCCAGAACATATGGTCGCAAGTCCGATGACACGACTACAAAGTCAATCATCGAACTGCGACCTAGGGTGTCCTGGTGCCAAGTGCACTTATGGGCACACTTATGTTCGAACATGGTGTTCGTGATAGGCAAACTGTGACAAGCACAGAAGTCTAACAACAAAACATCTTTCGGGTTCAGACTGGAGAGGCCGTACCTCCCGATCACACCCTTCCAGGTCACATTATCGTTGCCCACATGAGCGTTGAAGTCTCCCACGACAACGAGTGAATCTCCCGAGGGAGCGTTCTCCAACACCCCCCCCAAAGACTCCAAAAAGGGTGGGTACTCTGAACTGTCATTTTGTGCATAAGCACAAATAACAGTCAGGACCCATCCCCCAACCAGAAGACGGAGGGAAGCTACCCTTTTGTCAATTGGGGAGACCCCAACATTTGGGCACCGAGACGGGGGACAACAAGAATACCCACACCGGCTCACCGCCTCTTCCCATGAGCAACTCCAGAATAGAATAAGGTCCAGCCTCTCTAGAGATGGATGCTTCCAGAGCCCAAGCTATGCGTTGAGGTGAGTCCGACTATATCTCGTCGGTATCTCTCCACCTCGCGCACCAGATCAGGCTCCTTCCCCGCCAGAGAGGTGACATTCCATGTCCCAAGGGTCAGAGCAAGTAGCCGAGGATTGGTCCGACAGAACCCATGCCTTCAGCTGCCACCCAACTCACACCGCACCCGACCCCTAAAACTCCTCCCATGGGTGGTGGGTCCATGGGAGGGCGGACCATGTCTCCTTTTCAGGCTAAGCTCGACCAGGCTCCATGGGCAGAAGCCCGACCACCAGGCGCTTGCCTTCGCCCTCCTCCCCCGGGCCTGGCTCCAGGAGGGAACCCCGGTGACCCACATCCGGGCAAAGGAGACTGCTTCCTGTGCATTCTCTCAGATGTCATGTGTCATAGGGGTTTTTTGAATCGCACTTCGTCTGGACCTTCACCCCGGACCTGTTTGCCTTGGGTGGCCCTACCAAGGCCATTTGCCCCCGACAACATAGCTCCTAGGATCATTAGGTCACACAAACCCCTCCACCACGATAAAGTAGCGATTCAGGGAGGGCTACATTGTGTAAATATTGTACAAAAATACATCTAGTACGGTGATTCATTACTTACTTTAGATTGTAGAAAGCTAAGCAATAACTTGCAGTGGCCTCTAGAAAGAGGTACATACTTTTCAAATTTGAGGTCTAGATAGGGGCAGTGGAATAAACGAGAATATACTGAATACAGGGATCCCTCACTTTCTGTGGTTAATGGGGACCGAGACCACCCCCACCCACCCCAGCGCAACCGCCGATTTCCACAAAGTAGGATTGACCCCCGACTGATGTATACGTACATGTATATGTGTATATCAGGGGTCACCAACATTTTTGAAACTGAGAAATACTTCTTGGGTACCAATTAATCCGAAGGGCTACCAGGACGATACACACTTCTGAAATAACTAATTTGCTCAATTTACCTATAATTTTGTTTTTGTTAATAATTAATGATATTCATCAATGTGAAGATATTGATTTGATTAAAAAAATAGCAAAAAAAAAATTAGATGCAGCTCAATGGAGAGTCAATGGCACTATGGAGCCATGGACCTGTTCTAAAAATAGCAGTGAACAGGCCTGTGGGCATCTCATGTTGATCTTGCAGGCGACCTGGTGACCGCGGGCACCATGTTGGTGACCCCTGCTGTATATAATATCAATAAATACATATTCAATGCTATAAATGCTTATAATAACAATGAATCATTCAAAAACGATGCATAAGATGTAAATAAAATATAAACACACACACGCACACGCACACACACACACACACACACACACACACACCAGACGCGTGCGCACACAGATGCGTGCCTCACATAAAAATGTAAGTTGTTTTGTTGGGGGGTTTGGGTTGTTTTTGTTTGTTTGTTGTTTTTTTTTTGCATAATTGGCCTTGTTTTGTGGCATTTTCATTAACTGTTCCCCTATTTTTCCTTAATTTCCTTATTTTTTTTTTTTTCGATTAATATTTTTAAAAAACCCATGATGCACTGAAGCCGCAGAAACTGAAACACGAAGTACCGAGGGATCACTGTAATCACTAATTAATAAATTTAAAATAAATTCTCCTTAACACTTTTCACAGAGGATTTCAGTAAATGGGTTGCGAAATGGATCTGAGTCACAGTCATGTCGAGATAAGGTTCGAATCATTCTGATCTGTAGTAGCAGACATTGACTTAATGGAAATACGAAAAACGACTCATCGTATTGGTCAAGATGTTTTAAAACATTTGCTGATTGGCTGACGTTCACACGACCCATGGATCTGAACCCTTCCTGTTGGAGTTTCCTTTTCCCCATTAGCTTTCCTGATCTGTGGCATTAAGCATCAGGGCTGGGTTTAAAGTTTACTCAAATCTCATAACCTGCAGCAGCTATCAGAACATTCTGCTCTACTCCATGAAAAACACATTTGGAATACAGTACTTACAGTACTATTGAAAGGACACAGCTGGACAGTTGGAGAGGAATATTTCTGCTGATTAGAAGATTTCAAGGTGATAGGGCTATTCTTGGAATTTCGGTTGTCTTCAGCGAGCTTCACATGGAAAAAATCCAGGCCAAAGGTGAACAACATGAAACCATTTAATTTATAATTAGATTATATATCACCTTAGCTTTTTGATCCTATTATATAATACTGGTTGTCAGTGTGTGAAGGTTTCATTTGATTATAGGAACTGAAAAAAGTTTTATATATATATATATATATATATATATATATATATATATATATATATATATATATTGATTTAAAACAAAATGCGTGAAAAACTAACTGACCCTCATCTCCTTTTTCTATTTTTACTGTTAATACAATCCTTAAGCTATGATATCTCTGATGTCAGAAATTTATTAGGCCACTGTGAATGAATAAAAACAAAAACAATATAAATACATTTGAAGATTTATTATTAATGTTTTGATTTTATTTGTGTTTATTAGTTGAAACTGAAAAAAAAAATATATATATATATATATATATATATATATATATATATATTGGAGGGAGGTAAGGTAAAGTCTGTTGGGTTTTTACACCCGAGCCTAGTGGCTCATCAGGCCGGTGCTTATCCCTGGTTTCTGTAACGTCAAGCGGCCAGGAGTTCAACTCCTCCTGGATGGGACGCTAGTCCATCACAGGTTACCTTCCCAGTATATTTTACTGGTACCGTTTATACATTTATACTGCTGGGTGAACAGAGGCACACTTGCGGTTAATATATATATATATATATATATATATTGTACTATATATATATATATATATATATATATATATATATATATATATATATATATGAATGATGGTGGTGTAGAGGTTAGGGTGCTGGGCTCATGATAGGGAGGTTGTGAGTTCAAATCCCAGTTAGACCCCCACTGTGCTAAGACCCCTGGGCAAGGTCTTAACCACAAGTGTGCCTCTGTTCACCCAGCAGTATAAATGGGTACCAGTAAAAATATACTGGGAAGGTAACCTGCGCTGGACTAGCGTCCCACCCAGGAGAACTTGTACTCCTAGTCGCGTCACGCTATGGAAACCGGGGATAAGCACCGGCCTGATGAGCCACTATGGCTCGGGTGTAAAAAGCCCAAAGGACTTTACCTTCCATATATAGTATATATTTTATTATAGTGAGCACTCTTGCTGTTTTGTTTCTACAGATTAATCCACAGTTTTTGTAGGACTATATTCCACATTGTTTTATAATTGTTCCCGTGACTGTCTTCAGAGGAAATCAGTCCCATATTTTTTCAAATGGATTCAGATCTGGAGTCTTGTCCAGTCTTTTTCCCCCCAATGTTCCAGATCACTGTTTCTTGCTCAGTGAATTCCTCCACATCATAAATATTTAAAGTTTTATAAGTATGATAAATGCTTTGGAATATTGTCCTCCTGATATATTTCACCCATTCGCCGAACTGTTTAGTCCTGGTAGACTTGCATGTAGGCTGGCGCCTATCTCAGCAAACAATGGGTGCTCGAACAGCTCGCTAGACTATTGCAGGGCAACATCTCAACCGTTCGCATATTAAAGATTAATATTTAAACAAATACATAAAAACTATTTCACATAAACTGAAGTGCAATATTATTATACTGCTGGCAAATCAAGGTACATTTTTCTTTTTTAAACCCTAGAAACAATGCGCATTCCATTCAGCATTTGACTCGATTATAAGTAATATATGCTGCAGCTACACTTTCCTCAACTCGTCTCAGCTTTTCGTTCAGTCTCAAATCACACAGCTAGCAGCATTAAATTTTAACTTTATTATGAAAAGTAGTGAAGCTTTGAAGCCCGTACTGCAGTCAAAGTGAAACTCAATATTGTGATTAATGCTGCAGCTGTTTAAAGAAATCACCTTTGTTGGAAAAAATTATAAGAAAGCAACACATTATACATTTTATTAGTTTATAGTATACATTTAATTTTTTGAAACCTTCATAAAACAAATTCGTTCCTGTATCACTTCCAGATTATAACATCCATAATCATTGGTTTGATTATAAGCCTTCCTTCTGTACTATCCTGAAATTAATGACATCATCTCCTTACGATGAAACCTCAACGTATCAACATTCACGCACACGTTTAGAAATCCATGCAAAGCTGCTGTCAGAACTGTCATTATTGTCACCAAGCTGGTATTATACAAAAAACAGAGTACACCCCCCCCCAGACAGCTCGCTATCCAATGGCCTGCGCTTTACAAACAACGGCAATGATTTTTTACTTATATGCCTCTCACCAAGCCAGTGAGAGACATAACTGGCCTTTGGTAACCCAGTTAGCTGCACTGGGGAGCAATAGTGAGAACTCCGTGATAGTTGAGCTTATATATGATAGTTACTGAGCCACCAATGCCCGTAGATAAAAATTCACACAGTCGAAAATTTCGTTGGACCGCCTTTATTGCATATTCACTGCTTTATTGTTTTTGCTAACTTTATGCAATATCACAACAGTTATTTCTGCTCAGATGTAATAATTTGTCGCTGAGATTTTGTGTTGACAAGAAGGTGGGACCACTGTGTAAAGCCCTCCCCAGCACATCTCAAACACTCATGCTTCTTGATCCACTCTTTCACTATTTGAGCCCAAATTTTATATCCATGCTATCATGCTTCTCAAGATTGGCTAATTCGGTCATTCAGGTACATTCATTCCATTCATGACTTGCATATACAAAGATCCCTCACTTTCCGCAGTTAATAGGGACTAAGGACAGACCCTCCCCCCCCTCCGCGACCACCAATTTATGCGAAGTAGGATTGACCCCCCACTGGCTGACGTATATGTACATGTATATCTGTATATAAAATCAATAAATACATATTCAACGCTATAAATGCTTATAATAACAATTAAACATTCCAAAATAATGCATAAGATGTAAATAAAATATAAATACACACACATACAGACGTGCACACACAGATGCGCACCTCACATAAAAATGTAAGTAGTTTTGTTGGGGGGTTTTGGGTTGTTTTTTCTTCTTTCCTTTTCGGCTTTTTTCCCCTTTTCTCAGGGGTCGCCTACAGCAAACCATCTGATTCACACATTTAATTTGGCATGGTTTTTACATCAGATGCCCTTCCTGTCAGAACCCTTTTAGCAAGGGACAGAAACATGCTGACGGCTTTGCAGCCTACTCTTTACGAAAGTCAGCAGTGGTTCTTTTACATGCCTTACACCATAGACAGTGAGAGACATGGCCAGCCTTTGATAACCCAGTTAGCTGCACTGGGGGGGACAGTGACAACCCTGTGGGGACTCGAACCCCAACCTTAGGATCAGCGATCCTGTGCCCTATTCACTAGTCCACCACTGCCTGTTGTTTTTTTTGTTTGTTTTTGGGTTTTTTTGCGTAATTGGCCTTGTTTTGCAGCATTTTCCTTAAGCTTTCCCGTATTTTTCTTTAATTTCCTTTTTTTTTTTTTTTTTTGATGAATATTTTTGAAAAACCCGCGATGCACTGAAGCCGCAGAAACTCAAGCTCCAAGTAGCGATGGATCACTGTATTACCATATAGTGTTGCTGAGCCTCAACTTAACCAATTTAAGCAACCCTAGATCATTACACTGCCACCAGAGGCTAATACAATGGCCACAGTGGATTACGGGCTCATTACTTGATGTACAGCATGGCAGGCTCTCCAGGGTGTACCTCTCAGTCTCGGGGTCTGAATTTATTCCTATTATTTTCACTGATACGTGATTTTCTTCCAGTCCTGTAAGGGTTTGTTGCAATGTGCATGTGGAAATGCTCTTGCTTTCATTATTAAAGAAGGCTCTGAGTTCTACAATAGATTTTTTTGTAATTGGACTTTACCAAGCATTTACATGATTTCTGAACATGCTGAGTCAGGATTTTTTTCTGACCTCATTTGTTGTGTAAAGTTGATGCATCAGCACTGTCCTCCCAGGTTTTAATAACGTGTTGGTCAGTTCTTATCCCAATTCCAGTAATTTCAAAAATTTCCTTTCTTCTGCTCCTTAGCTATTTTCGATAATTGATATAAAATAATAATTTGACTTTTCAGAAATACAGTCGGCAACACGGTGACGCAGTGGTCTGCCTCACAGCAAGGAGGCCTGGGTTCAATTTCTGGGCTCGGGTGTTTCTGTGTGAGGTTTGCATGTTGTCCCTGTGCTTGTGTGGGTTTCCTCCCACAGTTCAGAAACATGAACAGTAGGCTGATTGGTGGTTCCAAATTGTCCTAGATATGAGAGTGAGGGTGCATGAT
>CM045733.1:15185000-15230000 GCA_024760905.1 Plotosus lineatus
CACTGCCCTTTATATTATATTACATTATATTTTATTCATAATGCATATTTTGAATACAAATAACCATTCATGAGTATTCAAATTTCAGTAAATTATTCGCATAATTACAGCACCCCCTCCATTTCTGCAACATCCAGTCAGAGAAATCAACATTGCAAACATTAGGTTAGCCTCACTCTCACTCATCCATTTTCTAAACTGATTAATCCTATTAGGATCACAGGGAAGCTGGCACCTATCTCAGCCGCCACTGAGCGAACGTAGGGAACACCCTTAACAGCTTGCCAGACCATCACTGGACAACACACACAACTATTCACACTCACTCACTCCCTCACTCACAAACATTGGAACAACCAATTAGACTAATGTGCATGTCTTTGAAATGTAGGAGGAAACCAGAATGCCCGGAGGAAACCCACGTAGTCACAAGGAGAACATGCAAACTCAACACATGAACCAATGAGCCCGGGCACTGAACTCTGGGCTGGTGTAACACAGATGGCATTATGTGACCAGACTATTGCAGCCCAGCCAATTAAACAAATCAAAGACTGTGCATCACTACCAGTGCTGGAACAGCCTGTGAATGAGAGAACATCGCACTCACCATGCCTGACTGACAAAGTAAAAACTTGGAGCTCATATGAACTTGAGAAGAGCTTATGACGTACTTTGACTGACGGAACCAGTCGTATCATATGTAATCTTTTGACGCAATAATTAATTAAAATTACCTGCAGGTACCTTTTAAGAAATACAGACAAAAACACTGATGGTGGATACTGATCCAACAGTTCGTTGGAGTCAGACAGTGTTTGTCTGGGCAGTGTGTACCTATCTACCAATAAAAGAGCAGCGCGGAAGGCCATCACTGGCTAAAAAGTACTAGTTTAGTGAGCCCAACAGGGATAACAGAACACTCTCTGTCTAATTAATGATGATCCTACAAATAGCGCAACTCACTTACCGTAATTTGCATAACAATAAACTTGCTTTATCTTGCATCTTTCTATTTTCCATATAATTTCCTTATTTAATTTTAGCAATTCGAAACTAACAAGCTACAGATTAACTCACTAAAAATGTGTGTTAACAGTGCATCATGTTCATAGCTTTATGAGATACCTTTTCCTCAGGCTTTCAGTCGAGCTTTATCACAAACCTATCAGTGAATTTGGAGAATTATTATGAAACATGGCTATAGGAATATAGAGCTCTGGAGTTAACACTGCAAGAGTTTAGACCTCTACACTGACCTGACATGAATCATCTGAACTATCATCTCAAAAAGCACAGCGCTAATTCTTAGCTGGGTCATTACCTTACCAGCTAAAACTATCCAAACTTTCTCAGGCTGTAGAGATATAAATAACTTTGCCATTATAGAAAACAGAAAGAGTGAAAGACGAGTGCAGGCTGCTTTTCATTAATAGTAACATTTATTAAACAGATATTTGGTTTCTATTGCTATCATGTTTTGATTTCGATGAACGATTTGACTTAAAGGGAACTATAACCCAGACTTAATAAACGCTTACTTACATCATATACGTCTTTTTTGATCATCAAATATCTATCATTATAAGCTTCTTTGTTAAAAAAAAAACAAACAAAAACAAAACAACAACACCCTAGTAATTAATTCATAAGCAAGAATGGGCGACATTGTGTTTGCAAAAAGTCGCAAATGTTTCACAGGCTAAATACCAGAGTAATCCGCATATGGATAATGGTGGGTTATACCATTTGTTCATGTAAACAAGCTGGTGTTTGTCTGATGTATGGAAACGATTTTGTGTAAATGTAGGTTAATTTTTTTCCAGAAATTAATTAGTTTTGAACTTGTTAGTTTAATATCTGTATATTGTTGTTTTTGCCTTGACGTTGTGGCGCAGTGGTAGGGTTGGTGTTCTTTTACCGTCGTTCAGAGTCGGCTGGCATGGGTGCCAGCCTCCCTGCAACCCTAATTTAGGATTAAGTGATTTAATGAATGGATGTTATTTTTGCCATTATCCTGCGTTATATGAGCTGATGTCTCCACATCATATTCTCGTGATTTCGCACACTGACGAGGTTAAAACAGACTCCAAATGGTGGTGTTTTCAAACAGGCTAATGCGAACTATTCGATGGATTTTTGCAGATTGCAGCTTGGGAAATTCAGGTATAAATTCAGTAGACATATGCTCCTGTGTAAAAGGAGAGCATGAAAGGCTTTATGTAAATTTATTACATTCATGGTTCATTTGAATACTTGATTCTCATTGGTCAATCATGGCATTCTGTAAAGTATAACCGACTGTTGCTTGGAAGCACATCATTAGTAGAACTATAAACTCACTGTACACTATCATGCTTATTATAATAAAATGTATATTTAATTATGTTTCTGCATAGTACGACCAAAAACTTGAAAAGGGTTTAAGCGTTGCGCAGCTCATAGGCTTGGAGCTCACCTGCGTCCATCTTCTTCTTTTCCTTTTGGCTGTTCCCTTTTTCCAGGGATCGCCACAGCGAATCATCTACCTCCGTCTTCATGGAAGTCATATTAATGATTGGCATATTCGATTTGTCATAGGTTTTTACGTCGGATGCCCTTCCTGACCACCCTTAGCAAGGGGTAGAAACACGCTGACCGCTATGCAGACACTCTCGATGAAAGTCAGCAATGGTTCTTTTACATGAACCTCTCACCATAGACAGTGAGAGACATGGCCGGCCTTTGATAACCCAGTTAGCTGCACTGGGGGGGGGACAGTGACAACCTTGTGGAGAGTGGGAGTCGAACCTCCAACCTCAAGATCAGTGGTCCAGCACCTTTTACCACCAGGCCTCCACTGCCACCACCAGGCCTCCACTGCCACCACCAGGCCATCACTGCTTGTTTGTAGTTAATTTTACTTTAAATACATTTACTGTATCAGGCAGGTGCAAACTCGGCTGTTCACTCAATGCACACTTACTCAGACAGACAGCTGTCACCCCAACTATCATGATTAAAAAAAAAAAAAAGATAAAAATAATGCCAGTGCATAAAAATCTTGTTTTAGTGAATGAGGGTTTTTTTATTGTCATTTTTGCTTACCTGACTGTGTAATAATATTTTAAGTCAATTATGCTTCTCTGTAATTATTCAGCAACATTGCCCTCCCCTTCTATGCATATTTATTCATTATTAACTTCAGAAACTCAGGATGATGCTTAAATCAAAATAGTGGGAGGAGGAGGAGGGGGAGGCATGTCCTGTTGGGGTCATTGATTCTGAAATCATTGAAGTTCATTAAAATACCTTTCCAAAAATATGCCAGGGCCACACAGCATGGCTTTTGTATAAAAAAAATAAAACAAAACAAAGTTTTTCCAAATTCAGTTTGAAAAAGTATAAAATAAAGCAATAACAGAGCACACATGTCCATCATGCTTTTAAAAAATGTAAAAATAAAGCATTAAAATCTCAGTTTAGTTCACTTTTGTAATGTTTCCGTCGAGTAAATTCCAAAACGACCATTTTCCTTTAGCACGGTGGATATCGGTGGATAGTCTCCTCGACATTCCGTCTGGGGAGTTGTTCACGAAGCCTTCGTCAAATAATTGTCATTAATTTTGCGATAATGATTGATTCTGTACATTATCCCTTACATAAGTTATCACCGATTCACTATCAAGGCACATTTCTTCAGATCCATTTCATAAATTATTAATCACATAGTGGAGCAAAGAACTTTGAATACCTTTGAGCATCTGTGTGTGTGTGTGTGTGTGTGTGTGTGTGTGTGTGTAGAAGTGTCTGCGCTTGGACTTGGAGGCTCCTGTGTGGGTGTGTAAGCAGAGGGTTTTGGTTACTCTGACGCAGAGCCTGACAGACGTGCTGAACTATGGCCTCTACCTCCCGGCCTTCAACGGCCGAGCTGGCAAGTTCCTAGATGAAGAGAGACTGCTCAGGGAGTATCCTCTCCCAACTGTTACACCTGTACCTTACCTAGAGGTACAAACACACACAGAGAGAAGTTTATCTTGTCGTATTTAACATAGAAGTAGCCGATTAATGCTGTAATATAGGCTTACCAATTACTAAATATATTACTTCATGAGAAGATGTAAAAAGTGACCGAACAAATATCCCAGTAGAGACGATCAGACGCCATATAACAAAAAATGTAATGAAAATCTTTCTGTTTTTCTGCTTTTGTGATTAGTGGCAAATTCATGTGTGTGTGTGTGTGTGTGTGTGTGTGTGTGTGTGTGTGTGTGTGTGTGTTTGCAGTTTCGCTACAAAAGACGTGTTTACACTCAGAGCCATGTGGACGACAAACAATTAGCCAAACTTCACACTAAGGTAACAGTTGGCAGAGGGGCTATAAATTCATTCATTCATTCTCGGATTCCATGGTTTGGACATGTACTGAGGAGGGATAGTGAATATATTTGTAGTAGGATGCTGAGGTTGGAACTACCAGGCAGAAGGCCTAGAGGAAGACCTTCTTCTTCTTCTTTTCCTTTCGGCTGTTCCCTTCAGGGGTCCCAACAGTGAATCATCTGCCTCCACCTCACCCTATCCTCTGCATCTTCTACTCTTACTCCAACTACCTTCATGTCCTCCTTCACCATGCCCATGAATCGTCTCTTTGGTCTTCCTCTAGGCCTTCTGCCTGGTAGTTCCAACGTCAGCATCCTACTACCAATATACTCACTATCCCTCCTCTGTACATGTCCAAACCATCTCAATCTAGCCTCTCTGACCAAAGAGGGGCTTTATGGATGTGGTGAAGGAGGATATGAAAGTAGTTGGTGGATGAGAAGATGCAGAGGATAGCGTGAGATGGAGGCAGATGATTCGCTGTGGCGACCCCTGAAGGGAACAGCCGAAAGGAAAAGAAGAAGATTGTCGGATTCCATTCCCTTCATTCATTCATTCAATCCCATCTGACTTTGGACGAGAAGCTGCGTACACCAGGGCTAACACAGGTCTAACACAAAGAGATTCTCACATTCATGCCTGTTGGCAATTCATAGTCACCAGTTGGTCTAATGTGCGTTTGTTTACATTGTGGGAGGAAGTCGGAGTACAACGAGGAAACTCATAGTCCTGCAGAGAGCACGCGAAGTCCAACTGGAAAAATTCAACTCTGTAACCTTGCTTACTGCACCACCGTGCCATTGCTCTACATCTTCAGTGATTTATTTCTAAAAATGAAGCCACCATTTTAGATCTCGTCCACATCAACACGGGACACGGTTTTCTGTGCTTTTGTCACCCAAAAACTCACAAATAAAACCTCCGAAAATGCCTCTGGGGTAGTATGGTGGCATACTGTAGTGGCAAGCAAGTCCGTCTCAGGTCAAGAGTTGGGTTCGAGTCCAGGGCTCAGCTGTTTCTGTGTGGAGTTTGCATGTTGTCCCTGTGCTTGTGTGGGTTTCCTCGAGCACTCCAGTTTCCTCCTGCAGTCCAAAGACATGCACATTAGACTAATTTGGTTGTTTCAGATTGACTGTAGGACTGAGTGTGAATGGATGCGAATGTCATCCTTATGATGGTCTGGTGAACTGTTCAGGGTGTACCCTGCTTTCGCCCTGTGTCAGCTGAAATAAGCTCCAGCCTCCCAGCCACCCTATCAGCAGCTGGGTGACTGAGTGAGTGAGAGAATGATATTTTCCAAGCCTGGATGTATTTAAAAAGGGCATGTTTCACATTCCATCCCCCGACAGCTTAAGGAGGAGAACAGTACTCCATTAATCTTTCATTATCTTATTTATGTATGCACAATATTAACATTCCTGCATGCAAGATGTAGTACTGTACAGTATATTCACTGCCATACCGCCATATTCAGTGTTCAGACATGGTCAACCTTTCTCAAAATGTTAGAAACACACCCATGTGAACGGAACACACATTTATTTAATATATATTTTTAATATAATTGTCAAGTGTTTGGCCATGACTACTGTACTGTTATGGTCATTGCATTAGATATTACAGTGTGTTTTGATTTTAGGCCAATCTGAAGAAGTTCATGGAGTATATTCAGCAGAGAAGTGTGGAGAAAGTGTGCAGATTCCTGGAGAAAGGTCTCGATCCCAACTTCCATGATGTAGAAACTGGAGGTGAGGACAAAATTTCTTCTTTGAAGTTTGCTTATGTCGCACGTTGAGTCCTAACGAATTGCAGGGATCCCTCGCTACTTCGCTCTCCAGTTCACGCGGCTTCAGTGCGTCGCGGTTTTTAAACAAATATTCATCGAATTAAAAAATAAGTAAATTAAGGAAGAATAGGGGAAAAGTTAAGGAAAATGCCACAAAACAAGACCAATTACGCAAAAAAAAAAAAAAAAAAAAAAAACCAGCCCAAAACCCCCCAACAAAACTACGGTACTTACATTTTTATGTGAGGTGCACATCTGTATGTGTGTGTATTTATATTTTATTTACATATTATGCATTATTTTTGAATGTTTAATTGTTATTATAAGCATTTATAGAGTTGAATATGTATTTATTGATATTATATACACATATACATGTACGTATACATCAGTCGAGGGGGGGGGGTCGGCATTCGTGGGGGGATCGCGGGCCCAATTAATCGCGGAAAGTGAAGGATCCCTGTAGTCTGTTTTCGTTATTGTTTTGAAATATAAGCAAATAAAATAGAATTTTTTAGCTCTAAAACTGTTTGATTGTATTGTGCTTCGTTTACGTTCTTAAACTTTGATGAAAATTTAAACAACAAAATGAAAGAACCTCAAACTTGGACTCTTAAACCCCAAAAACGTTGATCTTGATAGAGCAGTTAACCAACCAAAGAACTCTGTTGTGTGTTAGATCCTAGTTGTGGTTGCTGTTGTTGTTATTTTGTTTTTAAAATCGACGTAAAATGTCGATTCCAACAGTAGAAACAACAACAGAATTTTCTTTTTAAAAATTAAACTGTTAACATCCTAAAGAACGCAGTGACCTTTGAACACAAAAGGCTTCTTTCACCCTTTCTCTTAAGGAAATACTCAAGAAAGCTCAAGTTACAACAACGTTATTCATTCACTGAGTAATTCATTCATCTTCTAAGCAGCTTCATCCTAATTAGGGTTGTGGAGAGGCTAGTGCCCAGCCATTCGGCCTACTGTACATGTTTCAGGATTGGAAACATCAGATGCTGTAGGAAACCTACACAAGCATGGGGAGAACATGCAAACTCCACACAAACACCTGAGCCCGGGAATTGAACACAGGCCATGTTTCTGTGAAGCGGATGTGTTACCACTACGCCACCTCTCAACAATAATATTTTCCATTTAGATTTATTTTTAAATTTTAAACTATTAACCCTTAATTACATATGCAAATGGTGATGTGTTAGGTTCATGTGTTTGCAACATTACATCACACACGTAATGTGTATGATGCTGTCACCCGCCTCTTTACGAACTGCTGCACATGGGTATTTGGAAGCAGTCTGACACGCTCGAAGGGAAACGCTATCTGCTATTTTCATACAAATGAGCATACAGACGCCCATGGATTCAAGTGATCACAGGGGAGTGTACGGCATCCCTCCATCCAGTGAAAGCTGGTACACTTAGCTTCAATGGACTTCTGGTCGCAGATGGCTGCAGCATCAACCTGGATTAGAACTTGCGATCTTCAGGTTGATAGTCTCACACCTTGTCAATGCTCTCCTCAGGTGGATTTTTATGACAGTTCTACCAGCGGTGGGGCTTTGGACAAGGAAGACATTCAATTACATTCATAGGATGATGAAGATGATTCAGATCTGGGGTGCACACACTTTTTCAGCATGAGAGCTACTTATGACATGACCAAGTCAGAATGATCTACCACCTACTAAAAATGCAAAACACATTATTTATAAATATATTGAGAATTATTTTTATATGTACAGTATATGATGTACCTTGCATTACTGCATCAACCCATATTGCACAATACAACTCTCATTTTTTTGACATTACCTAACTCTGATGACTTGCACTGAATGGAATCAGCTGCGAACATGACTGCCCTTGTGTCTCCTGCCCTGCCGCGAGGTTCTGGAAGTTTGACAAATCATGGCGGTGGAACTTTGAGGAGAGATGTTGTATTTTTCGTTTGAAAGCATTAACTGAGCTGATCATATTAATCACAGTTTTGTCTTTTCCTTGCAGCTCTAGATTAAGTTCATTCAACATGTTGGTCAGATCAGTTAAAAATGCCAAGTCCAGCAGCCACTAATGGTCATTTAGTCTTCAGCTTTTTACTTGGTCCAGCTTTTCCACTCATTTTTATTCCCTGTCTTACTTGCTAGCTTGCTAGTGTTTTGCAACACATAGCGCAGTGACATGTGTGTCAGAGAAAGGTCAGGTCAGATGTCACTGTGAGGACAGATGATAGGCTGGCACCAACTTTTTTTTTTCAATACCATGCGATCTACCCACAATGCCTTTGCGATCGAGGTAATGGGCACCCCTGATTCAGATCAAAAGCTCATCATCATTCATTTGGGATATTTGCCCCAATGGTTAGAGAAGCAGGTTTGGGACCTGAAGGTCACTGGTTCAATTCCTGGACCAACAGGAAAAAATTTGGCAGTGGAGGAGTGAGCTTCACCATTCCTGCCTCCACCTTCATGGCTGAAGTGCCCTTGAGCAAGACACCTAACCTCCAGCTGCTCTCTGGTCACCCCATTGTATGGCGACTCACTGCCACAAGTGTGTGTGTGTGTGTGTGTGTGTGTGTGTGTGTGTGTGTGTGTGTGTGTGTGTGTGTGTGTGCGTGCGTGCATGCGGGTTCACTTCGGATGAGTTAAATGTAGAGGCATTTTCCCTTGTGGAATTAATGCAGTATAACAGAAAACAAATAAATAAATAAAAAAACCTTCCAAACTGCTTAATCCTCTGTTATGGGTCACAGGAAGGCTGGAGCCTATCTCAGCCAACACTGAATGAGGGTGCGGTACACCATGGACAGCTCTCCTGGCCATTGCAGGGCAACATACACACGCACACACAACCATTTTCTCTCACTCATATCAAGGGGTGACTTGGAACAGCTAATTGGCCTAATTTGCATTTTTTTGCGACTGTGCGAGGGCCGTTTGCTGTGATGCGAACTTGCTCAGCGTACCACCCCAGATCAAATTCTCATCATCATTTTCTGTAACCGCTTAATCCTAATTCAGGTCACGGGGAGGCTGGCACCCATCCCAGCTGACTCTAGGCAAGGGTAGAGTACACCCTGGATATCTTGCCAGGCCATCATAGGGCGGAAACATGTTGACTGCTATGCAGCTATTCTTGTCAAGAGTCGGCAATGGTTCTTTTACATGAACCTCACAAAATAGACAGTGAGTGACATGGCTGGCCTTTAACAACCCAGTTGGTGCACTGGGGGGACAGTGACAACCTGCGGTGAGTGGGGCTTGAACACCCAACCTTTGGATCAATGATCCAGCACCTTTACCACCTAGCCACCACTGCCCCTCCAGATCTTTATTTATCACTTTCTTTATTATTATTATTATTATTATTATTACTATATAAATGAGAACCAGGTTTTGATGATGGAATAATGTTTATATTTGTTCCTTCCAGAGTCACCCCTCACCTTGGCAGCACAACTGGACTCGAGCGCCGATCTGATTAAAGTTCTGAGAAGCGGGGGAGCTCACCTGGACTTCAGAACCAGAGATGGCATCACTGCACTTCACAAAGCTGTTCAGACCCACAATCACATAGCTCTAACTGTGAGCTTCACTTTATACACACCGCGCTCACAATCCACACAACAATCTCACAATCCTGCAACAATCCTCATCCGTTTGGATAATTTATCGTATCCTGTGTTTCACTGTACGTTCTTATGCCAGATCTCTCCAAAATATGAGAAATATAAACATGTTTACGGGCAATTTCAATGGGAATATTTACATCAGTAAATATATATATTTTAAATCAATAATTAAAAGAATTTAAAAATTAACTATTAGAAGTAAGAAGTAAACAGACTGCAGAGATTTGAGAATTTACAAGCCCTTAAAAGGAAGAATATAAAAGATTGTGTTTTGGAGCCAAATTTAGGCCAGCACCATTCCTCTTTTGGCAGTAAAAAAAAAAAAAAAAGAAAGAAAAGAAAGGGGGGGAAAAACAAAAGAAAAAGAACCTACTCGTTGGATTTAATAAAGACACATACTGAGCATTTTGTGATGGAAATATATAGCTGGTTTTGCTGATGACATCACTGCGTATGTATTTGTATGTGCCCCTTTTGGAGGGGGCTGGAGGGTATATTAATAAATCATAAAAGATGATTTACTCAAGATTCCAACAGTCAATTTATTGCTTTTTGCAATTTTTATGTAACACCAATAAAACACATGCTAAATTGTGTTGACAGAATATGTTGAGAGAGAGAGAGAGAGAGAGACAGCAGTTAGCATAAATTGGCTAAGTCAAATTCCAGCTAATGATATATAATGGCCTCCAGTGCCGCTAATTGGGTTATGAAAGGCCTGTCATGTCTCTCAGATGGCCTGGCGAGCCATCCAGGGTGTACTCTGCCTTCACCTGGAGTCGGCTGACATGGGCACCAGCTGCCCCCGTGACCCTAATTAGGATTAAGCAGTTCAGAAAATAAATGAATATATAATGGTTATTGGCATATGATGCTTTTTGAAAACTATGTAGCTTTAGGTGTGTACTATGTGATATTTGTACCTGATATTGTACCTCTTGAGGGGCTGGTGGTGTAGTGGTTTAGGGTGCTGTGCTCATGATCGGGAGGTTGTGAGTTCAAATCCCAGTGAGACCCCCACTGTACTAAGACCCCTGGGCAAAGTCTTAACCACAAGTGTGCCTCTGTTCACCCAGCAGTGTAAATGTGTACCAGTAAAAATATACTGGGAAGGTAACCTGCGATGGACTAGCGCCCCATCCAGGAGGAGTTGAACTCCTAGTCGCTTCACGCTATGGAAACCGGGGATGAGCACCGGCCTGATGAGCTACTAGGCTTGGGTAGAAGAAGCTCCCCCCTATTGTAGCTCCTGACAGGCTCCTCGGTGGTGCATTGACAAGGTGCGCGACTATCAACCAGGAGATAGAAGGTTCAAATCCAGGTTGACACCCAGCCATCTACGATGCAGAGTCCATGAGCCCTAATTGGCCGAACTCTCATGGGACACTGGCCTTCCCTGTCGCTCCCAGTGTCTGCTTACTCTTTCATACAAAGGGGCGGGGTGTGTTAAGCCACAAGTTCTTTCAGATGCGGGTGGCTGCATTGTACGTCATGTCAGGGATATGTACATGTTTATGCCCCCCCCCCCCCCCCTTCATGTCCAGGCTGGTGGTGGTCGTATGTGATAGGAAAACTTGACGGATAGGAATTGGATACAACTACTGTATATCAGGGGAGAGAGGGGCGGGTCCTAACAGTTTAAGAAATTAAACTCGGTATTAACTTAATTTTCTTTCAGTTTTTCAAACTTGAAAGTATTTGAAAAGCAGAAAACAAGTTTTTTTTTTTTTAACTTTTTAACTTTGACTTGAATACATTTTTGAATGATGGACACTTCCTCTTCTAAATCAGAAAAAAAAAATCTGAACCCATTTCTCATGTACATGTTCAACCTTTTTAAAAAGATCTAGTAAAAAAAATATCAGCAATTATACCTTCATTATGAGTCCGGGACATGGTGTTGTGATATCGAATCAGATCATATCTTCTTTTATTCTTTATGAACTGCTAGCGTCTCAGTTTCGTTCCTTTCATAACGACATGCAGAAAGATCTCACGTCAATATTTTAATAGAAATATCCGGTTGGCTGCGTGAACAACGGAAGTGTTTTTTGTTTGTCCTTTTGTGTCTTCAGTCATCTCCTGATGTGTTTCTCCACCCACACCAGCGCAGATTCATTCATTACCAAAAAAAAAAAAAAGTAAAAAGTGTCTGAACACCGACGCCCCAACTAAATTATCTATACGCAGGTGATATAGCGCTAATTTACAACCACGTCTGAATTAAAACAATGCTCTTTGTCTCTTTCTCTGCAGACCCTGCTGGATCTGGGAGCGTCTCCAGACTATAAAGACAGCCGTGGGCTCACCCCTCTATACCACAGCGCTATGGTGGGAGGTGATCCATACTGCTGCGAACTGCTCTTGTATGATCACGCACAGCTGGGCTACAGCGACGAGAATGGATGGCAGGAGATCCACCAGGTAGTCCATACCACACGCACCCCAATGTGTTCTTCAGTGTGTCTGCAGCATCAGGGGAGCTTAAGTACAGGGGTTTGGTTTTGATCCACAGGCCTGTCGACACGGAAACGTGCAGCATCTCGAGCACCTGTTGTTCTATGGTGCTGAGATGAGCGCGCAGAATGCCTCAGGAAATACAGCGCTGCACCTGTGTGCTCTCTACAACCAGGTAACAGCATAAATATATTTATATAATCCTCGATGTCTACTAAGGTGGTGAGGCTCTGGGTTTACAGATTTGCATAACCAAACAAAAGCAATGACCTCCTCTGAACTCTTCCAAAAAAAAAAAAGTGCAAAAATATGCAATGAATAAGAAACAAAATCAAAACCAAATCCTCAAGTGAGAATCTCATAGACCATGAACTTCAACGTCATGCTGAACTTTTACAAATACTGAATATCCTCCATCACACATTTGCCAGACCGGTTAATTCAACCATAGTTGTGGAGACACAGGTGTCTATCTCAGCCGGCACTGGGCAAAGGCTGGCTACAGTGTGAACAGCTCAATAGACTATCATGGGGCAGCATACATACAAATCCATTCGTACGCCCACCTAGGCTCAATTTCGGACAGCTAGTTATCTTAATATGGATGTCTTGAGACTGTTGGAGGAAACCAGAATACCCAGAGGAAACCCACACATGCACAGCAGGAACATGCAAACTTCACACTGAAACGCTCAAACCCGCGACGCGAACACAAGATAATCTTGCTGTGAGGCGGACATGCTAACCACAATACTACCAGGCCAGTGTCTACACGAAACAGTGTTAAATAATGCAAGCGTTTCTACACAGGGTTTTCCTCAGGAAAAAAAGAAAGAATAAAAAAAATAATAATAAAAAAAGAAATAAAAGTGTCAGAAGAATTCCATCAGTGCATGAAAATTGTGGACCTGGCAACCCTGATGATGCACACTATCAATTTCTATGAATATTGCTGTAGTCATTATATAAAGAATATAATAGAAGACATGGTGTTCTAGGAAGATAATGAACAATGATAATGACAGGATGATGAGATGCAGCCTGGTGCTGATCCGAGTTGCTGTTACTGTTACCATCCTCCCATAACACAGGAAGTTGCAAATGATAAAAGGTTTTTATTTATTAAAGGATGAATTGTTCAAGTTGTTTATTAAGACCAAGAAAACAAAACACCTTTCACGGTATGCAAATATCACAAAACGCTTTGGTTCTCTATCCTGAGATGCTTCCCGTGATAAAGTTACAGCTTTACCCCTGAGTGGAGCGCAGATCAATGCTGGAGACTATGGACCGTACAATACATGGACTGCAGCATTTTGGCCCCTCATTCGAATCCCACGGAACTCTAGCGATCCTATTGGCTGGTTGCGGTAAAATTTTTAGCTTCAACATCACCATGCCAACCCTGTTTTAAAATATATTTACTGTATTATAAATTTTTAATGTGTGACTACACTGGCTTGTTAGAAGCGTGGAAGTGACTTGTGTCTCGAGCAGCATGTTCATCACATTGACTTATTTGTACTTTATACCCCCATTTCACTGGAGCACGGCAGACTTGCGGAAGCAAAAACGTTGTCATCCGCAAACGTTCCGCAATTATTCCCTCATCTTCCGTGTCACTCCGTGTGATTCCGTAGTTATTCCTCAAGTCTTCCTCCACTTCCGTATGCTTCCTGCAGCCCAAAATATTCCGTGAATGCGCTCTTGAACATGTTCAAGAGCACGTTCACGGAAAAAAATTCCGTGAGTGTTCCGTGGGGTCACTTTGGCGTACTTTGCCGTACTTGTTCCGCACATGCTGTGAACGTTCTGAGAGTGTAAGAATTTCCACTTTCCCGTAGGATTTTCACCCATTTTCCGTGTAAAAATGCCGAAGCTCTTCTGTAGACTGCGTTCCGCGCCTTTCCGCTACGATCCTTGCATGCCGTAGTCCAGTGAAATGGGGGAATTACAAACTTCACCGCAGAATGCACCGTCATGCACCTAAATTTCTAAAACATTCTGGAAACAAGGTTTTCTTTTTAAAAAAAAATTTTTTTTAATGAACAAAAATATGCAACCTCCCGCAGGCATGACCCACATAACCTTTACCTCCTCCTCTGCCTCAACAAGAATGAGCGCTGGCCCATGAATCCAGACATTCAGGTTGATGTTGGAGAAGGCTGTGAGGTTTCCACTGGTGCGAGGCACTCTTGCCTGGCTGTCCCGGCCTCTATGGGGTACAGTATACCATGGGCTGCTTGTTCCTGCTAACATGCTAATCTGTTCTACCCATAATCTGGCAACCTTTATTTAACCAATAAGCACATCCAGCTATTAAAGTACTGTATACACAAAAGCAGCTGTTCATCAGTGAAAACACACAGTACTTATAATATTAGGATAGATTTTATTCATGATGTCCAAAATAATGTTTTAAACTAACCCTGCATGCGTTGCTCATACAGTCACCATCTTTGTTAGCCCATGTAGCTGCTCCATGAAGTTGAAGTTGACCTGTCAGCAAATTCCAGTTCACTTCCCAGTTGGAAAAGTCCTTCCAAGACATTCTCCATTATCTCCAGAAAGAGATTCTCTCTGAAGGATAGATGGAATAAAGATGATCATAAAATTTGATCATTTATAGTGGAGATGCAATGACAAACTGCATAACAAATGGGGGGGGGGGGGGGTTTTGTCCTTTATGGTTCGAGTTAGGGAGATCCCCTGAAAGCTCCAAATTAAAGTTACAAATGGCTTTTGGTTATACGTATTTTTCTAATAAAATATGCACCTGTACAGTGCCTTTACTTTGAGCAGCATACAGAAAAATATTTTTTATGAACAAAACGTTACACCACTTGCTTTATGGTTTTCTGAGCAGAGCAACTAAACGCATAGAATAACGATCAGTACTTAAACACCAACATGGTCCCCAAATCCCCCCAAAGTTGGTGCTTTTATTCCATTTAGAGAACCTGGCTGGTTGCCAGTATGATGTCAGCAGTTCGCTGAGTGAGCCACTGAGGCTATTTATATGCGTACAGTATATTGTTAAACTAGCCAGTTGCTAAAAACAAATTGTAGGGTTACCTAGGAGGATATCCCCCATGTGTACTACATATGCTCGAGCTGGATAAAATCGAGAGTGTACAGACACTGGTACAAAAAAAAAGTGGCTTTATTTTTACAGAAGGGGAGCCAATGACAGCACTGGATCTTTGATATTTATGGTCTATACTGGACACTCCTTCCTGCAGGATAAATTGTTCTTCACTGAAAGGCATATAAAAATGACCATGGCTACCCGTATGGCATTGGACAGGATTTATGTTTTTGCTATTCGTACGGCAATCCTTTTGCACATGTGCGTTGATGCGCCACCTACTGGTAATGAGGTTAATCATTGTGCCACATGTTTAGCAGACGATACCCGTATAACCCTAACGCTAACCCTAACCCCAACCCTAACCCCTAACTCCAAACTCCTAACTCCGAACCCCAACCACTAACCCCAATCTTAACTCCTAACCCCAACCCTAACCCCAACCGCTAACCCCAACCCTAACTCTGAACCCCAACCCCTAACCCCAATCCTAACTCCTAACCCTAACTCCTAACTCCAGCCCTCAACCCGGAGCTCCAAACCTATACCCTGACCCCAACTCCAACCCTAACCTTAACTTCTAACCCCTAACCTTAACCCCAGCCCCTAACCCCAGCCTCGGCCCCCGGCCCCATTCCCCGTCTTCCACGGGGCCCTAACCTGAGGAGCATACCCCATTATCCCCTTCTAGCGACCCAAGATACACTTCACATCTCCCCATCGATAATCAAACTCGAAATTGCTCTAAGCCTGACTCAACCCCAACCTACAGCTGAGGGTCAGCTTGCTTCGTGAATGGCCGGTTCCTGGGGGGATCTGAATGGCGTGGGGGAAGGACCGTGCACAACGGGGCGCACCGGTGCACACCGGGGATCCTGACTCTTAGGCTAGCCCTTCGGCTTCCCTAACATCTCATCCTAACCCCAACCCCTAACCCCAAACCTAACCCCTAATCCCAATCCTAACTCCTAACTCCTAACCCTAACCCCTAACCCCATCCCCGAACCCCAGTCCTAACTCCTAACCCCTAACCCCAACCCCGAACCCCAGTCCTAACTCCTAACCCCAACCCCAATTTCTAACCCCAACCCCGACCCCTAACCCCAAACCTAACTCCTAACCCCATCCCTAATTCCTAACTCCCAACCCTAACCCCTAACTCCTAGTCTTAACCCTGAGGAAAATTTATCCCTGACATGGAACGCATGTTCTTCCATTGCCATTTTGACCACGTGACTGATGTCAGATCGCGAATGTGCAAAGTCTCATTTTCCAAGATGCCGTATGAATAGCAAAGCCTCGTAGGAATACGGTACCATACGGGTAGTCACTCGTATAAAAATTCCACACACACACACACACACACACACACACACACACACACACACACACATATTGTTCATGTGATAAGTATGCCATCACATTTCTAGTTCTAGTTGTGATGTTAGAGGTGAGAACATTACAAAAACACTTTATTGTCAATTAGATCCAAGAATTTTTCAGCACTGTGGTATAAATCCTCATAATTATAAGCCTGATTAATTACATTAATTGCCACATACCTTGTGGTTTTCGTCCTGGACACAGCACTCTTGACCAACTCTGTACGCTCCACAGGATTCTGGAGGGGGCATGGGAGTTTGCCCAATCTGTCCACATGTGCTTTGTGGATTTGGAGAAGGCTTTCGACCGTGTCCCTCGAACGATCTTGTGGGGCGTGCTTCGAGAATACGGCGTTCCGGATCCGTTGCTACGAGCTATTCGGTCGCTGTATCACCGGAGCCAGAGTTTGGTCCGTATTGGTAACAGCAGGTCGGATTCGTTTCCAGTGGGAGTTGGAGTCCGCCAAGGCTGTCCTTTGTCACCGATTCTGTTCATAATTTTTATGGACAGAATTTCTAGGCGCAGTCGAGGCGATGAGGGGTTCTGGTTTGGTGGCCATCGGATCTCGTCTCTGCTTTTTGCGGATGATGTTGTCCTTTTGGCTTCATCAAGTCGGGCCCTCCAGCTCTCATTGGAGCGATTCGCAGCTGAGTGCGAAGCAGCCGGGATGAAGATCAGTACCTCCGAGTCCGAGGCCATGGTTCTCAGTCGGACAATGGTGGAATGCACCCTCCGGGTCGGGAATGAGGTCCTGCCCCAAGTGGAGGACTTTAAGTATCTTGGGGTCTTGTTTATGAATGAGGGAAGGATGAAGCGAGAGATCGACAGACGGATCGCTGCAGCCTCCGCTGTTAAGCGGTGCCTGTACCGGTCCGTCGTGGTGAAAAAGGAACTGAGCCGCAAGGCGAAGCTCTCAATTTACCAGTCGATCTACGTTCCAACCCTCACCTATGGTCACGAGCTTTGGGTAATGACCGAAAGAACAAGATCACGGATACAAGCGGCTGAAATGAGCTTTCTTCGCCGGGTGGCGGGGTTCTCCCTTAGAGATAGGGTGAGAAGCTCCGCCATCCGGGGAGAGCTCGGAGTAGATCCGCTGCTCCTCCGCATTGAGAGGGGCCAGTTGAGGTGGCTCAGGCATCTGGTCAGAATGCCCCCCGGACGCCTCCCTGGTGTGGTGTTTCGGGCATGTCCAACCGGGAAGAGACCCCGGGGTCGACCTAGAACACGCTGGCAGGACTATGTCTCTCGGCTTGTCTGGGACCGCCTCGGTGTCCCCCCGGGAGAGTTGGAGGAAGTGGCTCGGGAGAGGGACATCTGGACCTCTTTGCTGAGGTTGCTGCCCCCGCGACCCGACCCTGGACTAAGCGGAAGAAGATGATGATGATGATGATGATGATGATTAATTACATACAGATGTACGTATTCTTAATGGGTTTAAGTTAATGTTTGTTCCCTTGCAACCAAAAAATAAATTAATATATGATATTAGCTTGAGAGTTTTTTTCTCAAAATAAATGTTGTTCCATCAGTCGATCAGTGAAACAACCCCTGCTTTAAACCTATGTATATGCCTTTATCCTTGATCCTACACCAGTGTCCCTTCTCCTCTCCACACTTCTGTCCTTTGTCTCTATCCCATCCCGCTCTTTCCCGTCTGTGCAGGATGGCTGTGCCCGAGTGTTGCTATTTCGTGGAGCAAATAAAGACATCAAGAACTATAACAACCAGACAGCGTTCCAGGTAGCTCACCATGAGGAGTGTTTACTCCGGATTGCTTGATCTGAATAAATCCGTCCTATCTAAAGAATTACAGTAACACATTCAGCATGACTTTATAATTGTGATTTTTTTTTATATATATAGCAAATTACAGTTTATTTTGTTGGGCAATACAAACCCAACCCAAAACCTTTTCTAATCTTGAATACACGTGTAGGTGGCCATCATCGCAGGGAACTTTGACCTGGCTGAGATCATCAAGATCCATAAAACCTCAGACGTAGGTAAGACCTCACTATAAGCTCGTGGTGCGTTGCACTCTTGCGTTGAATTGCAGCGATAAAAATCCATTCAAAACATTTGAACAAACTTTCTTTTATACAGGTTTTATAAATTAGAAATGGGGCACCTTGTAGTAATGGACAGTTATTCACCAAAGGTGAGCTGGATGTCGCTGAGATGGAACGTCGAGCAGACTATTCAGTTCAGCGACATCCTCCAAGCCGGAGGTAAAAAACCAAAACAAAAACAAAAACAAAAAAAAAACCCTGTTTGGATATACAGTACGCTACACGGGAACACAAAAAGCAAAGCAAAACCTAAATCAATACTCAATCATTTATTTATTTTCTAAGCCACTTAATCCTAATTAGGGTCGCGGTGAGACCGGTGCCCATCTCAGCTGACTTTGGGCGAGGGTGGTGTACACCCCAGACAGCTCACCAGACCATCGCACCTCGGGGTGATTTGGAACAGCCAGTTCATCTACTGTGCATGTGTTTTGGACTGCTGGAGGAAACCAGAGTCCCTGGAGGAAACCCACACAAGCACAAAGCTACCATGCACACTCCACACGGAAACGCCTGAGCTCAGGAATCAAACCCATGGCTTCTTCCTGTGAGGAAGGTGAGCTGGTACATTTACATTTCGGGCTTTTGAAGTTTCAAGATCTTCACTTGGAGGCATCATCTCACTCTTGAAGCTAATAAGACATTAGGATGTACGCATTAATATTGGTAAAGTCCGTTGGGCTTTTTACACCCGAGCCATCGTGGCTCATCAGGCCGGTGCTTATCCCCGGTTTCCAAGCAACCAGGAGTTCAACTCGTCCTGGATGGGACGCTAGTCCATTGCAGGTTACCTTCCCAGTATATTTTTACTGGTACCCATTTACACTGCTGGGTGAACAGAGGCACATTTGTGGTTGAGGCCTTGCCCAGGGGTCTTAGCACAGTGAGGGTCAAACTGGGATTTGAACACACAACCTCCCAATCATGAGCGCAGCACCCTAACCACTACGCATTAGTATAAAGAATCTTAATTTGCATTAAGGTGGAACGGTGCCGGAGCGGTTAGCATGTCCAACTCGCAACACGAAAGTTCTGGGTTCGAGTGCTGGGCTCAGCCGTGAAGTTTCTTTGTGGAGACGATATGTTTTCCTCCTACTTGTGTGAGTTCCCTCTGGGTAGTCTGGTTCCCTCCACGGTCCGAAGGCATGAACATTAGGCTCACTGGCTGTTCAAAATTTCTTCTAGGTGTGAGGTTGTGTGTCAATGGTTTATGTGTTTGTGTGTGTTGCCTTGCGATGGAGTGGACAGCCATCCAGGGGATAGGTTCCAGCTTCGCCACATCCAGAGTAGGATTAAATAGTTCTGCAAATGATTTGCGGTACATTTTAGAATAAGAAATTGAACAGAACTTGAAGCGTTGCTGTTGTTGAGACTCAGGTGTTGGGCTGCTTGTTGAATGTCAATAAATGATTTGTTGAGTGGTGATAATATTCCAGATGTGGACTGACGCAGAATAAGCTAATGTATATACTGTGTTGAATTTGTGCTTTGTACAGTGTATCAGAGATTATACCATCGTTATAAGTTTACTGTGTGTGTGTGTGTGTGTGTGTGTGTGTGTGTGTGTGTGGGGGTTCTTGTCTTGCATCTCACTGCTTCTCCATGTGATATTAATGTAATCTCTGAGTCATCTGTTTGTAATATGTGTGTGTGTGTGTGTGTGTGTGTGTGTGTGTGTGTGTGTGTGTGTGTTATTGTGTGTGATATGTTTTCTGTGTATTCTCTGTATCCTGAAGATTTCTCTGCTGAATCTCTGGGTTGTCCATGAATCTTTTCTGTAACACTTGCTCAATCACTTTACACGACTTTTGTGATTCTTTTTGTAGAATCGCTTGACTGAATAAAAACGGGCATCCTTCATAATGTCTTGAGACATTTTTATATTTTTAAATCTCATTTACTTCAAATAACCAAAGGATGGTAATTGTGACCCAGTCAAGGTGTGTTGAACGATGCCCAGATGTGTCCGACAGCTGTCATAGTTGTTGATATGTGTATTGTAAATATGTATTATCTGCATTTCTGCCATCTCCGCTGAACATCTGCCGGAAAAGCGCAGAGAATACACAGACACTCGACTCTGTGTATGCGTACGTGACCATGAGTCGATGGTGTGTATGTGTGTGAGACTGTCTCTCTGTTGCAGTGCCTTTCAGGGAGAGCCCCTCATACTCATCCCGGCGCCGAGGGGTGTGTGTGTCACCGCGCCGCTCCCTGATGCGATCGGCCAGCGATAATGCACTGGACGAGAGTTTGCCCGCACCCTCGCCAGCCCCTTCACTACACAGCCTGCCCCCACTGGAACCTGATAACACCATACAGAGCCCACACAGCCCACAGGGGGGACACACACGCAGCCTCAGGAGACAAACCCGTGGCCATCTCAGGTATTCGTCATCAATGAAATGCAGTCGATTCAAAACTTCACAGATTACAAAATATAATGCAAGTCAAATATTAGTATGATTATTAGTATCATAGATGATATTAGGCTCAATATGTAAATCCATACAATAATACAACATTCATTATATTTATTTTGGAATGTTTCATCTAAAAAACACACTGATCCTAAGGTTGGGGGTTCGAGTCCTACTCTCCACAAGGTTGTCACTGTCCAGTGCAGCTAACTGGGTTATCAAAGGCCCCGCCATGTCTCTCACTGTCTATGGTGTGAGGTTCATGTAAAACCATTGCTGACTTTCGACAAGAGTAGCTGCAAAGCCGTCAGTGTGTTTTCGCCCTGCGATGGCCTGGCGAGCTGTCCCGGGTGTACTCTGCCCTCACCCTGAGTCGCCTCGTTTGGGCACCAGCCTCCCTGTGACCCCAATTAGGATTAAGCGGTTACAGAAAATGATGAACGAATGGAATGAACTCGATCTGATGATGGCGCCCTTTCTCTAGGGTTCTGAGCTCAGGTTATCTGCCATGATCATGTTTCACATGCTGTCTTCATGTCTGTATGGGTCACAGCTGGGTTCTCTGTTCTCCTCACATCTCTGAAATATATACAGATAAAGTAGCTCAATCTCTGTCTCTCTCTCTCTCTCTCTCTCTCTCTCTCTCTCTCTCTCTCTCTCTCTCTCTCTTTCTGTCTGACTCTCTGGGGGCAGCCATGGTCTGGAACCAAAAGGTTGCTAGTTTGATTTTTCAAAAATGTGTGGTGGTGGGAGGAGTAAGCTGCATCTTCCCTTCCTGCACCTTCATGGCTAACCTGCATTTGAAAAAGGCTACTAGCCCCTAACTGCTCCCCAGTGCATGGCAGCCCACTGCTCCGAGGGTGTGAGTGCTCACTTTAGATGGGTCAAATGCAGAAGCTTAATTTCCCTTGTGAGATTAGTACAGTATATCAATATAATTAATATATATATATATATATATATATATATATATATATATATATATATATATATATATATATATATTTATGTAATTATATATATATATATATATATATATATATATTTATGTAATTCATTAAAGAAGCTGCGCTACTCATATAACACTAGGCTCAGACACCTATCAGAAGAGATATGTTCATGCAGTGCTTTAGTCTATATATTACTAGTAAAAAATTACAAGTACAGTATACAGCCAGTCGTCGACTTACGACCGCTTTTGGTTCTGACAGACCGGTCGTAAAGCGATCTGGTCGTATGTCAACGTTCCATCCAAATACACTCACACAAAACAAAAACAGATGAATAAATCTTGCGCATTTAAATCTATACATCTATTTTCAATGCCATGTCACTGTGGCGCGCAGCGGAGAGCCAATCCTTGCTGTACTCCAGTGTGTGGGCGGGTCCGATACCTTCAAACTGTAATTTTATGGGATTATAACAACAGCCACAAAGTGTGCGTGTTGTTTTTGAGTAAAGAGGTAAATTTCCCTCGTTTTGATTGGCTCATTTCCACGAAGCCAAGCACAGCTGGCAAGCAAACACAAATGGACAGAC
This sequence comes from Plotosus lineatus, assembly GCA_024760905.1. Classification (NCBI taxonomy): domain Eukaryota; kingdom Metazoa; phylum Chordata; class Actinopteri; order Siluriformes; family Plotosidae; genus Plotosus; species Plotosus lineatus. The sequence goes on from CM045733.1 coordinate 15,207,745, forward strand.
ATGGAAAAACTTCAACCCGCAGAGCAGCTGATTGCCAAAACTTGGGACGTGCTTCCTGTCACATAAACACTGCAGCGTGTCAGTCCAATAAAATTAGAGTTTCAAGGTATCGGACCCGCCCACACACAGAAAGGATTGGCTGTCCGCTTCGCGCCACAGTGACGTGGCATTGAAAGTAGATGAATAGATTTGCTCTGAGCTCTGAGCAGTTAGAAAGTGAAGCTGCATCATCTCCTGCTTCGCCTTTTAAGATGCTGGTGCTGCCGGCAGCGCAAACAACTGTCGTACGCAACACTCGCACTGCACTGCCATGAATCATACTTCACGATTGTTGCAGTCGTAAAGTCAATCAGACGTAACTCTCATAGGTCGTAAGTCGACAACTGTCTGTATATTAAAAGGGCCAACGGTGGTCTGGTGGTAAAGGGCGCTGGATCGCAGATCCTCAGGTTGGGGGTTCGAGTCCCACTCTCCACAAGGTTGTCATTGTCCCCCCCTCAGTGCCGCTAGCTGGGTTATCAAAGGCCGGCCATGTCTCTCACTGTCTATGGTGAGAGGTTCACGTAAAAGAACCATTGCTGACTTGTGTGAAGAGTAGCTGCAAAGCCGTCAGCGTGTTTTTGCCCCTTGCGAAGGGGTTGTGTCAGGAAGGGCATCCGACAAAACCTATGCCAAATCAAACATGCGAATCTTCTGATTCACTGTGGCGACCCCTGAAGAAAGGGAAAAAGCCGAAAGGAAAAGAAGAAGATCAATATAATTTAAAAACTTCTACCTATGTATTAACTTTTCTGAAATGTTTGTTATTTTTAATTTTGGGTTTGTTAAAGTTGAATCATGTTACAAGTGCTGCTTGGCATATTTAGACGTTTTGGTTCTCTCCAGCTGAAGTAGCAGCACATCAGAATTTTCAGTGTTTTATTTTCTGCTGCATTTCAAGCCACAGGCTACAAATCACCCCTTATACCAAGCACGCAAATACAGATTAATTTCTCACAATTGTGCAAATAAAAAGGCAAGCAAACCAAATCGCATGCATAAATAAAAGGCTACAGTTCTGATGAAGAATGTGTGTGTGTGTGTGTGTGTGTGTGTGTGTTGCAGCCCTGGAAGTCCTGTGCAGAGGGATCTCAGTCCCCCTGCTGTATCACGAGGGCCAAAGCGGAGGCTCTACAGCGCGGTGCCTGGCCGTACCTTCATAGCTATCAGCTCACATACTCCGCAGGGTGAGGGTGAGATCACACTCAACCGCGGGGAGAGAGTCAAAGGTCAGTCTGTCTTACAGTATGTTAGGAGTATCTGTACCTATAAAGTGTTCCAAAGCAGGTTACAACTGTATTAATAAAATGTATTGTATATAAAACAAACAAAAAAAAGGATTTAAATTCTTCTGTTAATTAGATTTACTGAAAACATAATTCAGTATTAAGCTGCATAACACAACTTACTAATGTATAAAACATATTTCATTTGCATTTGAATTTTTCTGCTCCATGGACACGGTAGGACGGCTACGCTCTGTCTCAAATACATTTTAAGCTAATCTCTCTTGGTTGTCTCTGGAATCGAGGAAGACAATTGGTTGTGCTCTCATCGGTGAGTACGCATGTGACTTCGGAGTCCAAAGGCCGAAGCACACACCCTGTAGCAGGTTGGGCAAGGCACGCTTGTTGTAGAGAGGACAGTCGACGACATTCGGTGTGTCCGTTGGCGGGCTGCTTCAAGTCGCAAGCGGCAGTTATCCTCAAAGGCTACAGCTGTGCATTGGGTTAAAGAGCGCCAGAGCTGTCTGTCATTAGCTGTCAGCTCGAGTTGGCCAGGCTTGATATCTGCCCATTTGAGGTTTGCCTTGAGGTTGTCCTTGTATCTTTTCTTTCGTCGACCTTAGTTGCGGTTTCCTTTAACCAGTTCTCCATAGAAGAGTTGATGTGGGATTCTGGACTTCTCCATCCTGATGACAAGGACATGACATAGACAGGACAGTCTATCAAAGTTGGGCTTTGATGAGCTTGGCTTCGATGCTGGTGGTGTTGGCTCTGTCTAATACCTTCTGGTTTGTGGTCCTGCTACCGTATCTTCATGATGGAGCGAAGGGAGCGTTGGTGAAACTGCTCAAGTTTTTTTATGTGTCTTCGGTACACAGTCCATGTCTCACAACCATACAACAAGGACGTTATGACCACAGCATTGTAGACCTTGAGTTTTGTTGTGAGACGAATGCTTTTGTGCTTCAAGACTTTGGTGTGAAGTCTGCCAAGTGCCTGACTAGCTTTCTGGATCCTGGCTGAGATTTCTCCATCAAGAGAACCATCACTGGAGATCGTGCTGCCCAAGTACTTGAGTGTCTGGACATTTTTTAACCGTCTGTCATTGATAGTGATGCTTGGTGGCTGGAGGGTCGTATTTTGTGCTGGCTATACGAGTACTGTACTACAGTTTTTCCAAGACTAATTGTGAGTCCGAATAGCTTGGCCACTTCAGAGAATTTGTCCATTATGGTTTGCAGGTGGTTCTCTTCATGGGCCATGAGAGCACAGTCATCAGCAAACAGGGCCTCCAATATTAATCTGTGAAGTGTCTTTGTTTTTGCATTTAGGCACCTCAGGTCGAACACTGACCCATCAAGCCGGTATTTGATGTACACTCCAAGGTCAAGGTCACTGATAGCATGGTTGAGTACTTGAGTGAAAAAGAGATTGAACAGCACAGGAGCCAGGACACAACCTTGCTTTACTCCACTGGAGATTTCAAAGCAGTCTGATGGTTCACCATTTGAGAGTATTTCTCCCATCATATCCTGGTGGAACAGTCTGACTAACGCGGTGAATTTTGGAGGGCAGCCAAGCTTTCTGAGAATAGTCCAGAGAGCTTCTCTGTTGACTGTGTCAAATGCCTTGGTGAGGTCCATAAATACCGAATACAGGTTCATGTTCTATTCCATACACTTTTCCTGGACCTGTCTGAAGGTAAAGACCATGTCAACCGTGCTGCAGTTTGGGCGAAAGCCGCACTGTGATTGCAGGAGATTTTTTCAGCCACGGTTGGGATAAGTGTGTTGAGTAGCACTCGGGCCCGTATTTTGCCAGCTGTGGAGAGGAGAGATATGCCCCTATAATTTCCGCAGTCTGGTCTTGATCCCTTGTTCTTGAAGAGGGCAACTATTGATGCATTTTGAAAGTCTGCAGGCAGTTCTTCCTCTACCCAGCTGCTGACTAGCATACTGCAAAAGGCTTCCAGGACTATGCTAGCTAGTGCTTTGTAGACTTCCGCAGAAATACCATCCTTGCCAGAAGGTTTTCCTATCTCATCTGTTTAATGGCTCTCTTGATTTCATCCATAGAGGGTGGTTCATCTAATTCAATGTGTTCTGCTTGTTGTTTTATATGGTCAAATGGGCACTGGTCAACTGTGGAAGGGCGATTCAGAAGCTGGCTGAAATGTTCTTTCCATCTGTTGTTGATGCCAGTTTTGTCCTTGATCAGTGTTATTCCGTCTGGGGAAAGCAGCGGGGTGAAGCCAGATTTGGAGGGACCAAACACTGTCTTGATGGAACTGAAAAACTGTTTTGAGTTATTTGAGTCAGTAAACCCTTGAATTTCTTCAGCTTTTTCATCCCACCACTTATCCTGCATTTTCCTTATCTCCCTCTGAGCCTCCCTCTGCAAGGACTTGGATCTGTTTTTCTTTGGCACTGAATCTGGGTTGTTTTGCCACTCCATGAATGCCTTGTTTTTTTTTTCTTGGCCAAGAGATCCTCTATGGCAGTGTTGTTCTGATCAAACCAGTCTTGGTGATGTCCGCATTCAGGGCCAAGCACAGTCTTAGCTGTCTCCTGTATCATATCTCTGAGTGTTTCCCATTCGTGAGTTGGGTCTCCAGTCAGTGGTCCACTACAGCTTTGGCCTCCTTGGGAAGTGGCGAGCTATGTGCAATCAAAAGATTGTACGCACAAGCCTCTGATCCGTCCAACATTCTGCACCCCACATTACTCTTGTTATTAGGACGTCTTTAATGTCACACTGGATAAAAATAACATAGTCAATGATGTGCCATTGTCTCGAGAGTGGGTGCATCCATGAGGTCTTGTACTTATCAGCCATCCTGAATGTGATGTTACTGATGGTTAGATTGTGCTCCCCACATTTGCTCAGCAGAAGAAGAACATTGTTGTTCATCTTGCCCACACCATGTCTGCCAAGTACACCTTCCCATCGACAGTGGTCACAACCTACTTGGGCATTAAAGTCACCAAGCTGCACAAGTTTATCGCTGGAAGACACAGAACTCAGAAGGGAATCAAAGTCAGCAGAGAACTGTTTTATGGTATCTTCTGTTCCTGTTAGCATTGGTGCATAAGCACTGATGATTGTGAGATGTCGTTTTTGGTCAAGTGACAAGCGAAGTTTCATTATTCTTTTGGTGATACCAACTGGAAGGTCTGGGAGCTGTTTCAACAGACATGACTTTTTGGCTAAGCCGACTCCATGGATCCTGTCATTGTTTTCTGGTTTGCCTTTCCAGAAGAAAGTGTACCCATCAGATGGTTCAATAAGAGATCCTTCGTCCGCTAGTCTAAGAGCAGCTATGTCTATGTTATAGCGAGACATTTCCTTGGCAACCAGGGCTGTTTTTCTTTGTGTTCTGTCAACTTTGTCTCTGTCCATTAAGGAACAGATGTTCCATGCCCCTAGTATGAGCTTCTTCATTTTTTATTGTTTCGACTGCTTAGAGGGATGATCTGCCAACCGTGGCGGGCTGGCCAGACTTGGGAGGGCAGGCAGTTTTCTGGCCACCGTTTCGAGGCCCTTCCCATACTTGGGTGAACAGTGTTGTCCTGAATAGAGCTGCTCAGCCGCTATAGATTCTACCAGATTTCTTTGCTGCCCCAGGTTCAAAGAAGAGCGATCAATGTCCAAAGCCGCCTACATGTAGGTTCATGACTACAACTGCCAGTGGTCATCTCCACCTGTTGTTTCGTCAGTTCCCCATTGCTGTAGGTCTTCTTTGTGTGCACAACCTAGACCTGTGCGTGAAGGTTATTTCAGTGGAAGAGCCGTTGCACTGCGACAATCCCACTCTCTCAGCCTCCAAGGTCCTGGTCCAGTGGCACGAAGAGTTGTTACGTCTGGGGACAACATCGGCTTCAGTAGATGACCATGCCCTTCACTGGTGCTCTGACACGCTCTAAGCACTCTACAGTACCTTGCTGCTCTGCCTTCCTGACCATTAAATCTAGTGAGTATTGATGATTTCATCTGCCCAGTCTGCCAGAGTAGACTTGTTTGTGGTGAGCAGTACACACACCGGTGGGCAATGCATGCTGCATGTCTAGGGGCAGACCACCACCGAGTCCTTGTAGTTCAGCCTGGGGCTGGAAAATAACCAGTTTCCGTGTGTCACTGTGGGCATGAACTACATCGAGCTTGTCTATGAGGGGCTGATTGGCAGCTTTGCAATCGCCATGTCCAAGCAAGGAAGGCATTCGCACCCTAGTTCCCTTTCACTCCATGCAGAGCTAGCTCTTTGCGCGTAAATAGACCATTCAGACACACCCCAAGCTAATACTGTATATGTGAAGAAAGCATTAGCACAAATATACTGCATACGATAATCATAAGTAAATCTGTCTGCTTTACTCGTTGGGGTCAGCTGAAGCCTAATGGTTACAGAAGCAGCTTTGGGACCGGAAGATCACCAGTTCGATTCCTGATCTAGCTGGAAAAATGTGTGGCGGTGAGGAAGTGAGCTGCACCTTTCCTTCCTCCAACTTCATGGCTGATATGCTCTTGAGCAAGGGACATAAACCCCCAACTGCTATTTGGGCACTCAGTGTGTGTGTGTGTGTGTGTGTGTGTGTGTGTGTGTGTGTGTGTGTGTGTGTGTGGCAGTGTGTGATTATTTTGGATGGGTTAAATGCCCAGGCAATAATATCCCTTGTGGGATTAATACAGTACTAGTCCTTCTAAAAAAATTAGCATATTGTGATGAAGTTCATTATTTTCTGTAATGTACTGACAAAAATTAAACTTTCATATATTTTAGATTCATTGCACCCCTACTGAAATATTTCAGCTCTTTTATTGTTTTAATACTGATGATTTTGGCAGACAGCTCATGAAAACCAAAAATCCCTATCTCAAAAAATTAGCATATTTCATCCGACCAATAAAAAAAAAGTGTTTTTAAATACAAAAAAGTCAACCTTCAAATAATTATGTTCAGTTATGCACTCAATACTTGGTCGGGAATCCTTTTGCAGAAATGACTGCTTCAATGCGGCGTGGCATGGAGGCAATCAGCCTGTGGCACTGCTGAGGTGTTACGGAGGCCCAGGATGCTTCGATAGCGGCCTGAATCTCATCCACACTGTTAGGTCTGGTGTCTCTCAACCTTCTCTTCACAATATCCCACAGATTCTCTATGGGGTTCAGGTCAGGAGAGTTGGCAGGCCAATTGAGCACAGTAATACCATGGTCAGTAAACCATTTAGCAGTGGTTTTGGCACTGTGAGCAGGTGCCAGGTCGTGCTGAAAAATGAAATCTTCATCTCCATAAAGCTTTTCAGCAGATGGAAGCATGAAGTGCTCCAAAATCTCCTGATAGCTCGCTGCATTGACCCTGCCCTTGATCAAACACAGTGAACCAACACTAGCAGCTGACATGGCACCCCAGACCATCACTGACTGTGGGTACTTGACACGACTTGAGGCATTTTGGCATTTCCTTCTCCCCAGTCTTCCTCCAGACTCTGGCACCTTGATTTCCGAATGACATGCAAAATTTGCTTTCATCCGAAAAAAGTACTTTGGACCACTGAGCAACAGTCCAGTGCTGCTTCTCTGTAGCCCAGGTCAGCCGCTTTTGCCGCTGTTTCTGGTTCAAAAGTGGCTTGACCTGAGGAATGGGGCACCTGTAGCCCAGTCCACTGCTTCCACAGGTCCCCCAAGGTCTGGAATCGGCCCTTCTCCACAATCTTCCTCAGGGTCCGGTCACCTCTTCTGGTTGTGCAGCGTTTTCTGCCACACTTTTTCCTTCCCACAGACGTCCCACTGAGGTGCCTTGATACAGCACTCTGGGAACAGCCTATTCGCTCAGAGATTTCTTTCTGTGTCTTACCCTCTTGCTTGAGGGTGTCAATGATGGCCTTCTGGACAGCAGTCAGGTCGGCAGTCTTACCCATGATTGCAGTTTTGATTAATGAACCAGGCTGGGAGTTTTTAAAAGCCCCAGGAATCTTTTGCAGGTGTTTAGAGTTAATTGGTTGATTCAGATGATTAGGTTAATAGCTCGTTTAGACTACCTGAAGATGATATGCTAATTTTTTGAGATAGGAATTTTGGGTTTATGAGCTGTATGCCAAAATCATCAGTATTAAAACAATAAAAGACCTGAAATATTTCAGTTGATGTGCAATGAATCTAAAATATATGAAAGTTTAATTTTTATCAATACATTACAGAAAATAATGAACTTTATCATAATATGATAATTCTTTTAGAAGGACTAGTATATCAAAAAGATTATGTAACCCCTTGTATGATACAGTGATCCCTGGCTACTTCGTACTTCAGTTTCTCCAGCTTTAGTGCATCACAGGTGTTTCAAAAATATTCATTGAAAAATAAAAAAAATAAGGAACTGAAGAAAAAATGGGAAAAAGTTAAGGAAAATGCCACAAAACAAGGCCAATTATGCAAAAAATCCAGGCCCCAAAAAAGCAAAAAACAACCCAGCAAAATTACTTACATTTTTGAATGTTTAATTGTTATTATAAGCATTTATAGTGTTGAATTTGTATTTATTGGTATTATATACACATATACATGTATGTATACATCAGTCTGGGGGGATTGATTCTACTTCATGGAATTCAACAGTTGTTTGCAGGGGGTGGGGGTAGGGGTTGCGGGGTGGGGGTCTCGGTCCCCATTAACTTGGAAAGTGAGGGATCCCTGTATGTATATCACATTTTATTCCTTTGTTAGTTGTTAGTTATTACTTTATTTGTTTTTGTTAGTTAGTCAGTAGTTTTTTAAATGAATGTTCAGTAAAAAGACATCTTGAACTTGAAAGGGTTGAATAACATGGAGTTGGGTTTTTTTTTTTAGAGACCTGAGTGTAGTGTTTATAAAACTACAAAAACTATAATTTACTTATGAAATTTCTCTCCTAGTGCTGAGCATAGGTGAAGGAGGATTCTGGGAAGGCTCAGTTAAAGGTCGGACGGGTTGGTTTCCTGCACACTGCGTAGAGGAGGTTCAGCTGAGACAGTATGATCCACGACTAGGTTAGAACACATCTCTCTCTCTCTCTCTCTCTCTCTCGCTCTCACACACACACACACACACACACACACACACACACACACACACACACACACAAACACAAACACAATAGTATCTCCATATTGTACATAAAGGGATTTAGGGGAAAGCAAAATTTGCAAGTAAAATCAGGCCAAAGTTGTACATTCATAACCAAACGTTCAGGTTCAGATCCATTAACATACAACTTTCATTATTATCACTTTAAAGGGAACTTGTGCTGAATTACTGTTCCTGGCTATTTAAAATCGTAATGTATAACATTAGTGATTCCTGACGGTAACATCAGTCCTTCTTCGTTTGCAAAGTGCACGCAAGTGTTACAAATCTGGGCATGCTCAGAGACATGCTGCTGTCTGATTGGCTGACAAGAACTCATTGGATTGGTTAGACTTGCTCACTGAGCCATGCAGCATAGTGCATTATCAGTCAATGCCGGGCTGCACAAACAACAAGTGTAGAAATTGCAGAAGACATTTCTTTTTGTTCCTAAACCAACTGATGACCAGAAAGCCGAGTAGGCAAAATGTTAGCTCCGCATTCTCAATCCCAGAGTCACAGAGTCACTAGAATGTGACGCCTCACTGTTTTTGCAAGATACATCAACCTAACCCAAGTGTTGATGTCACTTTCAGAGAAAAAGGCCTGCTTACCTGCTAAACCCTGATTTGATACAGTATTTTTGACATTCATCGCATTTTCATGACTTTTGGGTGACTAGCTGTAGGTAGGCTGGTATGGTGGTGTAGTGTATAATTTGTAATAATTTTAGTGTATAATTTTTAACCTTCGCTCAGTACCACAGTCATTTGCTGAACCACTTGCTCCTACAAGGGTTGCAAGAAACCTGAAGCTTATTTCGGCCAACACTGGGTGAAGACACTGAACAGCTCGCAGGGCAACACACCCATTCATGCTCATTTTCCCACTAAGGGGCAATTTGGTATGGCCAATTTGCCCAGTGTGTGTGTTTGGACTGTGGGAGGAAACCCACATGGAAAGAACATGCAAACGTAACTCTAAAAATACCCTCGCTGACCTCGAGACTCCCTTCTGTTTCTATTCGGTGTGTCAAAACTGCTCATGATGATGATGATGAAATGATTAGTGTGTAAACAAAAACTTCTTGGATTTGGACATCAACGTTCTTCCAAAATGAGGGCAGTGGTAGCCTACCGGTAAAGGTGCTAGATCACTGGTCCTAAGGTTGGGGGTTCAAACCCCACTCGCCACGGGTCGTCACTGTCCCCCCAGTGCAGATAACTAGGTCATCAAAGGCCGGCCATGTCTCTCACTGTATATAGTGAGAGGTTCATGTAAAAGAACCATTGCTGAATTTTGTAAAGAGTAGCTGCAAAGCCGTCAGCATGTTTCCACCCTGCGATGGACTGGCGAGCTGTCCAGGGTGTACTCTGCCCTTGCCCAGAGTCGGCTGGGACGGGCGCCAGCATCCTCGCGACCCTAATTAGGATTGACTGTGAATGGAGTAATACAGGAAAGCATTCTGCAAGGAAAAACTTCACATGATGAAATCATGAATGTGTCAACCAAAAATTCTAAGATTTTGAAATCAACCTTTTTCCAAAAGAGATAAAGAAAAATATTTTTAGCTCAAAGATTTAACTGCAGTACTAAGACAGTAACACACAGATTGATTCAAAGCAATTGCAACAGTATGTATTAATTTACATAAAATAAATATGACCATAAAGGTGTTATTTTTATCATTTCTTTAGCTGTCTTTGTTCTATTCTTTTAAGAAAAAAATGTAGAAAATAATAAAATAAAATTTTCTGCCATAAAAAAAATAAACATGCAATAATAACTGCATTGTGTAATAGAGGGAAAAAAATGTTATTTTGGGTTAAAACCAGGTTGTTGTCATGGTTACCAGTGTTTGAAGCTTGTTACTGCCTGGGGTTGTGGATATGAGGGTGAATGGTTGTGTGAATGTTGGTCCTGCAACGGTCTGGAGAGATACTGAGTGTATACACTTCATCCAGTATAGGTTCTCCCCCCCCCCCCCCCCCCCACACACACACACACACACACACAGCCCTCATACGAAAGTGGTTTGGAACGCAAGTGAGTGATGAGACTGAGTACGTCCAAAGACATGCACACTGGGTTGTCTGGCTACGCGAAATTGTCCTGAGCTGTGAATGTCGGTGTGAAGGGTGTTAGCCACGTTAGCCCTGACTGCTGGTTCCCTGACGATACATAATATGGATAATGGAACCTGATTATTCTTTATTTTTGGCTGTTTGCCAGAATTTTCCCACAGGGACATGGATTGATTACCCAGACTCCCACTCACGTACGATATGCATTCGAATTTCTGCGTTAACCGTTAAACACGAATCTACACAAAAGATGATTTTGTGTTTAAAGTTCAAGTCCTGGGCTCAGCGAGGGTGGTTTTGTGTGAATTTTTGCATGTTCTCCACGTACGAGTGTGGGTTTCTTCCAACAGTCCAAAGACAACATGAACATTAGGCTAATTAGCTGTTTCAGATTGCCCCTAGGTGTGAGCGCGAATGGTTGGATGTATGCTTTCCCTGAGATGGACTGTTCAAGCTGTTCAGGATGTACCCCACCTTCACCCATATTCAGCAGAGACCGACACAAGCCTTCTCGCAACCCAAATAGGATTAAGTGGTTCGATAAATGAATAAACTAGAGGTAATATTTAACATTCTTTACTCGAGTAAAAGTACAGACAATTGCGTAAAGAAAAGACTCTATTACGACAAGCAACTCTATTAGAATTAAGCGGTTCAGTGAAGTGAGTAAATTACCACAGAGGAGGACAGTGGCATAGTGGTTAGCACATTTGTCTCACAGCAAGAAGGTTTTGGGTTTAAGTACTACGCTCACTCAGTAAGTGCTTAGGTTCAACAATCCAGAGCGATGGAGAGTGTGGAAAAGAGGTGAAGAAGCGTGTGCAGGCAGGTTGGAATGGTTGGAGAAAAGTGTCCGGTGTGATGTGTGATTGGAGAGTATCATCAAGAATGAAAGGAAAAGTGTAGAAGACGGTGATGAGGCCAACGATGTTGTATGGTTTAAAAACAGTGGCGCTGAGGAAAAGACAGGAGGCAGAGCTGGAGGTAGCAGAGATGAAAATGTTGAGGTTCTCTTTGGGAGTAACGAGGATGGACAGGATCAGGAATGAGGACATTAGAGGGACAGCACATGTAAGATGTTTTGGAGACAAAGTCAGAGAGGCTGGATTGAGATGGTTTGGACATGTACAGGGGAGGGACAGTGAATACAGGTATACCTCGGCTTAAGTCGTTTCGAGTTAAGTCGTTCTCGATTATATGTCGGTTTTCAAAAAAGTATATAAAAAAATAAAATAAAAATAAAGTTTAATAAATAACATTTAATAAAATAGATCTTATTTGTTATGGTCTGTGCTGGCTGGAGGCGTCAACTCTCTCTTCATTCATTGCAAGCGCTGGCGAGGGGCGTGGTTGCTACCTGCAGGCGAGGTCCAGAGAGCGCACCTGTTTCCATTCAGCAATCAGTGAGCTATAAATAGGAGCGTCGCGCTTCCCTCCGACGTCAGAAGATTGTCCTTCCCAGTGATTCCGTTTCCCTGCTATCTCTCTGACTCCTGGTATCCTGCTTCGTGATCGACCAGTTTTCATCGATTAATTATTTCCAGTGATTTAGATTTTCCAAAGTGCAAAATAAAATCGTTGAATTTTCTTACATGGTCTCCTGCATCTTTGGGTCCGACGCATATGCTCCAGGCGCAACATTATTAACCATATTGAAAATTGCATTCATGAATAAAGTACAGAACTAGGAATGGTTATTTTCTGTTTCGTCTAGACAAGTAAATTTGGCGTAGCTTAGCCTAAGCTAGCATAGAGACAAGCTAATTCGATTTAGGTCATTTTTCGACTTAAGTCGTCTCTCCTGGAACCAATTAACGACGTTGGGTGAGGTATGCCTGTATATTGGTTGGATGCTGAGGTTAGAACTACCAGGCAGAAGGCCTAGAGGAAGACCAAAGAGGAGATTTATGGATGTGGTAAAGGAGGACATGAAGGTAGTTGGTGTAAGAGTAGAAGGTGCAGAGGATAGGGTGAGATGGAGGCAGATGGCTCGCTGTGGCGACCCCTGAAGGGAACAGCCGAAAAGAAAAGAATAATAATAAGAAGAAGCTCAGTCAGGACAGGACCTTTCATCTTCTCCATAAGCTTGTGTGGGTTTCCTCTGGGTACTCTAGTGTCCTCCAACAGTCCAAAGGCTTGCACAATTAGGCTAATTTACTGGGCTAAATTTCCCTGAGGTGGGTGTATTCGTCCAGCCTGAGTTTCATCTGTCATTCAGTTGGCTGAGATAGGTTCCAGCTTCCTCAGAACCCTTGTATAATCATGCAGTTCTGCAAATACATGAGTATACTGCCACATCTGAAATGGATTCTTTTTGCAGAAACAAGAGAAGATCGCACCAAGAGGCTTTTTAGGCATTACACCGTCGGCTCCTACGATAATTATACCTCCTACAGGTACGCACCCTTGCCTTCTACTTCTCTCTTCCTTTCTCTGTATACATTCTGGCATGGAACATGTAGCCTACCATAATGAAGCCTGCAAACAGTTCAAACATGGTAAATGTGATATAACAGGCTTAAACACTGGGCCAGTGGTGGCCTGGTATTAAGGTTTATTACAATTTGACACCAATCGTGATTTAACGTGGGAATAGTAAGAGCTTAAAGAACCTTAAGAGAGTGCTACAGACCTTAATGTTCCATCATGGTGGATCTTCATGAACTTGGAAACTTGATCCCTCAGGCTTCATCTGTTTGATGCACCTTGCCTCTTTTTGGAATCATGTAGATCGCGGACATTGTGCCTCAGTGTATACCCAGAGTACACAGACCTCGTATAGAGTGCAACAGTACTTTTGGTTTGTAAAAAAATGATGATGTGTATCCTCAGTGATTATGTAATTGAAGAGAAAACGGCCACGCTGCAGAAGAGAGACAGTGAGGGATTCGGCTTTGTTCTTCGAGGGGCTAAAGGTAATGTAAATGCTACTCCTACACCAAACCTAAACACACACACACACACACACACACACACACACACACACACACACACACAAGCACTTTCATATATACAGTACACTGATGTCAATTATAAGTTGTGTGTATTCTCTACTATTAGCTGAAACACCGATTGAGGAATTCACTCCAACTCCTGCGTTTCCTGCGCTGCAATATCTGGAGTCAGTGGATCTGGATGGGGTGGCGTGGAGGGCAGGGCTACGAACTGGGGACTTCCTGATAGAGGTGAGGCCTTAAAATTGTTTACTTACCTCGGAAAATGTGTTTGTAAGAGGTAGTAGAAGGAAACCACTTTTCTGCGTGACCCAGGTAAACGGGGTCAGTGTGGTAAAAGTGGGGCATCGGCAAGTGGTTTCTCTGATTCGGCAAGGTGGGAGCCGTCTTCTTATGAAAGTGGTCTCGGTGACACGGAAGCCAGACACTGGAGATGTTGTTCGCAAAAAGGGTGTGTATCCAAATACCACAAAAAGCACACACACCGTTAGAACACCATAAAACCATAATAATCCAACTCTGGTGTGCTACATGGTGTCTGTTCATGCCATTCATATTATCTGATGAACTTTTAGCTCCACCACCACCCAAGAGAGACCCCAGCACAAGCCTTACCCTACGCTCCAAAAGCATGACCGCAGAGCTTGAAGAGATGGGTAAACCATGTGCACACACAAACACATTCACATCCATGTACACAGAACTAGAAGCTTTCATCCTAACGATTAGCATCAATAGCGAAACTCCGAGCACTTTAAGGAGCCAATTCGAACTAATTACGCTACATACAGAGGACACAAGCTTGGAATAATGACAGATTATATATGGCAAGCATGTGATGTGTGCTTTATGGGAAATTTCCCTCATACTGCCTCAATTATCACCTCTTAAATGTGGGATTTTAATGAGAGTTCGTAGTACATTATAGTTATCTCTCATTACGATTAAATTTTAATGGGTTTCCCTTTGGAACAGGAGGTGTTAATGGGATCTTTATTCCATTTTTGAGGTTATTCATTAATGTATCAGAATATTCCATGTACTACAGAAGACATCCATTAGACCTGACTGTAACATGCTGTGGGATTTATAGTTTTTATGTGACTCTGACAAACATTCTGGGATTTATAAAAATAGAGATCTCTCGCTACTTCGTGCTTCAATTCATGCGGCTTCAGTGCATCGCGTTTTGTTTTTTGTTTTTTTAAAATATTCCTTGAATTAAAAAAATAAGGCCAATTATGCAAAAAAAAAAAAAGAAAGAAAAAACAAACACAAAACAACCCAAAACCTCCCATCAAAACTAGTTACATTGTTGTGAAGTGCGCATCTGAATGAATATCTATTTATTGATACTATATACACATATATGGCGGCACGGTGGCGTAGTGGTTAGCACGTCCGCCTCATAGCAAGAAGGCCTGGGTTTGATTCCCGGCCTGAGCGTTTCTGTGTGGAGTTTGCATGTTCCCCCCGTGCTTGCGTGGGTTTCCTCCGGGTGCTCCGGTTTCCTCCCACAATCCAAAGACAGGCACAGTAGGTTAATTGGCCGTTCTAAATTGCCCGTAGGTTCACATCGTGCAGAAGGCAATGGCAAACCACTGCACTAATCCTGCCAAGAAAACCTCCATGAAGAAGATGATAACCAGGGTGTTATCCTTCATGGCAGGTCGCCAATGGTCGTCCTACGACTCCGGTACTAGATCAGTGGTTCTTAACCTGGGTTCGATCGAACCCTAGAGATTCGGTGAGTCAGTCTCAGGGGTTTGGCAGAAGTCAAGACAGACACCCAACTCATATTCATGACGACACGCCCCGCTCGGCCATCACTGGCTGCAGGTGATCACTCTACATTGCTTGGCCAATCTGTGCTGCAGAAAATTTGGTGTGCTCAGTAGTCGAATTGTGACTGTTGTGATGGTACGTCATGTGATTTCTTTCTTAATGTTTTAATCTATACTATGTTGAGCAAAAAAGAAAGTGGTCGTACGAACATGTACAACATGGATTCACATATATTATGGAACGTGATGCTAGTCAGCATCCTATCTGCATGATTTTCAAAGTAGGATCAACCCTCCGCTGATTGATGTATATGTACACATGTATATGTGTATATAATATCAATAAATATATACTCAACGCTATAAATGCTTATAATATCAATTAAACATTCAAAAATAATCCATAAGATGTAAATAAAAAATAAATACAGACACAGATGCGCACCTCACATAAAAACATAAGTAATTTTGATGGGGGAGTTCATGCATTGTATTGGTTTTGTTCTTTGAACACAGTGATGTTAATGCACGGTTCATTTTGGTGCCCAGTAAAAACATATACCTATGTCTTGATTTGAAAAAAAAAAATTCATATTTTATTTTTCAATAAAGAAGGGTTCGGTGAATAAGCATATGAAACTGGTGGGGTTCAGTACCGCCAACAAGGTTAAGAACCAATGTACTAGATAGATAGATATACACATATACATGTACGTATACGTAAGTTGGGGGGGGGGGGGGGGGTTGATCCTACTTCATGGAATTCGGTGGTCGCGGGACGATCTCAGTCACAATGAACCACGGAAAGTGAGGGATCCCTGTATTTTAATTGTAACTATATGCCTACTGGTGATTTTTGATTGATTGGTTGATTGATTAACTATTTGGGTTTTTACACCCGAGCCTAGCGGCTCATCAGGCCGATGCTTATCCCCGGTTTCCATAGCGTGAAGCAATCAGGAGTTGAACTCCTCCTGGATGGGACACTAGTCCATCGCAGGTTACCTTGTAACTACTGTATTGTAATGCCTACTGGTACTACTACTTCTTATATAATAATAATAATAGTAATAATAATAGTAGTAATAATAGTAATAATAATTTTTAAAAATTATTACTATTATTATTATCGTTGTTGTTGTTGTTGTTATTATTATTGTGAGGAAGACGTAGAATATCTGCAGCTGGCGTGTTGTGATAATTGATGTGCTTAATGATCAACCTTGCTGTGCTGTGGCCCTGTAGCAGTGAAGTTTAAAACAGTTACTGCATTTTAATGAGAAACAAGTAGCTCCAATAAAGTTCTGCTTCTTGACTCCTCCTGTGCCATCAATAAATATTTAATCCTTTCGAGCATCTTTCCGCACATTTTGTGTGTTGCAACCAAATATGGCATGATTCGTAGTAGGATTGTACTCCTGACCTTAATCAACAAGTCCAAGATGAGTTCAAGATTACGGCTAAACAGGATCAAGTCAAGACAGAGGTTTAAGTGGGTCGAGGGCAGGCGGAGTCAAAATTCAATACAAGTCAAAACTAGGACAAAAAAAAATTCAGTCACGCATTCATTTTACAAAGCACTTAAACCTGCTCGGGGTGTGGGGAGGCTGGGGCCCATCTATACTAAATATGGATGAAGATGGAGTACACTCTGAGAGTCTTACCAGTCCATTGCTGGTCCAACACACACACACACACACACACACACACACACACACACACAAAACACACAATGATTCACATACACACTTGCTAGCAATTGAGTGGTTCACCTAATGTAGATATCTTTGGACTGTGGGAGGAAACCAGAGTATCTTGGGGAAACCCGCACAAGCACAGGGAGAGCATGCAGAGACTCCACATCGAAATGCCCTGACCTCAAATCCAGGACCTTCTTGCTATGAGGCACACATGCTAACCGCTACGTCAAGGTGCCACTCAGGATAACGACCATCACATTAAATTCAATTTCAGGTCTTTACATCAACAAGTTTCCTTTATTCATGTCTTATAGTGAACATTATTATTATTATTTTTTTTAGAAAAAGGGATTGATTCTTGTCAAACATCAGTTATTAGTTTGAATGTTTAGTCAATTAGTTTCCAGTAATTCACTTTGATTCATCCCTGCTTCTTACCTACAAGCATCAAGGAGAAGAAGGGGAGGTAAGACTAAACATTAAAAGTCTGATTGAGTGTGTGAAAAGCAAATATCTATTTTCATGTCCATCTATGGCCGTGTATTTCTTATTTTGGATTGCTTGTAATGACATCATAGATATTTATGTTTGTGCTTAAATGTGTGTTTTGTGTATCAAGCTTTGTGCAGTGTGTTCTTGTTTCCAAAAGAGAGTCCTTGATTTTTTTTTTTTTTTGAGTGTATGTTTACATGTGTTCTTCACAGAGAAGTTGGATGAAATGTTGAGTTCTCCAAAAGAGCCCGTCGTAGTGATGAGGCAAAGGCCTTCAGACCAAGACTCCAGAGCAGCCACTGTGAAACAGAGACCGACCAGCCGACGCATCACCCAGGCTGAAATTAGTGTAAAATACACATGTATTTGCATATCACATTGTTCATAATATTTGTTAAATGTAATACCTTTTAAAATTGTTAAACTATTAACATAACCTTTGTGTGTGTGTGTGTGTGTGTGTGTGTGTGTGTGTGTGTGTGTGTGTGCACGCGTGTCCAGTCTCTGTTGGAGAGGCAGGGGATGCAGATATCTCCTGGAGTGTCTCTTGGTGTGGATAAAAGTCACATACATCTGCACGGGATGACCAGAACTAAATCATTTGGTAAAACCATGAAAGTTACAATATGTAGGCGCTCATGCACATGAACACATAATCAAACCTTCTTTCATATATATTATATGATAGAAATGCACTTGTCTAGCACATGAAATCAGTGACATGCGGTGAAGGTAACAGCTGCTGAGCCGCTGACTTTTAATCAGATTTACAAATACAAATGAACCCAAAAGAGTATATTATTCTTCTTTTGATTGACAGCAGACAATGTGTTGTGTTTTATGTCTCATATCAACATCCTTTACACAAAAATGTGACCACATTTCATTTGAGGTTAAACTTTATTCCAACTGCATTTGTCTTTCCTTTAGTTATTACCTCATGTTTGGATTGAAAGTCCAGATTTGTGAATTTTCTCAGTTTGGAAATTTAATCTTCCATTTTGATAAGGTGGATCGTAAAGGAAATATAAACTACAAAAGAAGGAGATTGTAGGTCATGCAAGAATCTGTGGGCTCACCGGCGCCCTCTACCATGAGTCAGGGGTGTTGTTCGCCTCACCAAGTTACTTTTTTTTTTCTGTTTCATGATAAATCTGCAGTCTAAACACATTACAGAACTAGATTTTATACATTATACACATTATGAAAAGGTAGAGCATATAATCTGAGAGTTTGAAAGCATTTCATTTATATATTTACATTATATGTAAAGGGACAGCAACACACTATTTGCATCTCATACCAACACAGTTTGTGAGGGATGCAATCCACTGAGCGTCGGCACAGTAAAGCGCTGCCTCACCGCACAGTCCTGCCCTATATCTGAATGGGGCATATGGAAATTCTGCTATTCTTTATTGAAAAAATATATATGTTGGATTCGAACAGTAAAAGGGTTTATAACACATACCAGCTGACAAATATTAACATTTATTATATTTTATGATTAACATTTTTTTTCTTTTCAATATTGACAGGGAAGGCTCTACCTTCCCTGAATGCAAGTCACTGCATGAAATTTATTCAAGCTTCATATGTAATGAACATATTACATTTTGTTCAGGGGCACCAGAGGATGAAAGAATATCTGCCCTAATTGGGGAGCACTGCTTTCCAAGAAGCTCCTCAATGACGGATAGCTTCCGACAAGACAGTATCCCACCCCCTCCACAAACGGCACCTCCTCCCCCTCCTACACCTTACTTCCTGGAATCAGGACCTCCCCCATCTTTCTTACCTCCTCCGCCCCCAACACGTGCAACCAATCAAAGTCGTTCAAGTTTCCGGCCAGGTGCAGAACCCAAGCTTCACGGTCCTGTTACAACGGATCGACAGAGGAAGGCTCGTTCCATGATTATCCTTCAGGACACCACCCACCTTCCAGTGGAGCCTGCCCCTATTCCCAGGCCAGCGACACCTACCTCTGGGGCAGCTCCTCCTGAGCGTGGTCGTAGGCGTGGACACCCTGTGGAGAACCCATATGCCAACGTGGGGCGTTTGAGTGCAGTCTATACCCCTACCAAGCCCCAGCGCAGAAAGAGCCCTCTGGTCAAACAAGGCCAGGTTGAGGAGGGCACCTCTGCCCAGTCTGGTACTGGTAGGGATCCCTCTCCTTTAGGAGGAAGTCGGATCCCTCACAGCAGCCGAGCAGAGCAATTCCAGCAGCAGGTGCTCTCTGAACGGGCTCGGATTACACCTCCAGGAGCTCGTCGCAGGACCAGTGTGTTCCTTTCTGTTGAAGGAAGCACCTCTGAGCCCCAAACTACCCCATTACTATCCCAGTCACATTCAGTAGATGAGCTGGCTGAGCTGCCACCTCCAGCACCGATGCTTTCTCCTGGTCTCCCACCAGGCGGTTCCACATTTATTCATCCTCTGACTGGACGACCCTTGGACCCCTCCTCTCCATTAGCACTTGCTTTGGCTGCAAGAGAGCGTGCTCTCAGTGGCCGTAATACACCAACTCCCACACCCACACCCTCACCATCACCCACTCAGGGCAGAGTAGTTGAGAGACCAGAGACAGAAGGAGGAGTCACACCACCTGCTGCACTTGAGGCTTCACCTTCTGATTCCTGGAGAGAAGAGCCTGTAAGCATCACAACAGAAACGGCAAGTCCCGTCACAAATGGTAGTCCTGTATCTGGGCGAAGTTTGGAGGAGTCCATGGTCCCACCAACAGTACAGATTGTCCAACCAGCATTGATTGACACAGAGCACAGCCAACCAATAGTTCCACCTTCCATGCCTTCACCTGCCCCAACCCTCTCAAACCTGGCAGGACGGAGCATGACCATGAGCTCAGAGGAGGATGCAGAGCCCTACACAGTCACCTTGCCCCCTGCGCTTCTCTCATCTAGTGATGAAGAAACTAGGGAGGAGCTCCGCAAGATTGGCATCGTCCCACCCCCTCAACCTTTTGCCAATGGTCTCCTAATAAAGGACGCACCCAAAGTCACTATTAGCATTTCTCCAGGCGCATCTCCAAGACCTTCTATTGCAAAGATTTCCTCTGGCAAGGCAAGTGATTCCACGGGAGACTCCGGCATAGAGGATCCCCACATGGAGACCACTAGTACTGTTTCCACAGTCTCCAGCATGTCTACTTTGTCATCAGAGAGCACAGACTCTGCCCATGCCAGCAAGCCACGTTGTGGGGTGGGCCGCAGCCGCCCCGCCCATCTCAGGGACCCACTGCTTAAACAGTCATCAGACAGTGAGCTGCTTCCACATCCACCGAGCACAGGCCCAGTCCGCCCACGCTACCTGTTCCAAAGACGCTCTAAACTCTGGGGGGAGGAGCCCAGATCTCAAGTGGGGATAGTTGATGATAGTAGGCCTGCTGCAATGGGGGCAGAATTACTCAGTAAAGATTCGCATTCTCTAGGGGAGGAACCAGTAATGGGAGTACTTGACCCTGGCAGGAGGTCACCAGTAGGTGGTGCCAGGTAAGAAGCTTCTGTGAAACTTAACTAATTACAGACACTTGGCCGAAACGGTTCACACCCCTGCATGTACCACAGCAAAGGCTTCCCATCTTTTGAGCAACACACACCACAACTGAACACAGCTATTAGTGTTATACAGGTTTCGTTTACACACCTCACGTACACATGTAACAGACCCGTATGTGTCTCTAAATGTCCTTGCAGATGTGAAGAGAATGGAGAAGAGAGTAAATCGTAGGTTTTTAGCTGTGCGGGTAAACGATACCTCTTCGTCCAACTAACCTTCACTAAAATTCCTAACTGCATTATTACTTGTATCTGCAAATATTATGCATGTTTTTTTATTAAAGTATATTAAAGGCTGCACATTAATTTTAATATTTCTAAGCTTAAAGTATTATAACATACTGTACGCTGTGTATGGTCATGTGAAAAACCAAGTACCTCCCACAGAGATTAATGATTTTTTTCAGCATATTTGAAGACGCAAAAAAAAAAAAAACCCACCCACCATCCTTAATACAATCACTATGGATGAAGCTGGTATACTTGAACAAAAATCGAGATTTTTAAATTATTTATTTAACAATATCAATAGATGTAATATTCTTCTGTGGAGAAGGAAACTTCATTCGCTAGTATTGCTGCGTCAGCAAAGATTATTTCTTGTAGGCATTTTTTCATGATTATCAGTCAGTCCCAGACATCATCTAGCTGAAAGTTTTGAGTATTCTTCCTCGAGATAGAAAATATTTGCGTTTTCTTGCATGTATGCCGTGCCTTTTTCAGATTTCCCATAATGTTTATACGGGGCTAAAATGTATATGATGGATATGCCCATTGGATAATAGCATTTGATAACCCTACTTCTTTTTTTTCAACCCATTTCTTGGTGGATTTGCTACTGTTCCTAGGATGGGCCCTCATACAATGTAAGGGCCTACTTACTTTTTTTTTTTTTTAATGATCTGTTGATATTTATATGCCCTTCATTTAAACTCATTTATATGTGTAATTTATGGAATTATGTTAATACTGTACATTACTTTGTGAGCTTAAAACAAGGTTAAGGGCACCCATGTACAATCACAACTGAGATCTGACTGAGGGGAACCTATCCACCAAATTTGGTGATTTTATTTCATTTCCTTCAAAGGGTATCACACTAACAAGCCTGGACCAGACAGATATAGAAAATGTGACCTTCTGATCTTGCACAAGGTCGTGGTGATTCATACATAATCGCACCCTGTTCGTCTCTGAGGGTGAGCCATACACCACATTTGGTGATCGTATATCTTTTCCTTCCAGAATTTGCATGCTCATAAACCTTTACAAGTTGAAAATAGGAAAGGTGACCTTGTGACTTT
>CM045733.1:15235000-15285000 GCA_024760905.1 Plotosus lineatus
TTTTTTTTTTCTCTCTCTCAATAGGCCATAATTAATATTACAAGCTAATCTTTGTGTGGGTGTTTGAATTGGTTCCACTATTACTAGTTATCATTTCCTCTGTGAATTTTGTACTCATGTGTTTTGTAGCATTAATTAATTAATTTGATAAGGAAATAACAGCATGGAATCGCAAAATGTTCATGAAGCTAAAAGAAAAGTCAATATTCAGCATTAATTGTCGCTGATTTATGATTACGTTCCATACAACAATCCAACATAATGCACCTTTAACCCTGAAACAACCTTTCATAATACAAGCGTGGCCTTGAGACAGTACTGCCGCCATCTAAATTTGATAAAGAAGAGTATTTTCAGGAATTCAGTCAATTTTATATGTATATGATATATATATGGGCGTATATATATATATATATTCAAACAACAGAATGTATGAGTGCTAAAAGAATTATGCGTTTGATGCCCTGTGTGTATTTATTTTATCATATTTTATCTTTGTTACGTTCTATATGAATTAATAGCATAAGCCCAATCCTAGTCATTATCTCCCCCATAGTATTCCTCGTGATTTCTTAGATCAAAAAAAATATATTTGCAGTAAAGAAAACCTTTCGTAATCTTAGGAAATGGGTTGAAACACCGCTTATTGGTTTTTGTCATTTATGAATAAATGTGAGGTGAGATTGTATATTAAGTATTTATTTTCTATTAGAGAGTCACTTCAATACTATGGGGAGTAGGTAGCAGTTTCGTTACCTTTTTGTGTTTTGGGTGGATTAACACGGTGTCATGATTTAATGCAGATTTGTAAAACTACTTGGTTCATACTAGATTGTTCATTTGTGTAACTGGAAGTTTTGTTCTAAAGCAGGCTTTGGTCGAGTGAAAAGTTTATGCTACTTAAGGGCTTATAAAGTAACAATCATGCGAATCGTGTTGATGATGCACATGTGGACCGACACGATTGTACACTTTTTAAAAGAAAGATACCTGTATATGTGACTGATCACTAAACATCGAAGAGGCAGTTTTTTATTATTATTATTATTATTATTATTATTAACATTATTATAAGAGCCATTAAAATGCCAATAAGCCGACATGCAAGCTTTCAAATACAAATTATGATAATAGTTTTAAAAAGGCTTTTCTTGTAATGCTGTGAAAACATCTGGGGACTAAGCTGCCCTGAAACATTGCCTTTTTTGATGACATTCAAACTTAGCACAGTAATGCGCTTTAAATTAAACCCAATCTTAATAAGAACCAAAGTAATTGAAGATTTCAATATAGTGGCTCTGCAAACAGATCCATTTAATCATGATGTTTAACGCAAGATAAATTTCACGTCTATCTGGCGCCAGAATCCTATCACATAACTCAAGAGACTCACACTTGCCTCTCATCCAGATGATACATTTGCACAAAGTGGAGGGTGCTACTTTTTTATAAGCCATTTGCATAGAACACTGCTGTTCTCTCTCTCTCTCTCTCTTTCTCTTTCCCTATCAGATGCACAAACACATCCCACTCAAGCACAGAATGATACACAGCTTCATCGACGGTTGACAGTACCCAGTATGCAGCTGGCAGTCGCGGTATGGATGTCATAGCTATCAGGGTATAACAGATCTTTGAGCGTGTAAGAGCTGTTGAGTTGCTAAAGCAATGAACTACTATAATGACTGGTCATTGTGCGGCAGCCACTCAGTCAGTTAGGAACTAAAAGGACCTCTTTGTTTGGAATTTTGATTTTTTTTTTTTTTTTTTTTTTTTTTTTAAATATGTATTCGTTGTTGATTTCAGTAATTCAAAGTCTGACCATGTATGCTTTTAAGAGAATACTGTACCCAAATAATAAGTTAACATATTTATAAATCTATTGCTCATGATTATGAGATGAAAATCTGGCACATTGTTCTGGATGAAATGAAATGAAATGAAAGCGCCTGGCCATTTCTGTGTTGTGTTTATCCAACTCTGTGGTTCGAGTCCTGGACTGTTTTAAAGCTGTACTCAATATCACACAATGTTCAGTCAATCAGTTTAGCCTGGGTTTACAGTAGGGCATGATGTCTCCGATCTCCAGGATTCAAAAAAAGCTTAGAGCGACCCGATTTACAAGCATAATTTGGGGATTAAAATTGGGTAGTGTGCAACTGAGGGATGAAACTTGAAGGAATCGTGTTTACCAAGATCCACTACTATGGTGCATCAATATGGTTAGCCTCTGTTAAGGTCTGTTACGCTCGACTGCGCCAAATCGTAATGCATCCTGATAATTGTGAGAGAAAAATTTTGACTTATGAATTTTCGCATGATCAGCACAATCATCACGAATCTATCGAGTTTCCTCAAGATCATGACAATCAGATCCTATGACCATCACCACCACAACCCCCCATGCTCATCACAATTCTCTCAAATGGTGAAGATCATGGACATCTGTAAACCCAGGGTTAATCCGAACAGTTTGACAAAAACAAATAAGTGTGGTGTTTTGAACATCCGAATATATAACGAACAAAACAAAAAGCAAACTCACTGTTGATTATTTTGTCTGTATAGTTTATCATGTGAGATTTAAGAGGTGCTGAAGGATTAGCAAGCATACACACAGGAAGTGACATGTGGCCACGCATGTCGGCGATCACCAGAGAAATGAGTGCCATCTTCACTTCATCTTCTGCTTATTCCAGGGTCGGGTCGCGGGGGCAGCAGCCTAAGCAATAAGGTTCAGACGTCCCTCTCCCCAGCCACTTCCTCCAGCTCTTCCGGGAGGACACCGAGGTGTTCCCAGACAAGCCGAGAGACATGGTCCCTCCAGTGTATTCTAGGTCGACCCCTAGGGTCTCTTCCTGGTTAGACATGCCTAAAACACCAGAAGAGGGAGGCAGGCGTCTGGGAGGCATTCTGACCAGATGCCTGAGTCACCTCAACTGGCCCTTCTCAATGCGGAGGAGCAGCGGTTCTACTCCGAGCTCTCCCTGGATGGTTGAGCTTCTCACCTTATTTCTAAGGGACAGCCCCACCACCCAGCGAAGGAAGCTCATTTGGCCGCTTGTATCCGCGATCTTGTTCTTTTGGTCACTACTCAAGACCCGTGATCATAGGT
Source organism: Plotosus lineatus (assembly GCA_024760905.1). NCBI lineage: Eukaryota > Metazoa > Chordata > Actinopteri > Siluriformes > Plotosidae > Plotosus > Plotosus lineatus. The sequence goes on from CM045733.1 coordinate 15,238,116, forward strand.
GAGGGTTGAAATGTAGATCGAGTAGTAAATTAAGAGCTTCGCCTTGCGGCTCAGCTCCCTCTTCACCACAATGGACCGGGACAGGTTCCGATTTACAGCAGAGGCTGCAGCAAGCCGCCTGTCGATCTCCCGTTCCATCATTCCCTCACTCGTGAACAAGACCCCGAGATACTTGAACTCCTCCACTTGGGGCAGGACCTCATTCCCGAACTGGATGGTGCATTCCACCTTTGTCCGACTGAGAACCATGGCCTCGGACTTGGAGGTGCTGATCTTCATCCCGGCCGCTTCGCACTTGACTGCGAATCGCTTCAATGAGAGCTGAAGGTCCAGGCTTGATGAAGCCAAAAGGACAACGTCATCCGTAAAAAGCAGAGACGAGATCCGATGGCCACCAAACCAGAACTCCTCAATGCCTCGGCTGCGCCTAGAAATTCTGTCCATAAAAATTATGAACAGAATTAGTGACAAAGGACAGCCTTGATGGACTCCAACCCTCACTGGAAACAAATTCGACCTGTTGTTGCCAATATGGACCAAACTCTGGCTCTGGTGATACAGCGATCAAATAGCCTGTACCAACGGGTCCAGAACGCCGTACTCCCAGAGCACACCCACAAGGTAGCTCGAGGGACACGGCCGGAAGCCTTCTCCAAATCCACAAAACACATGTGGACAGATTGGGCAAACTCCCATGCCCCCTCCAAGATCCTGTGGCGTGTATAGAGTGGGAAAACCACATAGTTCCTCCTGAATCCGAGATTCGACTATCAGTCAGATCCTCCTCTCCAGTAACCCTGCATAGACTTTCCCGGGTAGGCTGAGGAGTGTGATCCCACAATAATTGGAACAAACCCTCATAACTACTTTCACCCCGGTTTGCCAATCCAGAAGTAAGGCATGATGACCACGTGATGGTGCAGAAATGTGTCAACTGAGACAGTCCTACAGCACTGACTGTTGAGAGGTGTAATTTTTTATTTTTTTTTCCAAATGATGCAAAGTGGGCAGGTGCAGAGTTCTACAGAAGTGAACGCTCACACAAGTGATTCATGTGATAACCAAACAAAGCTTAAACCTAGAGTAATATGTGAACTTACACTTAAAGGGGCCGTCTCATGGTTGTTTGAAGAAAATACCCTAAATGTTGTGAATGGTGTTAACATACAAGACAAATACACGGTAATCAGATTGTTTGGCTAAACAAGATTCCAAAATGTCCATATCCATCCGTTCCATATTGGACTTCAAAACGTTAGACCAGAGGTTCCCAACCCTGGTCCTGGTGAACCCACTGTTCCGCACATTTTACTTTTTTCCCTGCTGTGACTTACTGGTTTAGTCTTTTCAATTCTAGGCTCTCATCTGACACTGGGTGAAGGCGGGGTACACCCTGAACATCTCGTCAAATCATTGCAGGGCAAAACACACACACACACACACACACACACACACACACACATACACACTCCACACAGTAACACCCAAGCCTGGGACTCTGGAACGTCTTGCTGTGAACGTGGACATGCTAACCACTATGGCACCATGCCCACCTCTCACCTCCCTGCCGTCACACCTACTTGAAGTCATGAAGCGCTGTTTATTAGCTAGTTAGGTTATATCAGGTGTGTTGTGATACAAGGAAAGTACTAAAATGTGCAAGGCAGGAGGTCCTCAGAGGGTCTGCAGGACCAGGGTTGGGAACCTCTGATTTAGACTCCTTTTGATTTGCAAGCTGTAAAGCTATTTACAAATCTAAAGACGTATTTTCAAGATTTTGGTCATAATTGGATCACTTTTTGACAATTAAATTGGGTATAAATGATGACACAATCCCTTTAAGATAAAACTGTCACAACCTTCCATATATACCTGGTTTCGGTCCACATTTTTTAAAGTATTTAAGTTGGTAAAAATGGTAACTACATGCCTTGTATGCCAGTGTTTTTGATAAAGAAAACATGATGAAACCTTGATGACAAGTCTGAATGCATTATCTACTCATTTGAAAGAAAACAAAACACTAATTCAACCAAAAGGATGTTTATGATGATGCAGGATGAGTCACTGTTTGTGCTGTTCTGGTCATATATTTAAGCATTTGAGCCGGTGACAGATGAGTGATGAGTGGTTCATACTCAGAAAAATCTGCAGTATGACAGCAGTTCTCAAGTCTATGCTCGTGTGCACAGTTAGGTCTTTCTGCCGCTCAGATACAGGTTGGCTTTATCTGATTCCTGTTTAATTTTAAGCCCCTGTAATCGAGTGAAGTCTGGCAACCTCAGACACTCTTCACGTATACATATTATCCATAATTACCGTCTAGCATTTAAGCATTTCATTAATTTTAAAAGCAAAATGGTAGAAAACTGGGCAGTAGTGGCCTGATGGTACAGGTGCTGGATCACTAGTCCTAAGGTTGGGGGTTCAAGCCCCACTCTCAACAGGTTGTCACTGTTCTCCCAGTGCAGCTAACTGGGTTATCAAAGGCCGTCCATGTCTCCCACTGTCTATGGTGAGAGGTTCATGTAAAAGAACCATTGCTAACTTTCAACAAGAGTAGCTGCATAACCATCAGTGTGTTTCTGCTCTGCGATGGCCTGGTGAGCTGTCCAGGGTGTACCCTGCCCTTGCCTGAAGTCGGCTGAGATGGGCACCAGCATCCCCGCAACCGTAATTAGGATTTACCAGTTATAGAAAATTGGAGAAACCTCAATGGAAAGACATGGCGATCCTTCAGAAGCTCCACCCCCAAATTCATGGAAAAGCATGTACCCTCCAGTCGATCAACATCAAGGTCTTTTTGTGCTGTGCGCAAGCACAAATATGGGCAGCACAGAGGTGTAGTGGTTAGCACGTCTGCCTTATAGCAAGAAGGTCCTGGGTTCGATTCCTAGGATTAGATGTTTCTCCATGGAGTTCGCATGTTCTCCCCATGCTTGCATGGGTTTCTTCCAGGTTCTTCAGTTTTCACCAAAACCTGGGCATTAGGTTAACTGCCTTTTCCATATTGACCATTAATGTGAATTTGAATGTGAATGGGTGTGTGTTGCCCTGTAAGCGGTGTACCCCACCTTTGATCAGTGTTGGCTGAAATAAGCTCCGGTCTCCCCGTGACACCAGGAGGAATAAACGGTTTGGCGAATGAGTAGGTGATGGTGTAAGTAGGGGACCATACTCAAAATTTTGTAATTTTCAGTCAAACAAAAGTAAACATTTTGAATTTAGGTTTCACCCGCACAATTTGAGGATAGGGGGCAGTGGTGGTCTAGTGGTATAAGGTGCCGAATCACTGATCCAAAGGTTGGGGGTTCGAGTCCCACTCTCCACAAGGTTGTCACTGTCCCCCCCCAGTGCAGCTAACTGGGTTATCAAAGGCCGGCCATGTCTCTCACTGTCTATGGTGTGAGGTTCATGTAAAAGAACCATTGCTGACTTTCGACAAGAGTAGGCTGAAAAGCCGTCAGCTTGTTTCCGCCCTGCGATGGCCTGGCGAGCTGTCCTAGGTGTACTCTGCCCTCGCCCCGAGTTGGCTGGGATGGGCACCAGCCTCCTCGCGACCCTAATTAGGATGAAGCGGTTACAGAAAATGAACTGAACTGAATTTGAGGATAGTATTGATTAATCTGGTAGCATTTGTTGCTAATCAAAATGAGAATTCTATGTCTTGTCCCTTATTACCTTATTCTCTAAAACGGAGATTTTGTAATCACCAGCCAATCACACCCAAGCAAAGTTTGTAAGAACAGTAGACGACGTGGATCACAGAAATAATTAGATTTTTGAATTGCTTCGTCAAATGTCAAGGTCAGGGCAAGGCCACAAATTTTGAAAAAAAATTAATTATATGAAAAGCAAAGCAACACAGACCCATGCAATAAAGGACCCAATTGCAGGAAGGGAAGGATGGGGGGGGGGGGGGGGGGGTTGAAATACACACCCAAATTCAAAAAACAAATTTATCTGATTTTTAAAAATTACACACAACATGCAACATAGCAGACTCCAGTTACTGAAATATACTAGTACCTGTACAGAATGTAAATCAATGACGTTAATGATGGAATTCATTGCAGATGGGTAGAAACAAATGGTATTCGGTTTTCAGGGAGGAACATCTCCAGGAACACACCAAGTTACTCCTACAGTCCACTCATCAGAATACAACAAACAAACAAAAAAAGCGTCAGCGTCAACATAGAACACGAGCTGAGATTTGGCCGATCTATCCGTCCGCCCTATAAGGACTACAGCGTCTTTATTATTGCTTTAAATGAAACTCTGATGATGGTTTGTAGATGGATTATGTCCTCCGTAACCGTTTTTTAAAATCATTTGCCAGAGGTTTCTTGCATCTGCCTATGTTTAATCTTGAACCTACTGCTTTTTTTATCCACCAATGATGTACACTGAGAACGATTTACAGTACACTGCTGGATTCAGATCTGATCTTTCAATCGTCATTGAAGGTTCAAGTATGTTAAGACTTTAGCACCACAGGTTCAGCTTGTTCTGGGTGTTGGGTGCAGGATGTTTAGTGGTTCTTCCTGTTCATTAGTAGTAGATGCTTTTTGTGAGAAGAGTCAACTTTCTGATGGAGAAGCTGCAGCGTTACAGGTGAACATCCACCAAGAAAGGTAAATGCACTGTAGAGCACTTTCTGTAGAGGAAAATCTGGAAGCCTTGGGTGGAGGTAAAAAATCCCCAGCTCTGGCGTTAGAGCCTTTGCAGGGCGAGTCGGTAATGACTCAGCAGCATACTAACAAATCTAACACTAAGGCACGTCAGCGAGAACACCATTCCTCTCTACTTCACATGTCTAACAGGTTTGCTCTTCTCACTGTATCAAAAAAATAAAAAAAATAAAATAAAAAAATAAAAAGGGCTCCGTATATAGAAGTTGCTGTCTAAAAGGGATCAGGTCACCCTTCCCAGAATCCAGCTGGTTCTTGTGTTTATGTACAGGCCACTGTAGGTCCTCAGTTTCAAAGCAGAGGTCTCAGCAGGGGCCAAGTGGCAGCAGTAAGGATGATGATTGTTTGAGACTGTATAGTTTTGCACATTAGGAAAACAATTATTGTGCTTATTGTTTTTGTTTATCTGTGAGCAAAGTCCTTACTACAACCTGCCTGGATTTTTACCAAACTTGGTGGGGACAGCACCCTCTATGAGCCCCAGAGATTTCCCACGTCAAACTGATTTTTTTTGTTTGTTTGTTTGTTTGTTTTTTAGGCAAAAACGTAAATACAATAAGGGACAGATAGGAAACCAAATACAAGCTTTAAAATAGCTTCATCCCTTTTGACCTTGAGCGACCTGCAAGGTCATAATCAAGGTCATAGGATTTTATGTGATCGAAACATTGATTAATTTTCTGAACCCCTTAATCTAAATTAGGGTTGTTTGTGGGGAGGCTGGCACCCAACTCAGCCGAATCTGGGCGAGAGACAAGTACACCCTGAACAGCGCATCAGGCCATCGCAGAGCCTGACAAAAGTCATCAATGGTTCTTTTACATGAACCTCTCACCACAGACAGTGAGAGACATGGCTGGCTGTTGATAACCCAGTTAGTGCCACTGGAGGGACAGCAGTAACAACCCATTGATTGTGGGGCTTTAACCTCCAACCTTGGGATCAGTTATTCAGTACCCTTCCGCCTAGCCACCGCGGCCCCATTATCAAACTATAAAATACTATCAGGGAACCATATGTGACCTGTTTTGGGAAAATGAGATAAATAAAAGTTGTCCCAAGTGCTACACTACATGCCTGGAAAAATAAAGAATTCCGACAAGTCGTAACGAAGCGAAAGCCGTCATTTTCTTTATATAATGCGACACAAAAGACAAACAATGACTAATTTGCCTTCTTTGAAATATTGTTGAAGCTTTTTTCAAAAATTCTGACACCGAGAACTGAGTGCATATTGGATCGAAGCAAACCAACAGAACCAGCAGGTACTACTCCACTACTGACCACATACACACATTTGAACCAATCAGAGAAATACAGCGAATACAATAAACCACTTTGTGCTGTGTTTATCACTCATGTGAAAGCTTTTGATGCTGTCAAGACATCTTCTGTACTGGACTGGATCAGCAGACAAGACATAATGTATCTCCACCCTATATCAAGCTTCTCAAAGATATCTAATCATATCGCTGTATTCATATTCATCTTGGAAATGGCAGTGACAATATTCCAATAAAAAAGTACAATACCATATAGCTGAAGCTTTTTCAGCAGTTCCAAAACACAATATTACAGGGATCCCTCACTTTCCGCGGGGACCGAGACCACCCGCGACTGCCGTGTTTCTGCAAAGTAGGACCGCCACCAAGACTGACGTATGTGTATATAATATCAATAAATACATATTCAATGCTATAAAAGCTTATAATAACAATTATACGTTCAAAAATAATGCATAATATATAAATAAAATATAAATATACACACTCAGATATATATATATATATATATATATATATATATATATATATATATATATATATATATATATATATAAATACACACTCAGATGCCCACCTCACATAAAAATGTAAGTAGTTTTGTTGGGGGTTTTGGGTTGTTTTTTGTTTTTGTTTGTTTTTTTTTGCATAATTGGCCTTGTTTTGTGCCATTTTCCTTAACCTTTTCCCGATTTTTCCTTAAATTCCTAAAAACCTTATTGTTTTATTTTTCGATAAATATTTTTGAAAAGCATTTTAGGGTTCAATCTAAGAGACAACAAGACCATCATTTGGATAGGACAGCAAAGTAGGGTGAAAGGCATAGTACAAATCATTAAATTAAAGAAATGGAAATGGACCAGCCACGGCGCCTGTATGAAGGACAATCACTGGACCAGCAGGCTAACAACACGGATACAAAGAGATGGAGATAGGAATCATGTACAACCAGAACAAAGAATGGCACGATGAGATCACCTTGTTTACAAAAACAGACAACTGGTACCATCTGGCAAGGAACCGCTTGGAATGAAAACGGTATGCTGAGGCCTTCGTCCAGCAGTGGACATCGCCAGGCTGATTATGATGATTGTAATACAGGCATATGGGTAGTTAAAATCGGTACCCATATGTTGCCTGCTGCATCATTATCCATGCTGAATGAGGGAGGTGCCTTGCATTCTGTGAAAGCCCTTCTAGGTTTTTTAAATTTAATTTTTTAATAAATAAGCACCAGTACAATACCTGACAAATTTATAGTTAAAATATTGACTATTTCCAAACCGGCGGCATGGCGATGTAATGGTTAGCATGTCCGCCTCACACCAAGAGAGTCCTGGGTTTGATTCCTGAGCTCGGGTGTTTCTGTGTGGAGTTCACATGTTCTTACTGTGCTTGTATGGGTTTCTTCTGGGTACTCCGGTTTCCTCCTACAATCCAAAGATATACGCATTAAGCTAAGTGGCTGTTCAAAATTGACCCTAGATGTGAATGTGTGAATTGTTGCGTGAATTTTTTAAAAATTATTTTTAAGTATAATATACTGTATTAATCCCATAAGGAAAATTATTTCCTTTGCATTTAACCGCATCCAAATTGAGCACACACACACATTCGGCGCAATGGGCTGCCACACACATTGTGGGCGTCCAGAGAGCAGTTAGGCGTTAGGTGTCTTGCTAATGATAATGATTTTAAGATAATTATTTTATTACTATATTTTACAGGTGAACTTGGGTAGAGCTGAGAGACAGAAAGAGACGGAGATCAATCTCGTAGAGCATTGGTCCCCAACCTCTTTATCACCGCGGACCGGTCAACACTTGACAATTTTACCGGGCTTGTTCATATTGTAAATATAATACCCCGCCCTTGCCCAGAGTCGGTTGAGATGTGTGCCAGCCTCCCTAATTAGGATTAAGCGTTACATTTTTAATTGAGCTCTTCTGAAAAAAAAAAAAACTCAACAGGTGATGGTGCACCAGCAGGTAGAATGAAGGCTGAGGCCCAGTCTTACCTGAAATCCCCGCTATTGTTTGAAACATGTCCAACTCGCCTCTGTTCATGTGCCGTCCCCTTGTGGGTTACATTTTAGCGCACAAATGACAGCTCAAATATTTTTCAAAAGTAAAAGATCGTTCAGACTCAAATAATAAATAAAACAGAAATAAATAATTATTTCTTGTGCGGCCCGGTACCAATTGATCCTCGGCCCGGTACCGGTCCGCGGACCGGCGGCTGGAGACCACTGTCGTAGAGTACTTTACACACGAAACCCACCTAATATCATTCCTGATGAAAGAATATGTTCCCAAAACTTACAAGTGGCTATGAAGTAGTTTCACCTTACTGACCAAAAAAGTATTTCTGAATGAGTCCATGACTTGTGGTGCGAGTTTTTGTTTTGAATTATTGATCATGCACGTGCCGAAAGAAATAGAACTTGATTATTTATCTTTTATCCTCTGTGTAAACCCTGGGCGGCACGGTGGCATAGCGGTTAGCACGTCTGCCTCACAGCAAGAAGGCCTGGGTTCGATTCCAGGTCTGGGTGTTTGTGTGTAGAGTTTGCATGTTCTCCCCGTGCTTGCGTGGGTTTCCTCCAGGTACTCCAGTTTCCTCCTGCAGTCCAAAAACATGCACAGTAGAACACAGCTGCACAGCTGTTCCAAATTGCCTGTAGGTGTGAGAGAGTCTGTATGTGGCCTGGCGAACCATACAGTAGATCATTGTGATCACAGCCATGACAATCCCTTTATGAGCATCATTCAAGCTTCGGAGATCGACGTCCATTCCTTGTAATTGGATGTAGATGTAGCGAGAGTGTGTAAACTCCACCTTGTATTTTTTTTTTTTTAACTCGATTGTTACAGTGAAATACTAGTTTTGTTTTGTGGAGAAGATTAGGGAAGAAAGTATGACAAACAGGAAACATCTGGTAGAAAACATGGCTGTTGACCTTTTGAACCCCGTACTGTCCAAACTACAGGATGTATTTTCTCTACTATAACAAAGACATTAGTGGTTGCATAGAATAATTGACTAATAACTGCACTAGACGCCACTGTGTGGGTATTGGCTGGTCAGGCTAGTGGGAAAAACAACAGTGAGTCAGATGGTAAAGAACACAGCTAAATATGCTCCATTCTTCTGAAGTTATTTCAGAATAGATGATGCCAAAATCTACCGTCAGCTACAGAAGGATATCCTGGGAAAACACTAAAATTTAAAATGCATGTTCTGTTGCATTAATGAACCCATAACATTTTGCATCATTATAATTTGAACTGGAGAGGCTTGTACCAGACTGTTTTGAATCCCACTCCCAAAGGAATTCCTCCCACACTTATTTTTGTTGTCTTTTAAAGCTAAATAAAACCATTAGTACTGTTGCAGAGTGAATGCCGTTGTAACCAGCTCTGTGTAAAAGAGCATTTTTAGCGTCATGTGTTGCACATAAATATCGAATCCCACCCAGCTAGTTTCGGGTCAGATCACTGGAGGTATCTGCTGAGCTGTATTTGGATGCTACCGAGGGAGGAGAGGAAAACCTCCCAGACATTCAGATACCCTCACATCCACCAACTAGCTACTATTAAGCTACAAGGGATTTCCATACCATGCTGGGTGATCTCAGTTGCAATGATTTCAGCTACTAGTTTATCCACACAGTTTAAGAATTGGTATATAAATACTACTGTATAATATAGTACAATGATTTTTTTTTTAATTTAGCATTTTTTCATTGTTAATGGTGTTTGGTTCATTTTCTGTCATCACTTAATCCTAATTAGGGTCAGGGGGAAGGCTGGCACCCATCTCAGCCGACTCCAGGAGAGGGCAGAGTACACCCTGGACAGCTCGCCAGGCCATTGCAGGGCGGATACATGCTGACAGCTTTGTAGCTACTCTTGTCGAAAGTCAGCAATGGCTCTTTTAACATGAACTTCACACCATAGACAGTGAGAGACATGGCCGGCCTTTGATAACCGTTAGCTGCACTGGGGGGGGGGGGGGGGGGGGACGACAGTGACAACCTGTGGTGAGTGGGACTTGAAGCCCCAACCTTAGGATCAGTGATCCAGCACCTTTACCACTAGGCCACCACTGCCATTGTTAACATTGTCGTTTAAAAAAAAAAACATTATAGCATTGAAGCTATAAATGTAATTTTACAACTTGTGTAAGAATAGGCAGGCAGTGGTGGCCCGGTGTTAGGTTGCTGGATTGCTGATCCCAAGGTTGGGGGTTCAAGCACTACTGTAAACAGTTGTCACTGCTGCCCACCCACTGCTCACTCCCAAAAGAACAAAGGACATTTCATGAGATTCCAGCCCAAGCAGCACTATGCTACCATTGTCAGGCCCTTACGCAAGGCCCTTAACCCTCAAGTGCTCTAACCAGGTCACATGGTGGAACTCCAAGTTCTGCTCATAGGCATTTGATGTCGTTCAATGCTGTTTGTCATGTTAATCTAACAAAAGGCGCGTGCGTGTGTGTGTGTGTGTGTGTGTGTGTGTGTGTGTGTGTGAGTGTGTAAGTAAAACTGCCTGTACGTTACACCCTAGGTGCCAGGTAAAAATGGCAAATTATACTAGTATCTTATGGCAATATTAAGGCAGAATACCTGAGATAGGAAGACCCCCAGTGCAGCTAACTGGCTTATCAAAGGCAGGCCATGTCTCTCACTGTCTATGGTGAGATGTTCATGTAAAAGAACCATTGCTGACTTTCGTAAAGAGTAGCTGCAAAGTCGTCAGCGTGTTTCTGTCCCTTGCTAAAAAGGGTTGTGACAGGAAGGGCATCCGACGTAGAAACCTCTGCCAAATCAAATGTGCGAATCAGATGATTCGCTGTGGCGACTCCCGAGTAAAAGGGAAAAAGCCGAAAAGGAAGACAGACAGACCTGAGCTAGGAAGAATGCAATAGGAGTCCAGTTCTATTTTGTGGGTTTTTGGAACCAGGGCCATAATTAAGAGGGACTGCCGGGAGCATTTGTATTGCGCCGCTAGAGGTTAAATTCTTGGACCGACGCAAGACAAATGAAAGTGTGAAAGCATTTAATTCTCTTCTTTTTATTTAAACAAACATAACCGGATATCAAACGATACCATGCAATGTACATATAAAGACATAATACAGCCATAATATATAATTTGCCATTTTTACCCAGAGCCTATGACTGACAAGACTATTCAAAACAACTACAAATTACCAACAACATCACCCATCGCCCATGTCAGGGTAATTACACGTATAATCCCATTGAGCTAGAGTCTTTCTGACTAAAACTGACAAAGCCTTGCACATAGCAAAACTTTGGGAGCATGTTTTCCTCCAAGATTGATACTGTCTGAACCCGTTAATCCACCTGTACAGATGAGACCTAGGAAATCATGAAAAAGTTCAGTGGAAACTTTCCTCCCGTTCAGGACTCAGGTGTCTGTTCCCGAATCTTCTTCTTTTCATTTTGGCTGTTCCCTTCAGGGACGCCACAGCAAATCATCTGCCTCCATCTCACCCTATCCTCTGCATCTTCTTCTCTTACACCAACTACCTTCATGTCCTCCTTCACCACATCCATGAATCGTCTCTTTGGTCTTCCTCCAGGCCCTTTGCCTGGTAGTTCCAACCTCAGCATCCTACTACCAATATACTCACTATCCCTCCTCTGCACATGTTCAAATCATGTCAATCTTTCCTCTCTGACTTTGTCTCCAAAACATCTTACATGTGCTCTGATGTCCTCATTTCTGATCCTATCCATCCTCGTTACTCCCAAAGAGAACCTCAACATTTTCATCTCTGCTACCTCCAGCTCTGCCTCCTGTCTTTTCCTCAGCGCCACTGTTTCTAAACCATACAACATCGCTGGCCTCATCACCATCTTGTACACTTTTCCTTTCATTCTTGCCAAAAGCTTCCTATCACACATCACACTGGACACTTTTCTCCAACCTGTCTGCATACACTCCTTCACCTCCTTTCCACACTTTCCATTGCTCTGGATTGTTGAGTCTAAGTACTTACAATCCTCCACCTTCTTTATCTCTGCTCCCTGTAACCTCACCGTTCCTCTTGGGTCCTTCTCGTTCACACACATGTATTCTGACTTACTGAGGCTAACCGTCATTCTTCTCCTTTCCAGGGCATACCTCCACCTCTTTAGATTTTCCTCCACTTGTTCTCTGCTCTCACTACAGATCACAATGTCATCTGCAAACATGGACAGACGAGGTTAGACAAGAACCTCCATGGACTATCACCATAGCAAACAAGAAGAGGCTCAGAGCTGACCCTTGATGCATTCCCACCTCCACCTTGAACTCTTCGGTCACACTGACAGCACACCTCAACACTGTCTTACATCTTTCATACATGTCCTGCACCACTCTAACATACTTCTCTGCCACTCCAGACTTCCTCATGCAATACCACAGTTCCTTTCTCAACATCCTGTCATATGCTTTCTCCAGATCCTCAAAGGCACAATGCAGCTCCCTCTGACCTACTGTGTACTTCTCTATTAACATCCTCAAAGCAAACACTTCCTCTGTAGTGCTCTTTCTTGGCATGAAACCAAACTGTTGTTCACAAATGCTGACCTCTGCCCTTAGTCTAGCTTCTACTATTCTTTCCCATAACTTCATCATGTGGCTCATCAACTTTATCCCTCTGTAGTTGCCATAACTGTGCATGTCTCCCTTGTTCTTAAAAATGGGCACAATCACACTTCTCCTTTATTCCTCCAGCATCCTCTCACTCTCTAAGGCCTTGTTGAATGTTCTTGTCAGAAAATCTACTGCTACATCCTCTAGACACTCCCATACCTCCACCGGTATGTCATCAGGACCAACTGCCTTTCTATTCTTCATCCTCTTCAATGCACTCCTCACTTCACCCTTACTAATCTTTGCTACTTCCTGGTCCTCAACAGTCACCTCTTCTACTCTTTTTTCTCTCATTTTCCTCATTCATCAGCTCTTCAAAGTACTCTTTCCATCTTCCCAGCACACTTCTGTCATCAGTCAATACATTTTCCTCTCTGCCCTAAATCACTCTAACTTGCTGCACGTCCTTCCCATCTCTATTTCTCTGCTGTTCCAACCTGTATAAATAATTTTCTCCCTCCTTACGGTCCAATCTAGCATACAGGTCATCATACGCCCTCTGTTTGGCTTTTGATATCGCTACCTTTGCCTTATACTCTGTCTCCCTGTACTCCTGTTTACTCTCTTCAGTCCTCTCAATGTCCCACTTCTTCTTAGCCAACCTCTTCCTTTGAACACACTTCTGAACTTCCTCATTCCACCACCCAGTCTCCATATCTCATCTCCTTCCAGAGGACACACCAAGTACTCTCATACCTGTCTCCCTGATCACATTAGATGTCGTTGTCCAGTCACCAGTGGAAGCACTTCCTGAACACCCAAAGCCTGTTTCAACTCCTCCTTGAAGACAACACGACACTCTTCCTTTTTCAGCTTCCACCACTTTGTCTTCTACTCTGCCTTTGCCTTCTTCAGCTTCCTCACGATCAGCGTCATCCTGCACACCACCATCCTATGCTGTTTGACAATACTCTCACACCCTACTACTTTGCAGTCACTGACTTACTTCACATTGCATCGTCTACACAAGATGTAGTCTACCTGTGTGCTCCTACCTCCACTTTTATAAGTCACCCTATGCTCCGGTCTCTTCTGGAAGAAAGTATTCACCACAGCCATTTCCATCCTCTTTGCAAAATCTATCAACATCCCTCCTTCTGTGTTCCTGTCCTGGATACCAAACCTGCCCATCACTTCCTCGTCCCCTATGTTGCCTGCACCAATACGTCCATGGAAGTCTGCCACTTGACACAATGACCACTTTTTCACCTCTGGGGTTTCACCTCAGGCATTTCTGTGCGAAGTCTGCATGTTCTTCCCGTGCTTGTGTGGGTTTCCTCCAGGTACTGTACTCCGTTTTCCTCTCACAGTTCAAAAACATGCACAGTAGGCTAATTGGCTGTTCCAAATCACCCCTAGGTGTGAGTGTATGAATGATTATTGTGTGAGTGTTGGCCCTGCCATGAGCTGATGAGCTGTCCGGGGTGTACCCCGCCCTTGCCTAGAGTCGGCTGAGATGGGCACCAGCCTCCCCATGACCCTATTTAGGATTAACTGGTTCAGAAAATTAATGCCCAGGATGAATGAATGAATTTTCCTGATTTCAAGTACAGTAGGCCCTCGTTATTCACAGGGGTTTGGTTTTGGTCCCTCCCGTGAATGAAAATAATCCATGAGTTCTGTACCCGGAAGTAAAACCGCATGTATCATATTACATGCGTGAATGATCAACCAGAAGTAAAATACTATGTATCTACTACATGCACTAAAATATGCTTCTTAAAAACATTCTATAGACAGTCTTACTCATTAATACAGTATTAATGTAGTAAAATGTAGTAATGATTAAGAAAAAATTTAAAATTTTGAACTGTGATATTTATGAATAAAATATATAAACATTATACAGCATACTTTATTTATCTATCTATATATACAGACATACATACACTATGTATATGTTTTCATTTTGTATGTATAATATATTATCCAGCTAAGCTCTATGATGCCATTCAAACACTGGTTAAGCGCCGTCTCTTCTGAAGAAATAAGACTTTCTCCTGAAGAAACGACAGTTTCCTCTGAAGAGCCCGAAGAGGAATAATTATCTGAACTGTTGTAAAGCTGTAGTATTAAAGTCTTTTTCAATTATTATTCCAGTACAGTGCCTAAGTTAATGTTTAGAATGTTTGTGTGTGTGTCTGCATTTTTCCGCTCCGGCTGAGGGGCGTGGCTGAGCTGCTAGGACTGAATGCAGTTCATACTCGAATTAAGTAATCTAATTTACTTTCTATAAATACAAACTGCGCGCTCACCTCAATTAAAGTGGGCTTCTTAATACGCCCATTTCATTGTCGTTTCTTCAGGAGAAAGTTTTATTTCTTCAGAAGAGACATCCAACGTCATTACCTTTTTTTTTCTCTTAGCCAGAGAAGACACACAGTGTTTTAGTGGCATCATTGAGCTTAACTGGTAATTAAAACACACTAAAAAAGGCTCATTGACAACCTGTGCGTTAATGAGGAAAAAGAGGCGTTACATCATCTCAACCAATCAGCAGGAAGGAGGACAGCCATTCGCTGAAATTGAATGACATGTCAGTTGCTCAGCAGTCCGCGAATATGCAAACCGTGAGTGCAAAACCATGAATAGTCAAGGGCCTATTGTAATTCTTAATCCATGAGATGAGAGCAAGGGGTGGAGACAGCATCCCTTCTATCCAGTCTAAAGGAAAATTCTTCTACTTACATCACCACCCTTTCTGGTATTAGTGTACAGTATATATGTTACTCAACTCAGTCGAATCTACTAGACTATCTCCACGCTAGCATCTACTGTACACCCATACCAGAAAGGGAAGTGACATAAGAAGAATGGTTTGCCTAATACAGTAAAAACCTGTGCAACAAGTGGAACAGTAACTTTTATAGTTAATATGTGACTGGCATATGTGCCTTGGATTAAAGGTTGTAAGTGCTATACGCATTTCACGACTTGGGAGTCTATAACACTGAGGTCAGTGTGTGTATTTGCATAAGAGGAACGGGTAGGTTTCTGAAATGATTTCTAATCAGTTTGATAATATTCATGAAGCTGTTGTTTTTTCTCCTTAAAAAATTGCTGATAAACTTGAGTAAATACAGATGTACTAGTATTTTAGATTATTTGCCGCTCAGAAAAATCCCTATGATTGCATCGACTGATTATTTCCTGAATTAATAAAATTTTATCAGCTGTTTAGTTTCTAACTACTCTATTAAATTATTTCTTGAATTAATTCAAGGCTCAGTTGTATAAGCACTGACTGTAAGTATTGATTCATTCATCTTTGTTCTGGATTAATTGAACACTGACTCTATGGTAATAAAAATAGAAAGGTCCTAACTTTAATGTAACTGATGCAATATTTCGGTTTCCTTTGCCTCGCTGTCTGCCACATACAGCTGACAGCTTCACAAACACAAGGATGTCTCACACATCAGATGCCAGGAGCTTCCCAGAAATGATCAAGCGGAAACGGGATGGTGAACAGCTTAGCGAAGAAGATATCCACACCTTTATAGAAGGAGTCAAATCAAACAACATTCAGGAGAGTCAAATAGGTGAGATTCCATACATATGAGTTACTATACCATCAAAATCTCCTCAGAACCACACAAGATAAGCTGAATGAGAACAGATGTGGATGTGCAATAATGTGTCATCAGAAATCTATCGACTTTACTTAAAATTGTATAATTAATACCAGCATTTAATGTCCATTTTAAGAAAACTTCATTCTATTAAAAATCTAGAAGGGCACGTACAAAGGGCACGAATGGATTGTTATAGCTTAACGCAATCATAATGAAATTCCTCCCCTATTGGGCATCTTCTAAATGTTTTGGAATGTGTTATAAAATGGGTATTTGTGGAGAGTTCAGGGATTTTCTTTTAATATGATGCCATGTGAGGAGGATCTTCTCAAAAATGTAACATACGTATTTATTATCAGTATTAATATTGATAGAAGAGAGGTTTTTCCTTATAACGAATCTTACATTCCTTGATACACCGTAGAATATCCTTTTGGGCTGACTTAACTCCAAGTTTGTCTCGATTACTGATCCCAAGGGCGGGAGTTCAAGTCCCCCTATCAACAGGTTGTCACTGCTGTCCCCCACCCGGTGCAGCTAACTGGGTCATCAAAGCCTGATTGTCTGTGGTGAGAGGCATGTAAATGAACCACTGCTGACTTTCGTAAAGAATAGCCATGAGCATATTTCTGCCCTATGATGGCCTGGCAAGCTGTCCAGGTTCGCTGCCCTTGCCCAATGTTGGCAAGCTAATTAGGATTACGAGATTCAGAAAATGAATGGTTTGCGAAATGTGTCTTCAAATCCTTTTGTGTAATGAATTGAATCACCAAGATAAAACTAAAATATTATTTAAGAGCAAACACACTGCCCAACCAAATTTCTTTCTTCCTTTTGGCTTTTTCCTGTTCTCGAGAGTCACCACAGCGAATCATCTGATTCGCGTGCTTGATTTGACATAGGTTTTTACGTCGGATGCCCTTCCTGTCACAACCCTTTAGCAAGGGACAGAAACACTCTGACGGCTTTGCAACCTACTCTTTACAAAAGTCAGCAATGGCTCTTTTACATGTCTCACACCATAGACAGTGAGAAACATGACCCGCCTTTGTTAACCCAGTTAGCTGCACTGGGGGGACAGTGACAACCCTGTGGGGACTCGAACCCCCAACCTTAAGATCAGCGATCCTGCACCCTATCCACTAGACCATCACTCCCCCGCACACTGCCCAACCAAATAAACATTATTATTCTTTTGGATAGTCTTTCACTTTCATTTCAGTTGGACACACACCCATATTTGCACGAGTTCAACAATCCTAAAGCTGAGTTGCAATTAGTATAGAGCAGAATAGCGCATGATCAGATAAGATAAGATAATACTTTATTATCCCAGGATAAATTTTGGTTAAAACACATAGTACACAACAAAACACTGCAACACAACCTACATTTCAACAAATACTAAAAACATACACAAATAAATAAATATTGTCCAAATAAATACAGTAGGCCCTTGACTATTCGTGGTTTTTCACTCACGGTTTGAATATTTGCGGACTACCGAGCAACTGTCATGTGATTCAAATTCAGCCAATGGCTGTCCTCCTTCCTGCTGATTGGTTCAGGTGATGTAACGCCCCCTTTTCCTCATTTGCACACAAGTGGTCAATGAGCCTTTTTTTAGTGCGTTTTAATTACCAGTTAAGTTCTATGATGCCACTCAAACGTCGGCAAAGTGCCAGAAAAAGGTAATGACATTGGATGTATCTTCTGAAGAAATAAGACTTTCTCCGGAAGAAATGACAGTTTCCTCTGAAGTGCCTGAAGAGGAATAATCATCTGAACTGTTGTAAAACACTCCACTATTAAAGTCTTTTTCAATTATTATTCCAGTACAGTACCTAAGTTAATGTTTAGAATGTTTGTGTGTGTGATTTTATTTACTGTGGTATAGCTTGTTTATTTTGTTTTGTTTATCCAATTTGTTACATTTCTTGTTCTTTTATGTCCTTTTTGTTATGATCTGTGTTTTGGGGGGACTTCGATTTTGGCGGCTGTGCACCTAACTAACCGTTTTCTCTCCGCTTCGGCTGAGGGGCATGGCTGAGCTGCTCGGTGGCTCACACCTGAATTCACTATTCTCATTTACGCCCAATAAACAAAAGCACGCTCACCTCTGAGCCAGAGAATTAACTCGAATAACGTCACCGCTTCTTTGGTTTGTAGCGCTCTCTAACTCTCTCATTCTAAAACTCTGTTTTCTACCTGCTCTGGCTGAGGGGGCGTGGCTGAGCTGCTTGGACTGAATGCAGGTCATACCTGAATTCGATCATGTCATGCCTCACAAATAATACAATACCTTCCTCTAGTGGGCATTTTTGAAATTTTTTTGAAAACTGCAGTGCTGTATGTTTCAAGGAAAATACTTTTAAAGGTGTTCTTTTATTTATATATATTTATATATATATATATATATACCCAAAGACCGAAAGAACAAGATCGTGAATACAAGCGACTGAAATGAGCTTTGGATGAGAAGCTCAGCCATCATGGAGGAGCTCGGAATAGAACCGCTGCTCCTCCGCATTGAGAGGAGCCAGTTGAGGTGGCTTGGGCATCTGGTTAGAATGCCTCCCAAACACCTCCCTGGTGTGGTGTTTCAGGCATGTCCAACCGGAAAGAGACCCCAGGGTTGACCTAGAACACGGTAGAGGAATTATGTCTCTCGGCTGGTCTGGAAACGCCTCAGTGCCCCCGGGGAAGAGCTGGAGGAAGTGACTGTGGAGAGGGATGTCTAGACCTTATTGTTTAGGCTACTGCCCCTGTGACCTGACCCCAGATTAAGCAGAGGAAGATGATAGTGGTGGCCTGGCTGTAAGGTAACTGTTCCCATGGTTGGGGGTTCATGCCCCACTCTCAACAGGTTGTTTCTGTCCCTCAGTGCAGCTGACTAGGTTATCAAAGGCCTGTCTCTTACACTCTCTCTGTCAAATGTCTCTTACTGTCTATGGTGAGAAGCTGTCAAAGAACCATTGCTGACTGTCGTCAGGAGTAGTAGCATAACCGTCACCATGTTTCTGCCCTGCACTGGCCTGTTCGAGCTACCCAGGGTGTGCTCTGCCCTCGCCCAGAGTCGGCTGAGATGGGCGCCAGCCTTCCCACGACCCTAATTAGGATTAAGCGGTTACAGAATAAATTCTTTGATTAGGGAAAGGCTGGAGCTCCTACCTCAGCCGACTCTGGGTTAAGATGCCAGTCCATTACATGCCAGTTCATCGCAAGGCTAACACATCCCCAACCACCCATGCACACACTTACACCTAGCGATGTTTTTAAAACAACTAATTAGCATGTTGAACAAGCATACAAGCATGGGGAGAACATGCAGACAAGCATGGGCAGAACATGCAAACTCCACACAGAAACACCCTTTATATCTCTATGCCGCCTCACCTCGCAACAAGAAGGTCCTGGGTTCGAGTTCAGTGCTTTTCTGTGTGGACTTTATGTGTTCGCTCTATGCCTGCATATGTATTTTTTGGGTTGCACTTTGATGTATTGGCACACTGTCTATGGTCTACCTTGCCTTCACTCAGAGTTTTCTGAGGTAGGCTCCAGCCTCCCTGCGACCCTAGTAGAATTCAATGTCTCGGCAAATTGGTGGATGAATAGTCAAAATTTATTCCCAACAGGAGAAAAAAAAGAGCTGGTTCTTCTTATCTGTCACAAATATCCAATAGTAATCATTAATTGCTCAGAAAAACACAAGATATTGGATGTTGGATGACATCATAGTGATGGCTGAGACTGATTGGTCGAAAGGATATATTGCAGTTTGTGCAGAATGAGACTTGGTGCTTATCATACTTTAAAGTGAATATGGATTAAGTCAATGCGTTCTTGTTTTGAGTCTCAGGTTTTGGTGAAGGCATTACCGAGGCTAGTTTGCATGTACGGTACTTCTGTGTTTGCATGGAGACTCCAGTGTCCTCCCAGACATGCACAGTAAGGCTAATAATCTGTTCTAAATTTCCCTCTAAGTGTGAGTGTGAATGGTTGTGTGCTTCGACCCTGCGGTGAACTGGTGAGCTGTTCAGGGTGTACACTTAGATAGGCTCCCACCTTCCCGCAACCCTACAAGTGTCTTTCCTTACATTTTAAACAGCTGTTCTGGATTAAACTTCCCCTTCAGAATGAATACAAATTGTCAATTCCTGTGGGCTTACATTCATGCTATTTTTTGTTCAAGGTTACATTTATCTCAATGAAAGAAATCTTTCCACAGTTACATAATACAATATGAGGCAGTAATTAATGAGATCACAATAGAAAAAGGTCTGAAGGACAAAATTCAAATAGAAAAATATACTAATTTTAGGCAAATACACTGGCCGACCAAATAAACATTATTTTGTTGGATAGTCTTTCGCTTTCATTTCATTAGGACACACACCCATATTGGCATGAGTTCAACAATCTTTAAGCCAAGTTGCATTCATTATAGAGCAGAACAGGATATGATACAACACTTCATGCACTTCCTTTTTACCCTGACACACCCAAAGACCGAAAGAACAAGATCGTAGATACAAGTGGCTGAAATAAGCTTCCTTCAGGGGGTGGGGTGCGGGAGGGGTCTCTCCCTGAGAGATCTTGTGAGAATCTTGTGAGAAGCTCAGCCATCATGGAGGAGCTCAGAGTAGAACCGCTGCTCCTCCGCATTGAGAGGAGCCAGTTGAGGTGGCTCGGGCATCTGGTTAGAATGCCTCCAGAACGCCTCCCTGGTATGATGTTTCAGGCATGTCCAACCAGGAACAGACCCTGGGGTCAACCTAGAACACGTTGGAGGGACTATGTCTCTCGGTTGGTCTGGGAACGCCTCTGTGTTCCCCCCGGAAGAGCTGGAGGAAGTGAATGGGGAAAGGGACATCTGGACCTTATTGCTTAGGCTACTGCCCCCGCGACCTGAGATAATATGCTAATTTTAAGCAGAAGAGAACCCAAGTGGAGACTCTTCTGGTTTAAGATTGACATTTTGTGGTTTGCTTCCTAGGCGCAATGCTGATGGCCATATGGCAGAAGAACATGGTTGAAGAGGAAATCATGGTTTTGACGAGGGAGATGATGATGTCAGGAGAAGTTTTTCACTGGCCTGAGGAATGCGCGAGGCTTGTGGTGGATAAACACTCGACAGGTGGGGTCGGGGACAAGGTCAGCCTTCCACTGGCACCTGCCTTAGCTGCTTGTGGGTGCAAGGTGAATAAATTGGTTTGATTTCATGTAAATTTCAAGCGTAAGCCCAACAATACACAACCTTCACTATAGTATTCAGGGACCAATGATGGATTCACACTATTGTCTAATCAGTTTCTGATCCATGCAGGTCCCTATGATTAGTGGACGTGGACTGGGACATACTGGAGGCACACTGGACAAACTGGAGTCCATCCCAAATTTCAACATACAACTGTCCCCAGAGCAGGTGACACTGACTATCCATTGCCAGCAGCTACATCTCCGAGAATTCTCAAATCTGAATGATCAGAAAGTGTTTATATTGGTAACATTGATGACATCACAGGTTT
Organism: Plotosus lineatus; assembly: GCA_024760905.1. Classification (NCBI taxonomy): domain Eukaryota; kingdom Metazoa; phylum Chordata; class Actinopteri; order Siluriformes; family Plotosidae; genus Plotosus; species Plotosus lineatus. The sequence goes on from CM045733.1 coordinate 15,259,867, forward strand.
ATCTGGAGACTCACTTTAAGACATCCTCATTTCTACAGTAACAGCGAATACATAATATATATGATATATATATGATAAGCACAGAGTGTAATCATTACCTAATAACAATTTACCAGTATATAGTTTTTTAAACAAATATAGATATTTAACAGTCACTGACCAGTGCTGAGGTGGATGTTTCTCAATAGTCCCCAAGATGGAACGTTACAGGGATTATTCAATTCAGCAACATCCGGAGCCTGAGGTGAATAATTGTTTTCGTGTACAGTATACTACACAGGTAAGTCTACTGGACTTTTTCCAACTGAGGCTGGCGGCTCTTCACATCCGACACTTATCCCAGGTTCTGCAAAGTGGAGATCAGCCCCTTCAGAATGGGACACTAGTTTAGTTCAGGTTTTACTTCTTTTGACTATTTCAGAGGCAGGTGAAGTGAGCGCCAAGCAACACCGAGCAACAAGACTTGAGCCCTGCGTAGCTAATAAGATACCCTTTAATCGACTCTAGAGTTTTGGTATAAACATCACCGAAATGTAAGTACACTGCAGTCCCATAACAGTGCAAATTTAAACTCATTCAAAGTTTTAAGTACAGTGATCACTCGTGCTTCAGTTTCTGCGGCTTCAGTGCATCGCAGGTTTTTAAAAAATATTCATTGAAAAATTTAAAAAAATAAAGGAAATTATGGAAAAATAGGGAAAAAGTTCAGGAAAATGCCACAACAAGGCCAATAATGTAAAATTATATACTGTAAGTAGCTGCAACAAGGCCAATTATGCAAAAAAAAAAAAAATTAATAAAAAAAAAAAAAAAAAAACCCAAAACCCCCCAACAAAACTATTAACATTTTTGTATAAAGTGCGCATCTGAGCGTCTGTGCACGCGTCTGTGTGTTCATGCGCGCGTCTGTATGTGTGTGTATTTATATTTTATTTACATCTTAGCCATTATTTTTGAATATGTAATTGTTATTATAAGCATTTATAGCATTGAATATGTATTTATTGATATTATATACACATATACATGTATGTATATATGTCAGTCAGTGGGGTTGATCCTGCTTTGCAGAAATCAGCAGTTGGGGGGTGGGGGTGGGGAGAAGGCGGGGTCTCGGTCCCATTAACCGTGGAATTGAGAGATCCCTGTATGTGGAAACACAAGAAAAGCAAACACAATGCACTTTTCCATTATAATTCATGATAATGATGCTGCTGCCTGCTCCAAGTGACCATGACTGTGAGTGTCCGTTGCTTTGACTCAAGCATAGCCACTCACTTTTTTTTTTTTTTTCTTTTTAAATCAGCAGATAGTGGGGCAATCAGATTGCATCGTACGTGGGGCAGGTTAAGGAATTGAGCCCTTCAGTTGTATATTTAGGGCTCCCGAGTGGCACATCATCATGGTGTGTAACTATAAACTTGGAGATTGCAATTTCGAATCCAGGTTGACTCATGCTCCAAGCTCTCCCAGGTGGGATGGCGTTCACTCACAGAAATCACCAGCTTAACCACGGGCATGATGGGCTTATTCGTACAAAAGGTGCTTATAGTGCTTTCCCGCCATCTTGAAATGCAGCCACTGGAATCAGTAATTATCATGGAGGAGAATGTGTATACCTGGTGTTATGTGATAGGGAGGAGGCAATACTTGTGTTTTTCGTAGTGTACTGGTTATCTCGTTGAACTCTCACGCGGAAGCTCTCCGGTTTGAAACCAGGCAGTCGTGGCCTAATGGTTAGATAAGTAGGTTTGTGACTATAAGGTTGCTGGTTCATTTCCAATCCAGCAGGGAAAAATGGGTGGTGCAGGGGATGAGCTGCACCTTCATGGCTGAGGTGCTACTGAGCAGGGCACCTAACCCCAAACTGCTCTCAGGGTGCCAATGTGTGGCAGCCTACCTACTACTGTGTGTGTGAGTGTGTGTGTGTGTGTGTGCTCACTTTGAATGGGTTAAATGCAGAGACAATACTTCCCTTGCAGGATTAATACAGTGTATTGAAACAATTTGTGTTAGCATTTTTGAAAGGGTGGGGCCGGTGGCGTAGTGGTTAGGGTAATGCGCTCATGATCGGGAGGTTGTGAGTTCAAATCCCACCGAGACCCTCGCTGTGCTAAGACCCCTGGGTAAGGTCTCAACCACAAGTGTGCCTCTGTTCACCCAGCAGTATAAATCGAAACCAGTAAAATATACTGGGAAGGTAACCTGCGATGGACTAGCGTCCCATCCAGGGGGAGTTGAACTCCTGGGCGCTTCACGCTATGGAAACCGGGGATAAGCACCGGCCTGATGAGCCATGAGGCTCGGGTGTAAAAACCCAACAGACTTTACCATTTTTTGAAAGGAGTCTTCGGTGTCGGGGATTTGTATCGCAGACACAAAGTCTGAATGACAGGTGATTTTACTTTCTGCAGTTTTTCTAAACATGGTAATTTGTTGGAAATTTGAAGAGCATGAACGAGTGAGCAAGAGAGAGATTTTTATAGCTGTTATTAAAAAGAGTATTAAATGTGTACAAACGAATCAAAATTGTTCAAAGATTTTTTTTTGGTGAAAGCGGAATGAAACCAGAAGATTACAATCAAAACTAATTTCAAATTCAAATCTCATGTTGTTTATTTATCAGACTGCCACACACTGATTACTGTACACTTTAGCCTAAGTCAGTGCTTCTCAATTATTTTCTGTGGCGCCCCCCACAGGAACAAAAAAAAAAAAACATTTCACGCCCCTCCCCCATTCACCACCCCTCAAGCAACTATAAATAGAATTATTTGTCTATAAAATTGTTAATAGTACACTTCTGCATAACATTGTATCTTTATTAACATTAAAAACAAAAAAGATGGAAAATAGTTCAACTTACAATAAAGAAAAACTTCATTAACACTGTTTTATAATCTGTAATCGAAAAGATTTAAAGTGCACCAATGTGCCTGAACTAAAAAAAATTACATCGTTATTTAAACTTAAACAACTTACTTAAGTCTTAATATCTCCGTCTCTCCACCTTCTCTTCGTTACTGTTAGAAATTTTTCTGTGTTGTTTGAGAGGTTGTTTACTGCACTTCATATCGTTTGCTTGAGCAAACAACCGCTACACCATAGTGTGACCATGAGAGCACCACTGCCAACTAGTGGAGTGGAGGTGCAATTACACTTAATTATCACACAATTCCAGAAAAACATGTTCTGAAGGGTTATACACCCCCCCCCCCCCCCCCCACACACACACACACACACACCCGGCATCACACAGCGTCCCCTGGCGCCCCAGTATTTGAGAAGTACTGGCCTAAGCAGATATACCTTGATTGGTGCAGTACCAGAAACCCATTCAGAAAACGCACTTGTCTGTGTGGGTGGGCAGGTAGAGAAGACAGTGCAGGATGTTGGCTGCTGCATTGTGGGTCAGACGGAGTCTTTGGTGCCTGCGGATCGTGTCCTCTATGGTCACCGGGACATCACTGCCACAGTGGACAGTATCCCACTCATCACAGGTGGGAGTGGTAGAAAAATCCAAGTAATTAAAAAAAAAACAAATCAATGACTTGAGTCCTGCATGTCCTGATGATGTGCAAACATTTGTTGTTGTTGTTGTTGTTGTTTTGTTACAGCATCAATAATATCCAAGAAAGCAGCTGAAGGTTTAAGTGCACTTGTGCTAGATGTGAAGTTTGGGAAGGCTGCTCTCTATGACAAGCAGGAAAGCGCTCGGGAACTTGCACAGTCGCTGGTAGGACACATGTCTGTCTGTCTGTGTGTCTGTGTGTGTGTGTGTGTGTGTGTGTGTGTGTGTGTGTGTGTGTATGTGTGTGTGTGTGTGTGGTGTTTGGCAGCTTTTGCTCTCACTAACCTTGGCTCTGTGTTTGTAGGTTACAGTGGGAAACCTTTTGGGTGTAAAAACAGGGGCGGTGTTAAGTCGGATGGATGCTCCTCTTGGTCGGTGTGTAGGAAATGCTATAGAGGTATATGAAGCGTTGGAATGCCTCAAAGGCCGTGGCCCCAATGACCTGAATAACTTGGTTACATCACTGGGTAAGCAATCTGGAGAAATTATAAAGTGGGAAAAACTTTTTCACAAGATACTTCAGTGCAGTGATCCCCAACCTTTTTATCACAGCGGACCGGTCAACGCTTGACAATTTCCCGTGGACCGGGCGGTGTCATAGATTGTTTATATTGCAAATATAATGTACATTATTTATTTATATAAAATATTATTATTATTATTATTATTATTATTATTATTGTTGTTATTAAAATGATAATATTATTATTATTAATAATAATAATAATGATAGTAATAATACTAATAAAAAACACTCCATGAATGTTATTTTTCAACAGATAAAATAAAGTTGGTTGGGAAGTATTGCTTTGAACTTTTCTAAAAAAAACAAAACAACAACAACAAAAAAAGCGGGAATTTCCGTATCCTGTATAAAAACAAATTCTATTGGCTGAAGGTCTTCGTGACAGCCGCACTGCCCAATTACAGCATGGCTCTTATTATACATGGCTGTCCACACACGGAATAAATGTAGATAACAGGACGGAAACACGATTGTGTCATGATTACATGCCAGAACCTCTGCAGTCACCATTTTTTGTCAACAAAAGCATTACTTCCGGTTCAGTTAGTGAGAATAGCCAAAGTTTTTTTATTGTTCCAAAGTTTTCCGAATGCATGTCAAAAAAACGGTTTTGCTTCAGAGTACTGTATCGCAATACGTATTGTTTGCATGTTAGAACCAATTTAAACCGATAAACCGGTTTTATCGCACAGCTCTACAATTGAGCCATGGACCGGTACCGGTCCACGGCCCGGTGGATGGGGATCCCTGCTTCAGTGTTTTTAGCTATACTGTATTAGAACCAGGACAACAGAGATGAGAATATTGTTCCCAAAGCTGTTCTTCAGGTCTGAATCCTGACGGCATAAGAAGGACGAGCAATGCTCTGAGATAGCGCACTCCTCCTTCTTTGTCTAACAAGGTACACGAGCCAACCATAAGTGTCTGTGAGGTCAAGCTAGCATATGTCTCAGAGTATGTTGCAGTGCCATGTGATGCAGGATGAGGAGGAGTTTGTAAACATGCAGTTGGCTGGTTTCACATGTTTCAAGGAAGCACATACAAGCCTGATGGGTAGGTGTTGTATAATGGGGCAAGCTGGATGAGGGAGAGGAATTGATTAAACTGGGGAGGAAAACAGAATGCAAGATGGGACAGAGGTACAGTTTTAAAACTGCTATTTCATAATTATTCCCATAAATGGTTAGGGGTGATCACAGTAAAAGCGCAATAGAAGGCGACTGACACAGATACAGGGATCTCTCACTTTCCTCGGTTAATGGGGACCAAGGACCCCCCCCCTCCCCCGCGACCGCCCATTTCAATGAAGTAAGATCACCTGATGTATACGTACATGTATATGCATATATAATATCAATAAATACATATTCAATGCTATGAATGCTTATATAACTATTAAACATTCAAAAATAATGCATAAGATGTAAATAAAATATAAATACATACAGATACAGACAGAAGCACACGCACATGTGCACTTGACATAAAAATGTAAGTAGTTTTGTTGGGTTGTTTTTGTTTGTTTGGGTTTTTTTTTTTTTTTTTTTTGCATAATTGGCCTTGTTTTGCAGCATTTTCCTTAACTTTTTCACAATTTTTCCTTAATTTCCTTATTTTTGTATTTTTCAATTTGAAAAACCCATGATGCACCGAAGCCGCAGAAACTGAAGCACGAAGTAGCAAGGGATCACTGTATATGTTTTTGTGGGGCTTTTTTTTTTGCGAATTTTTAAATTCTACTCCACATGCAAGTGAATACTTTATGGCTTAAATACATATACAGTAGGCCCTCGTTATTCGTGGGGGTTCGGCACCTGCCCCTCCTGCAAATGAAGATAATCTGCGAGTTCTGTACCCAGTAGTAAAACCCCATGTATCATACATATTACATGCGTGAATAATCGACCAGAAGCAAAATACTGTGTATCTATTACATGCACTAAAATATGCTTCTTAAACACATTCTATAGACAGTCTAACTCATTAATACAGTATTAATGTAGTAAAATATAATAATGATTAAGAAAAACTTTTTAATTTTGTACTGTAATATTTATTTATAATAAAATATAACATATATATATATATATATATATATATATATATATATATATATATATATATATATACACACACACACACACACACACCGTATTCCGTATACTGTAATCAGTTCCATTAAACATAAAGCACTGTAGTTTTCAAAAATGCCCACTAGGGAGAAGTATTTACTTTGCATTGCATTATATCAGGGGTCGGCAACCCACGGCTCAACTGCAAAAAGAAAATGCTGCTTATTTACTCACATTGGAAGCACTTCGGGCTTCCAGGGTTAGTTAAACCAGCTTTCACCTGCAACGGTCGTGTACCCACAGGTACCCAGTGGGCACCCTTTCAAAAATGCTCTTTTAGGGTTGAAAATTATATAGATGAAAATTAACAGTCACGGGTGTGGGCAGATATTTATTTGGTGTGGGCAGGGTGATTTTGTGGACATGTCTATCGTTATATTAATCAGCTACATTGAGATTCTCAGTGTTTTTGATCTGCTGTGTTGGTGGATTTCCAAATTCTTGTGCTCATGGCAAGGAGTGCTCTCACCATCAGCCAGCAGCAGAGCAGCGAGCGAGAGAAATTTTTTCGCCACCAGGGTTTGTAATCCAGGAACAGAAATCACAGCTGAAGTAAGAGGTGGTGGATGAGATTTGTTTATACACAGCAATCACCGAATTAAATAACTCTCCACCCAGTGGAGGTGTGTAGTTCAGTTTCCACTCTGAGAATGGGTCGGTCAGTGAAGTAAATTATATTATTATCATTAATATTATTTAAAAGAATGTTGAGCAGGCTCCTTCTTAAAATAAGTCTTCATACACTTGTCTGTGTTGCTGTCGTTTTTGTAAATTAAAACTATGACAAAACAACATTAATATAACGAATAAAGAAAGAGAAAATCCCACGAAGGGCGTGATAGTGAGGTAGATTACCCAACCCATTAACACATCTGGCTGCACCCCATCCCTCGCTTCATGGGATAGATATTCTTTTTCTTCATAAAAACACAAGAAGGACTCGAAAACATTCATTCATTTTCTGAATTGCTTAATCCTAATTCGGGTCACGGGGAGGCTGGCGATTTTTTTTTTAATCTAAATGTCTTTGTTGCAAGTAGAATTGTAATTTAATTGTCTCTGCAGTTGTTTAAATAAATGCAACACATTGTTGTTTTATGTTAACATCAAGGGAAAAGGGGGAAAACATTATATGCAGTGTTATTTTATTTTAAATGTCAAAAAAGGATTTGTGGCTCCCAGTGTTTTGTTTAATGTGAAAAACGGGTCCAAATGGCTCTTTGAATGGCAAAGGTTGCCGACCCCTGAACTAGAAGTATCCAGAATACTAAGGCAGGTTCCATTCTGATGATGACCTTGTTTCATACAACATTCAACTTCTTAGCACTTCTGCAGCAAAACGTTTTCATTCCTGAATCATATCAAGCAGTTCTACTTTTTCATGCAGCGTCATTACCTTTTTCTGGCGCTTTGGCACCTTACCAGAAGCCTGAGAAGGTGCACAGTGTTTGGGTGGCACGATGAAGCTTAACTAAAACTAAAAACACACACACTAAAAAAGCACAGGCACAAAGTGTGCACGAATGAGGAAAAAGGGGCGTTATATCATCTCAACCAATCAGTAGGAGGGAGACCAGCCATTGGCTGAATTTGAATCACGTGACAGTTGCTCGGCAATTCGTAAATATGCAAAATCGCGAATGCAAAACCACGAATAGTCAAGGGCCTACTGTATCACGCAAAAAAGGTCATGTGACATTTTTGTGACTGATTTTCAAGATGTTAGGTGAAAAATCTAACCTCCTGTTACAAATTATTTGAGTTTTGTTCGCGTTTTATTAATATTTTATTAATAATGACAATACATACAGAATATGGTGGATGCGAGCAAGTCACAAACTTTTTACATGAACATCTCCAACTTGTTGCTTTTCCTTACAAACAAAAACCTTGCAAGACAAACAACATCATTGTACTCATGTACGCACCATTTTAGGAGTGTTTGAAACTACTCTGCGACATTCACAGGAATTTGAAATGTGTTTAAAAATTTGTGCACTGAATTCGCAAACAAGGTGACCAAAATGCGATGCTGCAAATGTAGTACGACAATCCTGAATTTGAAAGCAACGGCCTTAAACTTCCATTCGCGTCACATACTTTCTACCGCACCTTTTGTGTGATTACCCCTTAATATAAGCACATACAGTATTCTTCCATAGGGCAGTGGTGGCCTGGTGGTAAAGGTGCTGGATCACTGATCCTAAGGTGGTGGGTTCAAGCTCCACTCTCCACGAGTTGTCAGTCCTCCACCTCACCCCACCCCACCCCCAGTGCAGCTAACTGGGTTATCAAAGGCCGACCATGTCTCTCACTGTCTATGGTGTGAGGTTCGTGTAAAAGAACGATTGCTGACTTTCAACAAGAGTAGCTGCATAGCCGTCAGCGAGTTTCTGCCCTGTGATGGCCTGGTGAGCCGTCCAGGGTGTACTCTGCCCTCGCCCGGAGTCGGCTGGGATGGGCGCCAACCTCCCCACGACCCTAATTAGGATTAAGCGATTACAGAAAATGAACGATGATGATATTCTTCCATCTAGTAAAGCGATACCAAATGGGAAAGGATAAACTGTACAGATTTCAATAGTTAAGACATTGATGGCAGTTTATAAGTACCGGTATACGTATGTATTTTGCACCAAGGCAGCACGGTGGCAGCTCGAGCATTTCTGTACGGAGTTTGCATGTTCTTCCTGTGCTTGTGTGGGTTTGCGCTGGGTACTCCGGTATCCTCACACAGTCCAAAAACATGCACAGTAGGTTAATTGGCTGTTGCAGATCACCCCTCGGTGTGAGTTTGAGTATGATTTGTTGTGTGAGTGTTGGTCCCGCAATGGACTGGTGAGCTGTCCAGGGTGTGCTCTGGAGTCAGCTGAGATGGGTGCCAGCTTCCCCATGACCCTAATTAAGATTAAGCAGTTCAGAAAATTAATGTATTTTGCACTAAAGGTAGAAAGCGTGTATAATAAAAAAACACTGGAATATTTCTTTAAGAAAAAATTTTAAACTGCCAAGAAATAACACGTAGGTACTCAACATGCACTTATGCCAGTGCTTCTTAATTATTTTCTGTGACCCCCCTCCCCCCACGCGTGACTAAAAATGATGTTTATTGCACTTCATATCGTTTACTTGGTGCTTTTTCCCTACACCATAGCGCAACAATGAGAGTGCCACTGCCAACTACTGTAGTGGATGCGCAATTACACTTAATTCTAGTACAGTACGGCAAAAAAGCATGTTGCCCAGAGTCATACGCACCCCCCCCCCCCCCCGACATCACACCCCACTATTTGAGAAGCACCGATCTATGCAGTCCATGCATCCACAATTTTTCAATATGTCCTTGATGAAGTGGTTATATCAGTCATTTCTGAGCACACTGTGGTGTTATGTGTATGTAGGTGGCCACCTGCTGCTGATGACTGGCCAATCACCTACTCTGGAAGCTGGGAAGAATGCAATAAGTGAGGTTCTGATGAATGGCAAGGCCTTGAAAAAATTCCAGGCTATGCTGGAGGCCCAAGGGGTGGATGCACATATAAGCCACGCCCTCTGCTCACAAGATGCTGAATACTTTAAATACCTAAAGCTTGCACAGTACCAGACAGAGTTTAAGGCTTCGTGTGATGGTAATCTTCTTCTTCTTTTCCTTTCGGCTTTTCCCTTCAGGGGTCGCCACAGCGAATCATCTGCCTCCATCTCACCCTATCCTTTACATCTTCTTCTCTTACACCAACGACCTTCATGTCCTCCTTTACCACATCCATAAATCGTCTCTTTGGTCTTCCTCTAGGCCTTTTGCCTGGTAGTTCCAGCCTCAGCATCCTATTACCAATATACTCACTATCCCTCCTCTGTACATGTCCAAACCATCTCAATCTAGCCTCTCTGACTTTGTCTCCAAAACGTCTTACATGTGCTGTCCCTCTGACGTGCTCATTCCTAATCCTATCCATCCTCGTTACTCCCAAAGAGAACCTCACAAAAATAAGTATTACTACAGTAATTTCTGATAATTTGTGAACTATTCATTGATACATTATATTGTTACTGCCAATACAATATCATTACAGTGAATACACATAACATTTGGAAAGCCTTTAAAGCAGGTGGTCCGTATGCAATATTATTTTCAGGCACAGTTTTGGACATTGATGGGATGGCCATTGCCATGGTGTTGCACAAATTGGGAGCCGGCCGTAGTAAAACCGGGGAGCAAATCAACCACGGTGTGGGAGCAAAGCTCCTGGTAGACCTGGGACAACAAATAAAGAAAGGTAAGTACTAGCAAACTTTGTGTGTGTGCATTATTTTACTGAAGGACAGATGTTAACAAATATTAACTCATCTGGCAGGTCAGTCCTGGATCAGAATCCATCATGATTGTGAAACCCTGAGCCCACAGCATAAAAACAACCTGGAAAGGGCTTTAGTCATTGGCAGTAAAGAGGATTTCCTGGACAGTCCTCTAGTGGCAGAGTTCATCTCACCACACTGATATCTGACTGATGTGATGTCAATGATGTTTAAACCAGGTGGAAGTACAGTGCACTTGTTCCTGATTATTTTAAAAAGTCAAACTACTGGATTAATTATACATTCATCCATTCATTCATTTTATATAACCATTTAATCCTAATTAGAGTCACGACGAGGCTGGTGCCCCATCTCAGCTGACTCTGGGAAAGGGCAGAGTACACCCTGGACAGCTCATCAGGCCATCGCAGGGCAGAAACACGCTGACGGCTATGCAGCTCCTTTTGACGAAAGTCAGCAATGGTTCTTTTACGTGAACCTCACACCATAGACCGTGAGACACATGGCCGGTTAGCTGCACTATGGACTAACTATACAGTGAAATAATATCCATAACAATACAGCTTTACTAGCCCTGTGGAGGCCTGGTGCGCTGTCTAGGGTGTATCCCACCCTCACCCCGAGTTGACTGAGATGGGCGCCAGCCTCCAGGTGGCCCTAATTAGGATTCGGAAATTAGATTTCGCTAATCGGTTCGGAAATTGAATGAATGAATTAAACCTTACGGTTTTTTGTGTCACATCCTGAAACAGAAATGGATGTGCCACTGTTCTTTATACAAATAATAATTTTAAAATATTTATTTTCCTTTCGGCAGTTCCCTTCAGGGGTCGCCACAAGCGAATCATCTGCCTCCATCTAACCCTATCCTCTGCATCTTCGACTCTTACTCCAGCGACCTTCATGTCCTCCTTCACCACATCCATAAATCTTCTCTTTGGTCTTCCTCTTGACCTTCTGCCTGGTAGTTCCAGCCTCACCATCATACTACCAATATACTCACTATCCCTCCTCTGTACATGTCCAAACCATCTCAATCTAGCCTCTCTGAGTTTGTCTCCAAAACCTCTTACATGTGCTGTCCCTCTGATGTCCTCATTCCTGATCCAATCCATCCTCGTTACTCCCAGAGAAAACCTCAACATTTTCATCTCTGCTACCTCCAGTTCTGCCTCCTGTCTTTTCCTCAGTGCCACTGTTTCTAAACCATACAACATCGCTGGCCTCAACACCATCTTGTACACTTTTCTCCAACCATTTCACCCTGCATGCACACGCTTCTTCACCTCTTTTCCACTCTCCATTGCTCTGGATTGTTGAGCATAAGTACTTACAATCCTCCACCTTCTTCATCTCTGCTCCCTGTAACCTCACCATTCCTCTTGGGTTCTTCTCATTCACACACATGTATTCTGTCTTACTGTCATTCCTCTCCTTTCCAGGGCATACCTCCACCTCTCTAGATTTTCCTCCACTTGTTCTCTGCTCTCACTACAGATCATAAGGTCATATTTTAAAAATCATATTTAAAAATTATATACATAAAAAAGGAACACTGCAAAAATTGTAATTGTTTAAGAATACCCTAGTTGCTCAATTCAGGTTTCAAACCTGGAATTCTTTCGGTGCAAGTAGTTATCAGCTGAAAATGCATAATTGACTGAATGTAATTTACCTGTGACGAAACTGATAGCACATAACCTCAGTTTGAACCCGCCCGTGTCCCTGGAAAACCCAGTGCATCAAACAATACAGCTACGCAAACAGCACCACAAAACCAAACAATCATCAACCAATGTTCTCATAACTATGAGAATATCCTGGATTTATTGGTCGATGATTTTTTGGTTTTGTTGGAGGTTTGAATTTTTTTATTGTGGCGCCCCCTCTAGGAAGAAAAAAACATTTCACGCTCCCCCCACCGCCCCGCGAGCGACTATAAATAGTATTATTTGTCTATAAAATTGTTATGAGTACACCTCTGCATAACATTGTATCCTTATTAACATTAAAAACAAAAAAGAGAGAAATACAGTTGAACTTACAATTAAGAAAAACTTCATTAACATTGTTTTTAATCTGTAACAGAAAAGATTTAAAGTGCACCAATGTGCCCGAAATAAAAAATACATCCTTATTTAAACTTAAACAACTTACTTGTGTCTTAATATCTCTGTCTTTCCACCTTTCTCTTTGTTTCTGGTAGAAATTTTCCGTGTTGTTTCTTGAGGGGTTGTTTACTGCACTTCATATCATTTGCTCGTGCGAAAAACCTCTACACCAGGGGGCACCAGGTCGCCCGCAAGATCAACCTGAGGTGCCCGCGGGCCTGTTCACTGCTATTTTTAGAACAGGCCCATGGCTCCATCGTGCCACTCGCCATTGAGCTGCATCTAATTCTTTTTTGTTATTTTGTAATCAAATCAATATCTTCACATAGCGAAATATCATTAATAACATCAAATTAAAGGTAAATGAGCAAATTAGTTATTTCAGAAGCATGTATCGTCCTGGTAGCCCTTCGCATTAATTGGTACCCAAGAAGTAGCTCTCAGTTTCAAAAAGGTTGGTGATCCCTGCGCTCCACCATAGCACAACAATGTGAGCGCCACTGCCAACTACTGGAGTGGAGGTGCAATTACACTTAATTCTCCTGCACAATTCCTGAAAAGCATGTTCCCCAGGGTCATACGTGCTCCCCCGGCATCACCCCGCCCCCACTATCCCCACTATCACCTCTATTGGGCCCTGGAACAAGGCCCTTAACCCTCAATTGCTCAGTTGTATAAAAAAAAGTTGTAAGTCACTCTGGATAAGTGTATCTGCCAAATACAGGAAATGTAAATGACCACATTCATATGACCTTAACATATAATCTGTATTTATAATTATGCTGAGGAATGACGATGAAATAACCTGTGATGAAGGGTGTGGTCCGTGAATGGTATATCTGTTCATATCAGGCACTAAGAAACAGATATTGGGTAATAAGTGATGCTGCTATTTTAGCCTGATAGCTCTAAAATTTAATGAACTCTATGAATGACAGATGAAGATCTTATGTGTCAGCGTGGCAATCGAAGCCATTACTCAGTGTTGGACACTTCACTTTAACGAGGCATTACTGTAATTCTCAGACTAAGTCGGATGATCTGATTTGACAGTATATATAGAATTATGATAAGTTATAGTTTCATTATGCGCCATTATCCTCAGTCATCCCACCCCAAAGCAACATGTACACACACAGATCAGCTGCCCACACACCCGTACTCGAACCTGCATCTCACTCATTCACATATATACACAGACACAGTGATACCCCGTCTAACGAGTGTCCCTTATACCGATTTTTCCATGATACTCGCTTTGAACCCACCAAAAATCTGTTCCATTCAGCGAGCAAAAATTCACTTTATGAGTCTGTCTGTCTTCTTTTCGGCTTTTTCCCTTTTACTCGGGAGTCGCCACAGCGAATCATCTGATTCGCACGTTTGATTTGGCAGAGGTTTTTACGTCGGATGCCCTTCCTGTCACAACCCTTTTAACAAGGGACAGAAACACACTGACGGCTTTGCAGCTACTCTTTACGAAAGTCAGCAATGGTTCTTTTACATCCCTCTCACCATAGACAGTGAGAGACATGGCCCGCCTTTGATAACCCAGTTAGCTGCACTGGGGGGGGGGACAGTGACAACCTTGTGGAGAGTGGGACTCGAACCCCCAACCTTTGGATCAGTGATCCAGCGCCCTATACCACTAGACCACCACTGCCCCATAAAAATTCACTTTATGAGCGCTCCTTGAAATTGCTTTTTCCGCGTGTATTCCTCCGCACTCCGAGAATGCCTTGTGCAGTCCTTCTCAATTATTTTCTGTGACACTCCCTCTAGGAAGAACAAAAAACATTTCACGACCCCAGTGCCTCACGCGCGACTGTTTACTGCACTTCATATTGTTTGCTCGGTGCTTTTTCCCTACACTGCAGCGTGGCAATAAGAGCGTCACTGCCAACTACTGTAGTGAATGTGCAATTACACTTAATTCTAGTATAGTATGGTAAAAAAAAAAAAAAAACATCTCCCAGGGTCATCCTCCACCCGGCATCACACCATGCCCCACTTTTTGAGAAGCACTGGCCTTCTGGGAGCTCACCACAAGCCTTTCCTTGCTGGCATTTGTAGCGTACATACACACAAAATCTCCTCCTCTGTTATGCACCATCTCCTGCCTGCCCGTGTGACATCTTCCTAAGGGAAATGTTTTGAATAGATCGTGTTTTGCTACTTCTATTTTGAAGTCCAGTCGAAGTGGTACCAAAGTTTTCCTAGTTGCCTTGATTGTGAACAACAAATTGCTGAAAATTCAACCTCCGAGTTATCAGGTGGCAGGAAATCAGGCAAAATATCTGGTGTGAACCAATCAAAATCCAACTTGCTGTCGTTAGTGTCCTCCATTTTATTTAGACCCGCAGTCGAGCTGCTGTCCATGACACTTTTTAATAGTCATTATTTCCAATTTATATCGCTGTGGAAACCCCAAATATGGAGTTATAACACTGCCAAAACCAGTTTTGATTGAATATTTGAAGTACATTTATTATCAGATAAACAAGTTAACCAATCAGACTGTGTGCACTTAACCACTTCAGTGGTTCCTTGGTTTTAAAACTCAGTTTTTTTCACCATTACAGTGGTTTGCGGGGACGTAGGAGTAATAAAACAGCACCATTACAGTGGGTTAATTTTAGTATACTGTATTAACCCTGTAAGAGAAATTATTTCCTCTGCACTTAACCCACCCAAAGTGAGCACACACACACACGCACAGACACACACACGGATGGCGCAGTGGGCTGCCACACACATTGGGGGCAATCAAAGAGTAGTTGGAGGTTTGGTGTCTTGCTCAAGGGCACTTCAGCCATTTTATGTGAAGGGAAGATGCAACTCACTCCCCCACCACCACACTCGGAAATCAAACCAGCAACCTTTCAGTCTCAAAGTCGCTTCTCTAACTATTAGGCTATGACTGCCCCGATGGAAATTATTTATTATGGGGGAAATATTAAAGTATTTTAATGATTAGCCCTCGTTATGCTCTCAATCACCTTTTTTTATCTTTTATCTATTTTTCCTCAAGATGGCAGCAGAGGACCTTTGTTTTAAGCTGATATCTTCTTCAGCGATTCTCATTACAGTTCCAGGAAAATGAGGTCTTACAAAGATTACTGAGGGAGGGAATTCTTGAACTATCGCACATTTCATTTCTATACAGGAAATTCATTTGATGCTATTGAAACTACTGATACCATTAAACACATTACTTAAATAACGTCAATACTCTGCATCGGAACCGGGCTTGATGAGTGCATTTAACAATAGCAGAATAGCATTAGATTAGAAAAAGCACAGATGAAACAGAGGAACTACTAAAAGCCCAAAGATAATGATTAACATGGTACTACCGCCACCATGCTTCAGTGTTAAAATGGTGTTCTCGGCATGATGGGAAGTATATTTTCCATCAAGCATATTGCTCTGTAACTGCACCAGAGAAACTTTTTCCTCAAATGAGAATTCATAAAGACCAGAAGTGAGGGGTGTCCAGGCAACAGATTGCCTGTAAACAATTTCTCTGAACTGAGCTGTGGATTTTTCCGGATCCTTCAGCGTCACTTCACGTCATGAAGATGCAGTGTGTTTGGGTTTGTTCTCTACCGATTCTGGGCTTTTCTTTGTACTGACAATATCTGACAAACTCTTTATGACCATTATAGTTACTGCCAACCTAGACTTTTATCTTAGAGATGAACAGAATCCAAATCTTTAAAAAAAAAATAACACCCAAAAAAATTACATTTTATTTTCTCAACACTTTCACATGTAAAAAAGAAGTTAGGCTTAACAAAAGGGCATCATGAAAAATATCTACTCTTCTACCGACACTCCAAGCAGGAAGAGGCGTGAGGGGATGTGGTTCGAATGAGTCTGTACTCCTACACACTGGGGAAATTTAGTGCACTACTGAGTTAAGTGGTTCCGCCCGTATATTTCCGAGATCCAGGGCGGAGTCTGTTTCTTCATCGATTTCACCAATAACAGCCCTGGAACACAAACAGAGATGAACGTTCATGCACTGAACACTTCTTCGCTGGCTAGTTACAGATTTTAAAAACCTTTCATATAGATACTATCATTTTGAAAACAAATACATTTGAAGACGTTATTCTTAATTCTTTTAAAAACACAAACATATTGGTTATCTTTAAAGAGGCGGGGTTATGAACATTTAAAGAAGACAGCCTAAGCCTAAATAAATGAATGGTGGTTAGCACATCTGCCTCACAACAGAAAGGCCTGGGTTTGATTCCTGAGCGTTTCTGTGTGAGGTTTGCATGTTCTCTCTGTGACTGCATGGGTTTCCTCGGAGTTTCCTTTCACAACCCAAAAACATGCACTGTAAGCTAACTGGCAGTTCCAAATTGCCCCTAGGTGTGAGTGTGAATGGTTTTGTGTGTTGGCCCTACAATGGTTGTGTAAAAAAGCTTGATTAAAAAGTAATAAAATCTTTCTCCCCCCAAACGAGTGTGCTGCTCTGTGCCCAAATGCTGTGGGCACATATTTAATCACACCCATACATTCTGAAAAATCCTGTATCATTTCCACCACTAATGAAATGCAGGATGTTTCCAGAAGTGATTCTTGTTTTTTGTTTTCCACCAGAAGGTAAACAGCAATCCTACAAAATAAAAATATTATATTAATAGCCCTTTAATGAACTGAAAGTGATAACTGTAAAGCAAGACGGTTTCTTCGTCGTGCCGTCCCAGCGAGTTTTTTCTTGCTACCGCCGTCGCAGGCTCAGGGATGTGTAGGATTTATAGAGAAATGTTTAAATTCTACATCAAATGTGTTATTACTATGTAAATCTGCTTTGTGATGATATCAGTTGTAAAAACCGTTACACAAATAAAAATGAATTGAAATAAAGAGAAGTCTGTACAAAGATCATCTGTTCTTCATCTCAACTGGTTTCGTAATCAACTTTTTTCTTTTTTTTCGGACTCATCCACACAACTTTCAGTTAGCCAAAATAGTGGGAATTAGCTGAGTGGAACGAATGAAAACAAAAAGAAATTTATAAAAACAGTGTCCACTGCGGTCTACATACAAACCAGATTCCAAAAAAAAACTTGGGACACTATACAAATTGTGACTAAAAACTGAATGCGATTTTTCTCTGGGAAACACCTTTCTAATATTGCTCCACCCAACATTGGGGGAATTGGTGATCCTTTACTCATCTTCGTTTTTTGAGAGACACTGCCACTCTGAGAAGCTCTTTTTATACTCAGTCATGTTGCCAATGTTCCTCATTAGTGGTAATTAGTCTTCCAGCTGTTCGTTATAAGTGCAATTGACTTTTACAGCCTGTTATTGCTATCTGTCCCAACTTTTTTGAGATTTGTGACACCATGAAATTTAAACTCAACATATTTTCCACTTAAAATTATACATTTTCTCAGTTTAAACTTTTGACCCTGTCATTTATGCTCTATTTGGAATAAAATGTTGAAATTTGGCACTTCCACATCATTACATTCAGTTTTTATTCACAATTTGTAGAGTGTCCCAACTTTTTTGGAATCCGGTTTGTACTTCTTCCATTGGTCGCTGCAACACTTGGATCCCCCTATCCTGAGGGTAGGATGGATCACTATTCATTCAATCCACTCTTATAACGATAATGATCAATCAAACCAAATTTCAAACAAAACTTAGCAAATAAAGTTGATTCTGATTATTTCACTCAGTACACCAGAACCTTCTAGACTGGCAGAAACAGTGATGTGATTTATATCATGATACATGTCGAGATCAACTGATAGGGGGAAAAATGATCGTGATGATTACTCCCCCATCACTCATTTCATTCATAATATACATGGTTTTATTCCATGACTACGTATAAATAATATACAGTAATCTAGTAAACAGTTTCCCTGACATTTCTTCTCCAGTCCAGATCCACGTACACACTGAGCTCTATACCTGTTGATCCATGTGAGCCTGAGGTTTAAAGTGACTGATTAAAGTAGCACAGGGGTCAGTCACTGGCCCCACCCTCACAGTCTTAAAAATCAACTCGAAGAGCAAGCGAGGGTTCAATAGCTGCAACTGTTCATCACAGCCTCGTGTTCACAGGAGTGCATTTTTACACGCAAAGCACAAATGCTCCCTCGTGAGGATGGGCTTCCGCTGCCGGATCCAGTGCAGCTTTTTCAGACCAATTTAACACCATAAATAATGCACTTTATACAGGGGGAGGGGGGGGGGGTGTTGTCACTCATATGGCATTCCTCACTCATTCATTCACACACATCAGCTTAACATCCGGAAATGTCTTATATGGAACCATTTGGACGTCAATTTTAAAATATGCTTCCATTTTCAGCAGTACTCATGTTGGTCAATACCTAAGTATTTCCCCTCCCCCAGAATTCAGGCAGAAAACCACTACACGATTCTTCTCGACAGCTTTCGATTAAACTAACAGCTATTCAAGTGGCCCAACACTAACTCCTCCAGGTTGTTGTTGTTGTTGTAACCGAGTAATGGAGCCGGTTTGTGTGCGTGACTTACACATTATCTCCTCTGACGATGTACAGTCCCAACACAACCTGCTCCACTCCCTGGGAGGAGCTGAACACTCGCTCGTGGCTTTCATCTAAAATGAGGTTAATCGTCTGGTCAAAGCCCTTTAGTGTGCCCTGAAAATATACAAAGCATTCACACATCAATCTTCAGGTAACATGATGAAGCAGGGCTGGGACAGAATGACTGGTATGATAATACATTCTAATCCAGACAACAGAGAAAACAATTAAAGAATCTTGGACTGAAATAGTTCGCGACACCAAACCTCACGATGTTACCAAGAAAATATTTCTACCGTAGATGCAGCATATAATTAAAAAAATACTTTTTAAAAATACAGTAGGTCCCCGTTTTTCGCGATGTTTCGGTTCCGGCCCTTCCCGCAGATCATAAAAATTCGCAAGTTATTGATGCGGTTTTAAAACCTATGTATGATATAACATACGCTAAAATATACTTCTTAAACACATTCTATAGACAGTCTTACTCATTAATAGAGTAATAATGCAATAAAATATAGAAATTATGAAGTAAAAACTTTTAAATTTTGTACTGTGATAATATTTATTAATGAATAAAGCGCTTAGGCTCCTTACCAGAAGCTAGAGAAGATGCGGGGCGTTTGAGTGACATCATAGCGCTTAAATAATCATTACAAACACACTAAAAAACATGAATTCACAATTCAAACAATCACGTTGATGACGTGTGCGAAGGAGAAAAAAAAAGAGGTGTAGAGTACACATCATCTGCACCCAATCAGCAGGAGGGAGAAACAAAAGCTCTCAGCCATTGGCTAAATTTGAATCATGTGCCAGTAACTTCTGTGTTTGCCGCTAATCCGCGAGTATAATAATGATGTAGTAAAATATAGTAATGATTGGGTAAAAACTTTTTAATTTTGTACTGTGATAATATTTATGAATAAATAAAGCATTTTGGCTCCTTACCAGAAGCTAGAGAAGATGCAGGGCATTTGAGTGACATCATAGCGCTTAAATAATCATTAAAACACACGAAAAAAAATTTACTTCGCAATTCAGGCAATCATGTTGATAACTTGTGCGCGAAGGAGAAAAAAAAAAAGAGGTGTACACATCATCTGCAACCAATTAACAGGAGGGAGAAACAAACGCTCTTCGCCATTGGTTAAATTTGAATCACGTGCCAGTTACTTCCGGGTTTGTCGTCAATACGTGAGTATGCACGGGCGCTAAACCATGAATGGTCAAGGGCCTACTGTACAGCAGACATATTCTAAATGCCACCATCTCATATTTCTTAGCAAATTCATGGCACACAGCTAAAAACACAAAGTCTATCAATGTGACCTCTATCGATGTCACCTCTAATGCCACTGGCGGCACGGTGCCGTACTCAAAGCCTCCAGCCTCCCTGCGACCCGAATTAGGATTAAGCTGTTCGGAAAATGAATGAATGCCACTAACTAAGGTGGCGTACTAGTTAGCATGTCCGCCTCAAAGCAAGAAGGTCCTGAACTCTGAGGGGATTTCTGTATAGTTTGCATGTTCTCCCCATGATTGCATGGGTTTCCTCCCACAGTCCAAAGACACAAATATTACCCTAACAGGCTGTTCCAAATTGCCCGTAGATGTGACTGAATGTGACTGGCTGTGTGTGTAGGCCCTGCAATGGTCTGGAAAGCTGTTCAAGCTGCACTGTACCTTCGCCCCGTGTCAGCTGAGACAGATTCCAGCCTACTCGTGATCTTAGCAGGATCAAGCGGTTTGGCAAACGAGTGGGTGATGAGAGTGGATCTAAACGCAAGGCACTGGGCAGGAGTCGCTCTGAGGATAAATCTATGGATTACTGATCAGAGGGTCAGTTGTTCAAGAATCAGTACCACCAAGCTGCCACTCAACAGTGGCCTTGAGCAAGAGGCCTGACCCTCAACTGAATACTTACTCTACTTACAAAAACCTCTGAATATGAAAAATCCAGGTTACGAGAAAATTTTTTTTTAATTTAAATTTTAAAATTTTTTTCTAAATTTTCGTCCTCTGTATACGAAACAACCTTTTCTTACAAAAAGCTCCAAACGCATCATTCAAGAATTCAAATGTGCCATTCAAACATTCAAACAATGCGCGAGTTGCTCTCTCATTGGCTGTCACCCAACATCCCGCCCCGCTGGCCTCCCATTGGCCATGAGAGAACTGAACTGTACCCATTCCTGTACCCATACTTCCTGTTTGTCACTTCCTGTTTGTTCATGAAGGAGAGTTAAACAGGACTGTTGGCTCGTGAGGTTTTTTTTGAGAGTGATCATTGCAGCGTTATATTTCGTTATCCATCATGGACCCCAAGAAAGTGATTCCCGGTGACACCGAAAAGAAGAAGCGAGCTCCGTTATCAATCGAAGTGAAGCAGGAGATAATAAAAATATACGAAAGTGGAATGTGGTTGAGTGAAATCGCAAAGGAGTATGGTCGAAACCCCTCTACAATTGGGACGATATTGAAGCAGGAGACCTTAAAAGCGGAGACACAGTGACGGAGGCGATTATTTCGGAAAAAGCAACCGCCATATTTAAGGACCTCATGAAGGAGGGTGGGGGTGGAGGTGAGAATTCTTCATACCAGCAACCCCCGGACTTTAAAGCATCGCATGGGTGGTTCGAGAGATTAAAAAATAAAAGAGAGAAATAATTTTCTTTTACTTTTAACACACATTTTATACAAAATTGGTGTACTTTTATAATTTTTAAAGGGTTTATGGGGTAGTCTTAGGAGCCTTGGAACGAATCACGCGTTTTACATGTAAAATGCACCTACACTTCCAAAAACTTAGGCACTGGAACAGATTAATTTCGTAAGTAGAGGGCCGACGGTAATCATAATAGAACATACGCTTTAATCCTCTCATTAAACATGAAACACTTCATATCAGTGTTTTATTAATAACTGAGGAAAGTGTATTATTACTTTATTACCATCCGTGTGGCTATAGATACTGCGGAATCAAATTGTTATCCGCACCACATTAGCGTAAGAACAAAGGTACATAGTAAATTATCAGGAGTCATTGATGTAAAGTCTCAAACAGAAAGGAAGACTGATGAAGTTTTATGTGATTCAGTGGATGTTTCAATGGGCGAGTTTTCTCTAAGGTTGAACCGAGAAAGTAAAAACACAGGAAGATTCTGTCTCACATCCCTGTGCAGTGAACACCTACAAATAAAATATTTTTTTCTTGGAGTGAGAAAAGCTCTTCTCTGCGTTCAACAGTGCCACCATACAACTGTTTCAGAATCTTCTACTCGGCACTAAATAGTAAACTGGGAATCACTGAACTGAAACACAAGTTCCTGTCATGGTTCAGGAATTATATGAACAGGACCAAACTTTACTTCCTACAAGTTGCTGTCAGAAATATATGTAGATACAGCACACTGAATATATAGTAAATGCTACAGTAAAGAAAAAAAGTGATACACACCACAATCATCCGTCCATCTGATGTAATGATGGCGACAGTCCCTACACAGGACAGTTAAGGACATATGTTCAGCTTTGTGCGTCAGTGAACATAAAAACTACGATGCAGACCAACACTGTTCTCTAAACTAGGTCACAGAGCCATAGTGCATGCTGGGACTTTGAGATTAGTTCTTGGTGGCACTGCTATTCCATGCTGGATTTCTCATTGATAATTATGATTATGAACAGGCAGTGGTGGCCTGGTGGTAAAGGGCACTGGTCACTGATCCTAAGGTTGGGGGTTCAAGACCCACTCTTCACAAGGTTGTCACCCCCCCCCCCCCCCCCTCCACACACACACACACACACACACACACACAGCTAACTGGGTTATCAAAGGCCGGCCATGTCTCTCACTGTCTATGGTGAGAGGTTCATGTAAAAGAACCATTGCTGACTTTCGTAAACAGTAGCACGTCCGCCTCACAGCAATAAGGCCTGGGTTTGATTCCCAGTTCGGGCATTTCTGTGTGGCGTTTGCATGTTCTCCCCATGCTTGTGTGGGTTTCCTCCCACGGTCAAAATGGTTGTGTGAGTGTTGGCTCTGCGATGGCTTGGCGAGCTGTCTAGGGTATACCCCACCCTTGCCCAGAGTTGACTGAGGTGGGCGCCAGACTCTGCATGACCCTAATTAGGATTAAGCAGCTTAGAAAATGAATGATAACAAAACCTGAGTTTGAATCCCTTTGTAAATCAGTGCAATTCAAGCATGATCAAAAATTATTTGCCTCATGCTACTGACTCATGTTTATATTTTCTGTAATAAGGTCCCATGCTGCAGAAGTGACTTTGGCTTTCTACCGCAATTTGATTACGCAGACCCTAACAAATACGTCATTTGACGTCACAGCGGTACAAACAAAAACTTGTCCCAGGACTAACAAACACCATTCAAAGAATTATCAACAAAGACGTCACAGATTTTTCAATATAAATGTATAAAACATATCTTATGTGGGGTAGAGTTTTACTTTTAACAATTACACACAAAAATGTGCAAATCTGATGTGCAATCAGACATCCATCCATCTGAATGTATAGATTTGTCTGTAGTAATAATAATATGGTAATAATTATTATTGTTTTATTACGATTACGTTTAATTTAAACTGACTTTATTTAAGTTAGGAATCTCCGTGTGATACTTGCTTTTGAATTGTATGATTTTTTTTAATTCACACAGCAGTGTAGAATTTATTACAGTACTGCACTGTGCGCTAGCATTGTAGCTAATGCTACAATTCTTTACATTTATGAACCCGCCTGAACAGCAAGCAAGTCAATATCGAAACTTAAAAGCCGTTCAGTTACATACCTCACTAAATACTAAACATAAACGCATTAGTTCGACCTGAAAGTCAAGTAATCAGCTTAGCCATAGACATTAGCTGCAGTGTTAGCTACCAGCACAGAAATAACAAACAATGCTAACTTGCTACATCATTATATAGATGATTTTAACTCGTTCAAAAAGGGACAGATCAAAAAGGATACGGTTAATATAACTCTCAAGAGCGGTCGACATCTTCTTCCTATATATTCCTTAAAATATTTACAGCTACTGCTTTTTAAAGCTTAAAACATACATGAGCTACATGAAGTGCTAAAGAAGCCGGAAATCGAATAGGAAAAGACCTGACTAGGTCATTACCGATAA
Source organism: Plotosus lineatus (assembly GCA_024760905.1). Lineage (NCBI taxonomy): Eukaryota > Metazoa > Chordata > Actinopteri > Siluriformes > Plotosidae > Plotosus > Plotosus lineatus. The sequence goes on from CM045733.1 coordinate 15,284,230, forward strand.
TATCTGTACAACCACAGGCCGAGTTAATCGAATGACGAGCAGTCGTGCTCTAAACACTACATTACATGAAGTCTCTCCTGATTTTGAGTTAATGTTCTGGCGTGTTCACGTTCATTCGCTCACTTATTGTTATTCTTAATTCTATTAGGGTCATGGAGAGGTAAAGTAAAGTCTGTTTGTGCTTTTTACGGCGCCAGTGCTTATCCCCAGTTTCCATAGCATGAAGCGACTAGGAGTTCAACTTCTCCTGGACAGGACACTAGTCCATTACAGGTTACCTTCCCAGTATATTTTTACTGGTCCCCATTTATACTGCTGGGTGAACAGAGGCACACTTGTGTTTGAGACCTTGCCCGGGGGTCTAACCGGGATTCAAACTCACAACCTCCTGATCATGAGCGCAGCACCATAACCACTATACCACCGGCCTCACCGGGTCATGGAGAGGCTGAAGTCTATCTCAGCCAATACAGGGCGAAGATGGGGTATATTCTGAACAGCTGGCCAGACCATCACAGGGCCAACACACACACACACACACACACACACACACAAACACACATCTAGGCGCAATACTGGACACTCAGTAAGCCAAATGTGTATGGCTTTTGCCTGTGGGAGTACACTGAGGATAAACGCCTCATAGAATTGCCTGAACCTGGATTCGTACCCAGGACCTTCTTGTTGCAAATTGCATGTGCAAACCACCACATCAACATAATTATGATGATGATCATAATTCGCCACAGCGAATTATTTGCACGTTTGATT
>CM045733.1:15295000-15317500 GCA_024760905.1 Plotosus lineatus
CACTTCAGCCATTTATATGGAGGAAGGTGCAGCTCATTCCCCCACTGCCACACATTTTTGCTGGTTCGGGAATCAACCCAGTGACCTTTCAGTCCCAAAGACGCCTCTCTAACCTTTAGGCTACGCCTGCCCCATGTTGCTGCACTGGTTCATTGAGTTACTCTAACCTTCCTGACAGCCTGAAGCGCTGGTTACATCTCGCATCAACAAGTAACTTCTTGCAGCTGAACACAGTAATGTGCGTTTTTAAAAATTAATTAATTAATTTAAAAAAAAATCAGAATATATCTGAGATACTGAAGCACGACAAGACATGACTGTATGAGTTGCATTGCAGGCGCAGGAGCATCAGATCGGAAAATTCCAGTAACACGCAGGGTTTATAAGCTGTTCACGGACAGTAAATGGAAATGAACACTGTTACTCTTCCGCTGTTTTTCGACATTGTTCTTTTCTATCTTTTCCAGTACATGGGCCTCTTAATCGCCATCATTTTTGGAGAAATGTTCACTACCTTCTTACTATTGATGAGCCGGAGCCAAGTAAGTTTTAAGAAACACGGCAGAAGACCACTTCCTACTTGCTCTGGGTTTACACTGGGCCATGATGTCCACGAGCTCCACAATTCAAAAAAGCCTGGTGCTCTATGATTGATGAGAATGCTTAGAGCACGATTGTTGTATAAAAAAGGCGGGGTTGCATCCAAAAGATGAAACTTGAAAGAATCGTCTTCCCAAGTTCAAGATCCCAGATGATTGCACGTCAGGGTCTGTTACGCTCTGTTGAGGTTTGTTAATGTTTATTAACCTCTACTGCGCTCTACTACACTTCACTCTTTCTATCATAATTGGGGTCAAATCGTAACACAGTGATCCCTCGCTACTTTGAGCTGCAGTTTGTGCAGTTTCAGTGTATCACGGGTTTTTCAAAAATATTCATTGAAAAATAAAAAAAATAATGAAATTAAGGAAAAATAGGGAGAAGGTTAAGGAAAATGCCGCAAAATAAGACCAATTATGCAAAAAAAAAAAATCCAAACAAACAAAACAACCCAACAAAACTACTTACATTTTTATGTGAGGTGCACATCTGAGTGTGTGTGTGTATTTATATTTTATTTACATCTTATGCATTATTTTTGAATGTTCAATTGTTATTATAAGCATTTCTACTGTTGAATATGTATTTATTGATATTATATACACATATACATGTGCATATACGTCAGTCAGGGGGGTCGATCCTACTTCGCAGAAATCGGCAGTCACGGGGTGGTCTCGGTTCCCATTAACTGCGGAAAGTGAAGGTTCCCTGTACAGCATAATAATCACCGAAATTTTGACAGTCAAAAATTTTGCCACAATCATGATCAATCATCATAAATCCACCAAGTTCGCACAATATCATCGCAAAATCCGCCAAGTTCCCTCAGGATCATCACGATTCGATCCCACGGCCTCCCACACTCCTCACAATTCTCTCAAATTGTGTAGATCAGTGAGATAGAGCTCCAATGTAAACCCAGGTTCAGACCTTATGAGGTGCAATCATAAAGTTCCAGAACTGTTCTTGTCGAATATAATCGGAAAAAGAAAAAAAAAAAAATCAGGGGGAGGTGTTTGGTGTCGTTGCTTCATGGCTGTACGCTTCCCAAAGCATGTCAAGCGTCTTCACTGCCGACTATAAGTGCATGTACATTGTGCAAATGTGTCAGTGTCAACAAACCAAACAAAATAAACATACATAAAGTAGATACAATAATATAACTGACATCATAATGTCACATGACATAATGACTTCCCTCTCGCTCGCTCCTGCTGAATGTGTATGACCGCACCGCGTTTGTTTGCTACAGGAACAATCCTGTTACGTTTTTGATTCCACCTCGTAAAAGTCCAATTATTTAATAAGACTTAACACTGTTATGAAACCAAAAGAGTTTTTAAAACGTGCTCTTTATCAGCTCGAGAGGATTCTGACTGACAGTGTAAATAATTTCATCGGTGGATATGGGGTTAATGATACACAACCCTCCTGGAGTCTTCTGAACAGCGTCCAGCAGTCTGTACGTACTGATTATTCTTTGTATGCATTATTGAATGAAGCCTAATGATTAACCATAATTATTTTAGTCTGTTTTGTAAATGTCTCCAAATAAGTTTAACTGTAATTAAAAGTATATCTGGCTTTCATCATCTTCACAAACTTTCTCTGTAATGACGGGGAGTTTTTCTAGGCCAAATGCTGCGGACGATTGAACTACAGCGACTGGAAGATGAACAAATTTATTCAGGAGCAGCATTTGGTCTTCAGTGATGTTTACCCCTGTTCTTGCTTCATTGAGACATGCCCCATTCTCCAGGACAAGAGTCTGTTTGGAAATGGTACTCATATCTACACAATGGTAATGTTATCCGTATTAACCTGCACTTTCCTGCTTATTAAATCACACCAGTATGTTGCTGAGGAGATTGTTGTTTGTGTGGTTGTTTCTATAGGGCTGCGAGGAGAAGCTACGGGATTGGGTTGGAAATAATGTATTCGTGATAATTGGCATAGCCTTTGCACTCCTAATCATTCAGGTATCTATGGAAATATAGGAAAACCTAAAAAAAAAAAAAAAAAAAAAAAAAAAAAACATGTAATGAATGGTGTTGCTGTTTTCTTCAGATCATGCAGTTTATCATGGGCGTTCATGTCTTCCGGAACATTAGCTTAAAGATTAAAGCTAAGCAGCCTGAACATCTAATCAATACAATGGAAGTAAATCAAGCATCAAGTTCGGATCCTCAACAAAGTGATCAGGAATACTACCAATGTTACGTAAACCAGCAGCTACAGGACGCCGGCAATCAACACCATGATACACGCAGTTACTACCAGTATCAAGAACCTCAATACCTGCCCAGGAGTCAAACGTATGAGCAGAGATGGAATGATGAGCATGACAATGTCGGACAGGATTATAATCGGTATGAAAGGCAGCTTTACGTGCAACCACAAAGCCCTGAGTACAACCATCACATCTATAACCAGAGACATGAAGATGGTTATAACCGACAAAATACTGATGTGTATTATGATCAGTATCAAGAGCAGAATCACTAATATGACAGAAATCTGTACAACAGACAGGGCTATAATGGCAATTATTAGCATAACGACTATGATGAGTGCAGGAATAAATGGAAATTACTAGTCAACTTCAAAAGTATTGGCACCCTGCAAAACAGATGCTTTCAAAAAAATATTTAAAAGGCCAAGGTGAGGTACACCCTGAACAACTTGCCAGACCACCGCAGCTCCAACATACACACAACTGTTCATACTCATACTTACACTTAAGGCAGTGCTTCTCAATTATTTTCTGGGGCGCCCCCTTTAGGAAGAAAAAAAAAATTCACGCCCCTTCCCACCACCCGCGAGCGACGATAAATAGTATTATTTATCTATAAAATTATTAGTACACCTCTCATAACATTGTACCTTTATTAACATAAAAAACAAAAAAGAGAGAAATATAGTTCAACTTACAATCAAGAAAAACTTCATTAACATTGTTTTTTAATCTGCAACAGAAAAGATTTAAAGTGCACCAATGTGCCTGAAATAAAAAAATACATAATTATTTAAACTCATTCAACTTATTTATATCTTAATATCTCCGTCTCTCTCCACCTTTCTCTTTGTTGTTATTAGAAATTTTCCCATGTTGTTTCTTGAGGGGTTGTTTACTGCACTTCATATCGTTTGCTCGTGCAAAAAAAAACGCAACACCATAGCGCGACAATGAGAGCGCCACTGATAACTAGTGGAGTGGAGGTGCAATTACACTTAATTCTCGTACTCGATTCCAGAAAAGCATGTTCCCCGGGGTCATACACACTTCCCCCGGCATCATACTGCACCCCCAAAGGGGGCGCGCCCCGCTATTTGAGAAGCACTGATTTAGGGGCAATTTGGAACTGCCAATTAGTCTAATGTGGATGTTGCCGAGGCAGCTATGGTTTAGTGGTTAAAGAAACAGGCTTAGGACCTAAAAGTCACCAGCTGTATTCCAAAAGAAAGCAGGAAAAATGTCTGAGGGAAGTGAGCTGCACCTTCCCTTCTTCCAAATACATGGTTGAATTGCCTTGAGCAAGGCACCTAACCTCCATTGTGTGTGGCAGCCCACTGCTCCAAATGTGTGTGCTCACTTTGAATAGGTTAAAAGCAGAGCCAATCAGTTCACCATGTGGCAATAATACAGTACTGTATAGCAAAAAAAAAAAAAAAAAAAAAAAAAAAAATATATATATTCTGGTCTGGTCTGGTCAGGATGCTCCCCGGACGCCTCCCTGGTGTGGTGTTTCGGGCATGTCCAATCGGGAAGAGACCCCGGGGTCAACCTAGAACACGCTGGAGGGACTATGTCTCTCGGCTTGTCTGGGACCGCCTCGGTGTCCCCCCGGGAGAGTTGGAGGAAGTGGCTCGGGAGAGGGACGTCTGGACCTCTTTGCTGAGGTTGCTGCCCCCGCGACCCGACCCTGGACTAAGTGGAAGAAGATGATGATGATGCTATATATATATATATATACTAGTCCTTCTCAAAAAATTAGCATATTGTGATAAAGTTCATTATTTTCTCTAATGTACTGATAAAAATTAAACTTTCATATATTTTAGATTCATTTCACACCAATTGAAATATTTCAGGTCTTTTATTGTTTTAATACTGATGATTTTGGAATACAGCTCATGAAAACTCCAAATTCCTATCTCAAAAAATTAGCATATCATGTTCAGGTAGTCTAAACGAGCTATTAACCTAATCATCTGAATCAACCAATTAACTCTAAACACCTGCAAAAGATTCCTGAGGCTTTTAAAAACTCCCAGCCTGGTTCATTACTCAAAACCGCAATCATGGGTAAGACTGCCGACCTGACTGCTGTCCAGAAGGCCATCATTGACACCCTCAAGCAAGAGGGTAAGACACAGAAAAAAAATCTCTGAGCGAATAGGCTGTTCCCAGAGTGCTGTATCAAGGCACCTCAGTGGGACGTCTGTGGGAAGGAAAAAGTGTGGCAGAAAACGCTGCACAACCAGAAGAGGTGACCGGACCCTGAGGAAGATTGTGGAGAAGGGCCGATTCCAGACCTTGGGGGACCTGTGGAAGCAGTGGACTGGGCTACAGGTGCCGCATTCCCCAGGTCAAGCCACTTTTGAACCAGAAACAGCGGCAGAAGCGCCTGACCTGGGCTACAGAGAAGCAGCACTGGACTGTTGCTCAGTGGTCCAAAGTACTTTTTTCGGATGAAAGCAAATTTTGCATGTCATTCGGAAATCAAGGTGCCAGAGTCTGGAGGAAGACTGGGGAGAAGGAAATGCCAAAATGCCTGAAGTCCTGTGTCAAGTGCCCACAGTCAGTGATGGTCTGGGGTGCCATGTCAGCTGCTGGTGTTGGTCCACTGTGTTTTATCAAGGGCAGGGTCAATGCAGCTAGCTATCAGGAGATTTTGGAGCACGTCATGCTTCCATCTGCTGAAAAGCTTTATGGAGATGAAGATTTCATTTTTCAGCACGACCTGGCACCTGCTCACAGTGCCAAAACCACTGCTAAATGGTTTACTGACCATGGTATTACTGTGCTCAATTGGCCTGCCAACTCTCCTGACCTGAACCCCATAGAGAATCTGTGGGATATTGTGAAGAGAAAGTTGAGAGACACCAGGCCCAACACTGTGGATGAGCTTAAGGCCGCAATCGAACAGGCTGATTGGCTCCATGCCACGCCGCATTGAAGCAGTCATTTCTGCAAAAGGATTCCCGACCAAGTATTGAGTGCATAACTGAACATAATTATTTGAAGGTTGACTTTTTTTGTATTATAAACACTTTCTTTTATTGGTCGGATGAAATATGCTAATTTTTTGAGATAGGAATTTTGGGTTTTCATGAGCTGTATGCCAAAATCATCAGCATTCAAACAATAAAAGAGCTGAAATATTTCAGTTGGTGTGAAATGAATCTAAAATATATGAAAGTTTAATTTTTATCAGTACATTACAGAAAATAATGAACTTTATCACAATATGCTAATTTTTTGAGAAGGGCTAGTATATATCTCATCCAATCTCTTATACAGTCTCTCATCTATTTTCTCACCCAATCTCTCATACAATCTCTCTCTCTCACTCTCACTCACTCACTCACTCAGTCATATGCCAATCTTTTGCTTAATCCTTTAAAATCCTATTAAGGTCAGGGGAACGGCTGGTGCCTATCTCGGCTCACTCTGGGCTAGGGTGGGGTACACCCTGAACAGCTAACCAGACCATTGCAGATACAACCGTTCATGCTCACATTCACATCAAGGGGTAATACGGGGAAGCAAATCACCCTACTTTGCATGTCTTTGAATTCTGGGAGGAAACCGGTGTACCCAGAGGAAACACGTGCAAGTACGGGGACTCCAATCATCTGCTAACCACCACGCCACCGTCTGCTAAGATCATGTTCTAAATATAAACGCTGTTTATTTTCATTGAATGAAATATTGCTCATTTTTAACGTGGGTGCCAATAGTTTTAGGCTTGACATGTACACTCTGTGATCAGTTATTTTTATTTCCACAAAAAAAGAAAAAGAAAAAGAAAAAAACAAGAGTTGTAATTTTTTAAATCTTGGTGTTTTATTTATAATACATTATAATGATTTTTATAAAAGTTTGTAACATACAGTATAACAGGCGTGTTTATTGATGTAAGGCGTACGAAGATGATGAATTAGTGACAGCGCAAACTAACCTCCATTGAATTAGTTCACTTTAGTTACTTTAAATTCCAGCAGAGAAAACATAGCACATAGTTTTAGCTTCCTGATGAATGAATCCAGCTGTGTAGATTAGACAAGAACACACTGCAGAATGAGGAAATCAGCAGGATATAGTAAATACTGTCAAGTTTTACTGCTCAAGTAAGTTGGAAAAGAAAATAAATACTGTTTACGCGGTTAAAGTTGGAAAATAGTGTAAGACATACGAATCATTCTTACTTCCATCATTATCAGTAATAAATAATTGACTTTTATTATTCATGCAACTGTTGATAAAGATCTCTTTATCTTTAAATTATACAAAAAGACATGGTGGGGGTGGATCACATGCCCACGTACCCTTTGGCTCACGTACAACCCTGACACGATATTTTGATCTTGTTGTGACATCAAACAGACACTTTTGTGAGTCACCGAGTTTTCCCCCACTTGCTGCTCCATTCTGACTCAGGAAATGCTTCGATGATGCTCGAATCATATGGTGTTGATCAGTGATGTCTGGATTGTGAGTGCACAGGCTATATGTGTGTGTGGTGTGTAACTGTGCTGTTCAGATCCGAGTTGGTGTGCGGAGAGTGGGCTTCGACCGGAGTATGACTAATAACACCATAAAAAGCGGTGTGTCTGTGCACGCATGAGAGACGCCTTTGTTTGGGCCCCTCCGCGGTTGATGATAGCCAGTCTGCCATTACTGACCTCATATATCGCGAGCCGGAGGTCACGCTTTATGACAATAGTGGACAGCAGTTGCATTGTTAATTGGAACGTGAAAGAGTTGATGAGTTCTGGGAGACAAAAGAGCTTCAGACTGCCTCCACCTAAACCTGAATGGGCAGAAAAATTGCCCTTTCTAATACTGACAGTCGAAATGAGTCAGGGAGAGAACTGCTCCATGTTTGGAAAGATGATGGACATTTGATACCCACTTCCTGTCTAATTCAGCGCTACGAGGTCTGGGCTACGAAACATTTTCAATACAGCATGATTGTGCTCTTTATTTCAACCGAGACATACTGTGGCTGCTGTAAGCCATAGTCCAGGGCAGCTGCATGGATAAACCGATCTACTGAAGCCAAGTGAAACAGACACACAAAGTGAGAATCGAATTAAGGGACGTGACTCAGATCCATCATGCGGCTCAATTCTCATGCACTTTGACTCTCGCTTATTGTCACGAAAACAAGCAGCTCTTTTTCCTCCTGCTGTAAAGATACGTGTTTATTAGTGGCAGAATTAGGAGTTTTTACTCTGTGCAGGCACGGCACGTCTTTCAGGACGAATACTTTTCACACTGTATATAATGATCCTGATATAAATCAGATTACTGTATATGATGGACAGCCTTCTAAACAAAATGACAATATGCACAAAGCTCAGATTGATGTTTTGTCAGTCATCAGTCTGGGCCTGTGCACAAAACAGGCTCACAGAACATTCTTCAACAGGAGCTTGAGGTAATTACGATATTCATTTCTCTCCATTATTATCATGGTTTTGTTTACATTTGGTCCTGCCATCACCATCTCATGAGATAATGCACAACGCTGTAGCATCCTGCTGTGTCAATGTTGTTTTTTTTTTACACATATCACGGCAGCAGATTTCCAATAACGATCCCATTGGTACTACATTAGGAGCCTCTGGAGTCTGAAACCAAGAATCTCAAATTTCTTAATTTTGGGGGAAACAATGGGGTATACAGGGATCCCTCACTTTCCGCAGGTAATTGGGACCGAGATCCCCACGCGACCATCGAAATCTGTGAAGTAGGATCACACACACACACACACCGCAACTGACGTACAGTATATACATGTATATGTGTATATAATATCAATACATACATATTCAATGCTATAAATGCGCGTGCACACACGGATGCGGACCTCAACAACAATATAATTAGTTTTGATGGGAGGTTTTGGGTTGTTTTTTGTTTTGTGCTAGGTTTTTTTTTTTCTTTTTTTTTTTGGCATATTTTGCCTTTTTTTTGTGGCATTTTCCTTAACTTTTTTCCCCCTATTCTTCCCTAATTTCCTTATATTTTAATTCGATGAATATTTAAAAAAAAAAAGTGATGCACTGAAGCCGCTTGAATTGAAGCGCGAAGTAGCGAGGGATCCCTGTACTGTAACGCTTCATCCACATGGGAAGTGATGAGCAACAAGCAACCAGGCAAAGGCAGTGAAAGGCAGTGAACTGAATAATGAGAGGCAGCCACACTGATGCCATTCCTGAACCAGCAGGAAAAGCATGTGGTGGTGGGGGGAGTGGGCAGCACCTAACCCTCAACTGCTCTGTGTGTGTGTGTGTGTGTGTGTGTGTGTGTGTGTGTGTGTGTGTGTGTGTGTGTGTGTTCTCATTTTAAATGTATTAAATGTCGAGGTAATATAGGAGGAGTGTATCAAAATAAAATTTAAAAAGTTTTAAATGAGAGCGATCTGTTTAACTGAGCTGAACTTTCATGAGCCGTGATTCATTTATTTAATTTGTAAGCCGCTTACTCCTAATTAGGATCACTGGGCGGCTGGGGCTCGTCTCAGTCAAATCTGGGCGAGGGTTGGGTACAACCTGGAGTTTGTTCTCTGAACACTTGTATGGGAATCTTTCAGGTACTCCGGTTTCCTCCCACAGTCCAAAAACCTGCATATTATGCTAACTGACTGTTCCAAATTGCCCCTAGGTGTGAGTGTGATTGGTTGTTTGTGTGTGTGTGTGTGTGTGTGTGTATGTGTGTTTGTGTGTATGTGTTTGTGTGATGTTGTGTGTGTGTGTGTGTGTGTGTGTGTGTGTGTGTGTGTGTGTGTGTGTGTGTGTGTATGTGTATGTGTGTGTGTGTGTGTGTGTGTGTGTGTGTTGTCCCTGCAATGGTTGTTTGGCATGTACCTTGCCTTTGCAACCTGGGTAAGATTAAATGACTTGGCAACCGTGTGAGTGAGTTGATGATGCTCAGCAGCCTCTGTGCTATACTTGCTGCCTGATAATAACAAGCCATTCATTCTGCTCTAAATATAAAAATATAAACTTATAGTTACCGCTAATATAAGCTATTAATTAGTGAAATTGCCAGATAGTGCTCATGATGGGTGTACACTTCATGTAGGGAACTGCTCATGATTTCACTCGGAAATATTTGGAAGCAGGAAACATACGATATGGTTGCCTAGGCAACCAGACATGGCCGTGAGCACTGATTCATCAGTAATTTCGCAAAGTGATTCGCATGTCAGGCAGTGCTGGCCCTGTGATGGACTGACAAGTTGTTCAGGGTGTAGCCTGTCTTTGCCCAGAGTTGACTGAGGTAGGCTTCAGTTACCTGATGACATGAATAGGATTAAGTGGCTTAGAACATGAATGAATGTATGAATGAATTTACATTCGCCTGATTAAATTATTTATTTAGCGGTACTGAAAGTCAACAGGTTGTCACTGTCCCACCCTCACCCCCAAGCCCCAGTGCAGCTAACTGGGTTACCAGAGGCTGGCCGTGTCTCTCACTGTCCATGGTGTGAGTTCAGTTCATTTTCTGTAACCGCTTAATCCTAATAAGGGTCGCAAGGAGGCTGACGTCCATCCCAGCTGACTTTGGGCAAGGGCAGAGTACACCCCGGACAGCTCGCCAGGCCATCGCAGGGCGGAAACATGCTGATGGCTTTGCAGCTTCTCTTGTCGAAAGTCAGCAATGGTTCTTTTACATGAGCCTCACACCATAGACAGTGAGAGACATGGCCGGCCTTCGATAACCCAGTTAGCTGCACTGGGTGGGGGTGTGGGTGGGGGTAGTGACAACCTTGTTGAGAGTGGGACTCGAACCCCCAACCCTTGGATCAGCAATCCGGCTACCGATACCATTAGACTAGCCCACCACTGCCCCTTCTATGGTGAGATGTTCATGTAAAAGAATCATTTCTGACTTTCAACAAGAGTAGCTGCAAAGCCGTCAGCATGTTTCCGCCCCGCGATGGCGTGGCGAGCTGTCGAGGATGTGCTCTGCCCTCGCCCAGAGTCGGCTGAGATGGGCGCCAGCCTCCCAGAGACCCTAATTTAGATTAAACGGGTATAGAAAATGAACGAATAAACTCGAATGTCACCCAAATCTATGTTGCTGATGGTTTCCTGCGTCAATGCTACGTCATTGAGGATTTTGCGTGTGACACACGATGAAGACACCAAGGTTTGTTTTTTCTTTGCTTTAACACTTCCTTTGCCTGTTTGTATTGATCTGATGAAATTGAAGCACATCCAAGGTTGCTATAATATAAGTTATACCAATGACAATGAATTGACGAACATGAATTAGCCTTGAGGGGTTTTTTGTTTTCATTCGGAATCGCAGCCCCCAAAAAGCTTTTTTTTTTACTATAATACTTGCGCTGCCTTTTTTGTTGTTGTTGTTGTTGTTGTTGTTGTTGTTGTTGTTGTTTATGTGATATGGGTGTATTTGGACTGCTGCCATACCACAGGAATTTTAGCATGAATTTAAGTGGTAAGAGTGGGCTGGTTTTGGGGGCGGGGGGGGGGGGTTGTTGTTTGTTTGTTTGGGGTTTCCACTCCCCCTCACAGTTTTTCATAAAAGAAGCTACTTTTCGAGTGGACCAGCTCATACAGTTGTCGCATTTCAGTGTGAATACCAGAAACAATGCATCCCGCATGCACGATGACCTTGGCTGTAATAACATGAGTGTGACGCCTCTTACCACGCTTCCCACACAAACAAACACACTCCTGTAATAAAAACGTAACCGTCACCACCGTTGCACCTCTCCCGCCCACATTTGGTGGCCCGCTGCCCTTTCCCCACAGCGAAGCTAAAATGCGATGAATGAACTGTAATCTGCAACAGATCTTTCATCCACCATCCAGTACTTCCAACTGCGCATACCGCCAGGACAAGTACGCCCACTGTTCTGCCATGGTGTAGAGCTGCGATATGGACCAACCAGCGGCACAGCACACAAAAAACCCATTTGTCCTTCAAAATAAAGCCTGCAGCACCAGAAGCCAGCCTCAAAGAGATGGACCTGCCGCAGGCATCGCAGTGGTCAGGGCCAGTCTTCAAAAGAGCTGTGCTTCCTTTTCCGGCCAAACCACTAAATCACCAAAGCGTTCCACCAGACTGTTTTCAAGGATGCCTTCTTGTTTGTGCAATCCAGCAGAAGCACATTGATTTATAATCTACTGGGCAGCTGGCGAGTCCGATGCTGGGGGCGGAAGATGTTAAGATTCTTGCAAGTGAGGTCATTTGTTGAGTATTCAAACACATGGCTAACTGTTTAGTGTATAATCTTTCAGCCAACCAAGCGGGTTGGTAAGAGCAGATGATCCTGAGGTTCTGTTCAACGCCCTTCATTATGCACTTCATAGTCAGAGAACACAATCAAACACTTTAGGTGCGGTGGGTTAAACTCCTGTGTCCTCGACCTGCTGCGCCCTGAGGAGGAGTTAACATGTAACAAAGTGAGTCTTTTCTTTCAGCTCTCGTTTACAAAACAAAAACAAACACTCCAGTTTGTGATTACTGAAAGCAGTTAGATTTACAGTGCGGTATTGTAAGAATCTAAAATGAAGCCCTCGTACCTGTGTTCATTATTTAAGCAACATGCTTCACTGTTATTGTGTGATGCATCTGTACTGGCTTCAAGGTGACTTTGAGGCTCGGCATCATCTGTGTCTTCACGTCGCCTTTCTGCACAGCACAGTTTTCGCCGAAGCACCTACAAGATTGAGAAATCTAAAATTCCATTTCAAGTATACAAAATACATATTTTAAAGTATACACTGTGTGTATACACACAAACACACACACATATATATCTATATATGTGAGTGTATATATATATATATATACGTATGTGTATATATATATATATATATATATATATATATATACACACGCACGGTGGCGTAGTGGTTAGCACGTCCGCCTCACAGCAAGAAGGCCTGGGTTCGATTCCCGGCCTGGGCGTTTCTGTGTGGAGTTTGCATGTTCTCCCTGTGCTTGTGCGGGTTTCCTCCGGGTGCTCCGGTTTCCTCCCGCAGTCCAAAGATGTGCACTGTAGGTTAATTGGCTGTTCTAAATTGACCGTAGTGGCACTGCTGCATCTCCTGCAGCGGCACTGGAACCCAGTCGTATCGGCATTTGCCCTTCCATTGGATCCTTCCGGTGGCGCCGAGACAGGGGGGGACTTGCTGCTTGGGTAACAGCCTGTCCCTCATTACTCCCTACCCAGGCTCTGTGCACTGGTGGGTATCGAGCGCAGCCATAGTCCTTCGGGACTGACGGAGGCCTACCATACACACACACACACACGCATATATATATATATATATATATATATATATATATATATATATATATATATATATATATGTGTGTGTGTATATATATATATATATATATATATATATACCTTCTTTTCCTTTTGGCTTTTCCCTTCAGGGGTCGCCACAGTAAACCATCCGCCTCCATCTCACCTGATCCTCTGTATCTTCTACTCTTACTCCAACTACCTTCATGTCCACCTTCACCACATCCATAAATCTTCTCTTTAGTCTTCCTCTAGACCTTCTGCCTGGTAGTTCCAACCTCAGCATCCTACTACCAATATACTCACTATCCCTCCTCTGTACATGTCCAAACCATCTCAATCTAGCCTTTTTGACTTTGTCTCCAAAACGTCTTACATGTGTTGTCCCTATGATGTGCTCATTCCTAATCCTATCCATCCTCGTTACTCCCAAAGAGAACCTCAACATTTTCATCTCTGCTACCTCCAACTCTGACTCCTGTCTTTTCCTCAGCGCCACTGTTTCTAAACCATACAACATCGCTGGCCTCATAACTGTCTTGTACACTTTTCCCTTCATATATATATATATATATATATATATATATATATATATATAAAATATATATATATATATATATATATATATATATTTATTTATTTATTTTTGCTTTGCTTTTAAAATCCCTGTCCACAGAAAAGTGGTATACATTTACATTTGTACAATATAGAGTACACTGAGCATACAATATAGAGCATGTCTACCACACAGCAAGAAGGTCCTGGGTTTGATTCCCAGGCTCGAGGTGTTTCTGTGTAGCCTTTGCATGTTCTTCCTGTGCTTGCATGGGTTTATTCCAGGTATTCTGATTTCCTCCCGCAGTCCAAAAACATGCACAGTCGGCCAATTGTCTGTTTCGAATTGTCCCAAGGCATTAGTGTGAATAATTGCGTGAATGTGTTTGCCCTGCGATGGTCTGGCGAGCTGTTCAGAGTGTACTCCTTCCTCACCCAGAGTGGGCTGAGATGGGTGCCAGCTTTCCCGTAACCATAATTAGGATTAAGGTTTAAAAAGGAATGAATGAATGAATAACAGCCTGTTCAATTATCTCCAATGAGCTGAGCCACTGAGCGTTATTAGGATTAATGGAGACGAATGTGATAGTCACAGCAGAAAAATGCATGGTGCAATACGTATATATACATATCTTCTTCCTAGAAGAAGAAGATATATGTATATATATATATATATATATATATATATATATATATATACACACACAGTATATATATATATATATATATACTGTATATAGATAGATAGAGATATATGTATATAGATAGCTAGAGAGAGAGAGAGAGAGAGAGAGAGAGAGAGAGAGAGAGATATACCTAACCCAGTGTCGTTAATTGGTTCCAGGAGAGATGACTAAAGCAGACAAACGACTTAAATCGAATTGGCCCGTAACCTAGGCTAGGCTATGCCAAATTTACATGTAAAAAAAAAAAATATATATATATATATATATATATATATATCTTCTTCTTTCTTCTTTTCCTTTCGGCTTTTTACACACATTTGATTTGGCAGAGGTTTTTTTATGTCAGATGCCCTTCCTGACACAACTCTTTAGCAAGGGACAGAAACAAGCTGACGGCTTTGCAGCTATGCTCCTCTTTTTACGAAATTCAGCAATGGTTCTTTTACATGAACCTCTCACCATAGACAGTGAGAGACATGGCTGGCCTTTGATAACCCAGTAAGCTGCACTCAGGGGGTGGAACGACTCGAACCTCCAACTTTATGATAAGAGATCCTGCACCCTATACCACTAGGCCACCACTGCCCTCTAAATATATATATATATATATATATATATATATATATATAATAAAAATAAAAGGACAGGACAAGACTTTCTATTGAAACTCCATTTATCACTACAGAAAGTTGTCCTGTCCTCTACCAAAAAGTATTGAGCACTCTCCTACGGAAGGATCTACTCAGAAAATCATATGTATATATATATATATATATATATATATATATATATATATATATATATATATATATATATATATATATATATACACACACACACACACACACACACATATATATATGTGTGTATATATATATGTGTGTGTGTGTATATATATATATATATATATATATATATATATATATATATATATATATATATATATATATACTATAATATATTAATATACTAAATATATATAATACAGTATATGACTATCATGACATAACAAAATTTTAATTTTTTAATTTTTCATGTAATTTTTTTGAAAACCTACATATAATTGAGAAAGACTTAACTTGAAACAAATTATGTCCAGGTATACCTGTATATATATATATATATATATATATATATATATATATATATATATATATATATATATATATACACACACACAGTGGTATGAAAAAGTATCTGAACGTTTTGGAATTTCTCACATTTCTGCATAAAATCACCATCAAATGTGATCTGATCTTTGTCAAAATCACACAGATGAAAAAACAGTGTCTGTTTTAACTAAAACCACCCAAACATTTATAGGTTTTCATATTGTATTGAGGATAGCATGCAAACAATGACAGAAGGGGAGGAATAAGTAACTGAACCCTCTGCCTCAGGAGAGTTAAAGAGCAATTGAAACCAATTTTTACCAAACAATGTAAGTCAGGTATGTGCAGTATAATCATAGTAATACAGTATATGGTTGTAAGCTATAACATTAGTGTACGATAATAACCAGAGTACCAATCAATACAGTACATTGAGTAATTTAAACTATTTTAAATGATATCATCAATGCAAGATAATCAAATACTGTAACCAACTTCAGCACTTGTGCGCCAGACTTTAAAAAATGATAAACCTACAACACTACAGTCATTGTTCTGTCTACATCCACGATCGTTGCCAGCTGTGTTGCTCAGTAACCAATGCTTACTGTTAACAGACAGTGGTGTGCCAGAAGTACTGTTTATTGTGCATATAATTAATGCTAAATGCAACTATTTATAGGAAACTAAACATGACATGAGTGTTCAAATAAATTTTGTGGACTTACGCTGTATATAAAGATTTAATGAATTCAGATGAGGAAACTGGTGGTGCTTATGAAACATACAGGATGCTCACTGCTGATTGGCTACAGTTTGCTTCACTCTGAGTGACTGCAGAAAATTGTGAGTGAGATGAGAGTATTTTACATATGCAGACTACTCATCGCCCACTCATTTGCTGAACCGCTTCATTCCATTAAGGTCGAAAAGAGAATGGAGCCTATCTCAGCCGACTCTAGTAAACGTGGGAAACAACCTGAATAGCTCGCCAGACCATCACTGGGTCTCACACACACACACACACACACACACACACACACACAACAACAACAATTCACATTAACACTCACACCTAGGTCCCCAGTGCAGCTAACTGGGTTATCAAAGGCCAGCCATGTCTCTCAATGCCAATGGTGAGAGGCATGTAAAAGAACCATTGCTTTTATCAAGAATAAGCAGCATAGCATATTTCTGCCCTGTGATGGTCTGGCGAGCCATCCAGGGTGTACTCTGCCCTCGCCCAGAGTTGGCTGAGATGGGCTCCAGAATGAATGATGACTCACACCTAAAGGCAATCTGGAACAGCCAGTTATGCTACTGTTCATGCCGTTTGACTGTGGGAGGAAACTGGTGTACACAGAGGAAACCCATGTGCAAATTATTTTACACATATTAATATGAGTATCTGAATTATGAAAAGGTGCCTACAGGATGTCGGGTTAATCAAAGAGTGAAAAAAAAAAACAATTACTTGTCAATAAAACAAAATAGGTAAATCTGGAGCAAATATGTCTCAACAGGCAAAGAAACCCTGATGGCAATTCTTTTTTTCCTCGTTATTTTGCAGGCACTTTGCTTGTCCAATCAGGAAACAGCATGTGACATTCATAAGCACCTACTGATCCTGTTTTGAATTAATAATGATGTGCTTTTTAATTAATTTATTCATTTATTCATTTTCTAAGCCACTTAATTCTAATCAGGTCCTCGGGAAAAAGCTGGCGCCCATCTCAGATGACTGTGCAAATTCAGAATACACCCAAGACAGCTCACCAGGCCACTGCAGGGCCAAAACACATACAATCATTCAGACTCACACCTAGGGGTGACATAGAACAGCCAATTAGGTGAATGTGGGTGTTTTTGGACTGTGGGAGGACGCACAGGGAGAGCACACAGACTCCACAGCAAAATACAACAGCCCAGGAATCGAACCTAGGACCTTCTTGCTGTGATGCGGACGTGCACCACTGTGCCATTCGTGTTTTTAAATTTCCTATCATAATTTCGTTTACTTATTTCCTTTTGATTAAATTTGTTTATTTTTTTATTTAGTTATTGTGTTTTGTGTTTATACGCTACAGTAAAACTCAGCAATTTAAAAAAAAATACATGGAGATTTTCTTCTTTTTCCATGAAATACCATCTTCTATTCTGTATGTAATTTCATGGAAGAGAATGAAAGAGGGACTTAACTGTTCTAAGAAGGAGTGCAACTGCAGCAACACAGGGAATGATGATTAACGCTAGAACGCCCGGGATCGCTCTGTTAATCGTACGCCGATCTGTGAAGACACAACAGCACAGTCACACCGGGGTCATGTATGGGCATGAAGTTCAAAATCTATTATCAGTGACATCACATCATTGTCATATAATCTACTGCTTATGACTGGGCATGTTTTCAGTGAAATTGGCTTGTACTGCATTTGGAGTGGGTGTGCGTGCATGTGTGCGTGCATGTGTGCGTGTGTGTTGGTCTCACCTGAGAGAGCTGTAGATGTAGTAGGGGTGGGGCATGGAGGAGGAGTACAATCAAACTGACGGGGTGTTGAGGCAAATGTTACGAGAACCTCTTTGACGTGGTCAAAGTAGCGCCTGGTGGACCATCGTGCAGTTCGGTAATGACACTTAAAGATCTGCATTGTTGACTCCTGAGCCAGACATAACATCGTATGTTTTGTCTAAAGTCAGTTATACACCGAGGTTTATAAAATTAATGAAAACTAACACTCCCAGTCACATTTTATAACAGGAATAAAAATGACTTGAAAAAATCTAGACATGAACAACGCAACATAACTTTACACTTTTCCCCAATCTTCACTATAGCTGTGAGGACACTTTGGATCTAAAGATGAGACAACCACAGAAGGCTCCAGAAAATAGCAGTAAAGTTCAGTACAGACGCTCCCCGACTTACGTTTTTAATTGGTTCCGGACGGCCGAACGTAAGTTGAAAGTGAACGTAAGTAGTTACAGTGACGTATGACGTATGATGCTCGTACTGTACTATACATCCACAAATACCATTACCGTATCTCATAAAACACCCCAAATCAATTATTATAAACATAACATTGTAAAATATCAAATATATCAAATAATATCAATATTAATTTCAAATAAGTCACTTATTTATACTGAGTCACTTTACGTGAAGCTTAAAACAGCCAATCAACGCTTACAATATGTGAAGCGCTCAATACCGAAAGTAGTGTACGTGCGAAAGTAGTGTACTTGCTGTGGGTTAGACAGACTTCCGGTCTTTCAAGTGCGCAAAGGTGCCGTTGAACTCGTTTAGAACACAGCCTGCACTGATGTGAATCATCAACCATATTTGCTTAGAGTTACAAAAGTCTGTAAAACAGTATAAACACAAAGATCACAGAGACGACGTCTAACACAAGGGTAACACGGTATATCTTCTTCTTTTCCTTTCGGCTGTTCCCTTCAGGGGTCGCCACAGCAAATGATCTGCCTCCATCTCACCCTATCCTCTGCATCTTCTACTCTTACTCCAACGACCTTCATGTCCGCCTTCACCACATCCATAAATCTTCTCTTTGGTCTTCCTCTGGGCCTTCTGCCTGGTAGTTCCAACTTCAGCATCCTACTACCAATATACTCACTATCCCTCCTCTGTACATGTCCAAACCATTTCAATCTAGCCTCTCTGACTTTGTAACACACTATATAACTGAATGTATATATATATATATATATATATATATATATATATATATATATATATATATATAAAACTGAATGTATATATATATATATATATATATATATATATATATATATAAAACTGAATATATAACGATATATATAACTGAATAACTGAATACCTATATATATATATATAAAACTGAACTGGGAAAAAGGAGGGGAACATTTAGTCTGTAGTTTGTAAACAATGGACGCAGCATCATTACGTCATTACGTCAGCGTACTACGTAAGTACTGTACGTCTAAACTCAAAATTTGCCTTTTTTTAAAAAAAAAAAAAACAACCCTAAAATTGAAAAAACGTAAAATGGATGAGCGTAAATTGGGGAGCGTCTGTATAGTAAAAAATAAATAAATAAACAAACACTAAAACTAAACAAACGGGCAGCACGGTGATGTACAAAATCCACCTCACAGCCAAAAAGATCCTGAGTTCGAGTCCCAGGCTCGGCTGTTCCTCTGTGGAATCTGCATGTTGTTGCCATGATTTTTCCCGTTTCCTCTGGTTTCCTTCCACAGTCCACACGCATGCACATCAGGCTGACTGGCCAGTTGTCCCTAGTTGTCAGATGGTGATGGTCGGGCGAGCAGTTCAGGGAGTACCCTGCATTTGTTTAATGTCGGCTGAGACAGGCATCAGCCTCCCAGCAAACCCTAATAGGACTAATCAGTTCGGAAAAATAGTGAAGGAGCGAATGAGTAAAACTAAAGTAAAACCAGTCAAGCCAGGAATCGAACCCAGTCCCTCTTGCTGTGGGGTGGACGCCCTAACCACTACACTACGCAGAGCAACTTACATAAAATAAAAATCTATTATTGAACTGAGCAGATGAGGGTGAAGGTCCTTGCTGAAGGACGTAGCGGTAGTAGTTTGGTGGTACCAAGGCTTGAACCCCCCAATCTTCTGATCAGTAACCCAGAGCCTCAACCTCGGAGCCTCCACTGCTTCAGAATACAATACAGAGACCCCACACTTTCCGCGGTTAATTGGGACCGAGATCCCCCCGCGATCACTGAATTCCGCGAAGTAGAATTCCCCACCCCCACTGACGTATATGTACATGTATATGTGTATATAATATGAATAAATACATATTAAATGCTATAAATGCTTAGAATAACAATTAAACATTCAAAAAATAACACTAATGTTGTTAATGATGTAAATGAAATATAAATACACACACATACAAACGCACACGCACACACGTAGACGTGCACGCACGCACTCAGATGCGCTCCTCAGAAAAATGTAGCGTTTTGGGTTGTTTCTGTGGTATTTTCCTTAACTTTTCCCACTATTTTTCCTTAATTTCCTTCTTTTTTTTAAATGCAATTAATATATATTTTTTAAAAACCACGATGCACTGAAGCCGCATGAATTGAAGTGCGAAGTAGCGAGGATCCCTGTACGAGAAAATCACTTCATGTGCTGTGCGATTTCAGAAGCCCTTTAAGATTGGTCATTTCTTCTCGCACTGCATGAAACATATTCTCAGTAAAATGTTTTCTGTAACAGATCGAGGCTTCGATGGACTGGCAAGCTGTCCAGGGTGTACCCTACCCTTTCCTGGAGTCGGCTGAGATGTGCGCCAGCCTCTCAGCGACCCTCATAAGGATTAAGCGGCTCAGAAAATGAATGAATGAAATGATACCAGACTGAGTGAGAACATTATAAATCCATGTGAGATTTTATGCTGCAGATCCTGATCAGGAAAATTCTCAATAATAACGACACTGTGTTATTTTCAGGATACACATTCATCCATTCATTTTCTGAACCTGTTTATCATAATTCGGCTCGGTGGAGGCTGGCGACAATCTCAGCCAACTTTGGGCGAGGGCAAAGGTTTAGATTAATTTTTTTTTTTTTTTTTTTTTTGGGGGGGGGGGGGGGGGGGTGGTCCCATTCCTCCTTAATTTAGTCGTATCCAATTCCCGCCCATCGCACTCAGGAGCCCGGGTATAGATTAATCAGGATATTTTTCGGTCCATGTTTACATTACGTCTATTCACCATTGGGCAGTGGTGGTCTAGTGGTATAAGGCGCCGGATCGCTGATCCAAAGGTTGGGCGTTCGAGTCCCACTCTCCACAAGGTTGTCACTGTCCTCCCAGTGCAGCTAACTGGGTTATCTGGCCATGTCTCTCACTGTCTATGGTGTGAGACATGTAAAAGAACCATTGCTGACTTTCGACGAGAGTAGCTGCAAAGCCGTCAGCGTGTTTCCGCCCTGCGATGGCCTGGCGAGCTGTCCAGGGTGTACTCTGCCCTCACCCTGAGTTGGCTGGGATGGGCACCAGCCTCCCCGTGACCCTAATTAGGATGAAGCGGTTACAGAAAATGACGAACTATTCACCATTACCAATATCTGTCCTGGGAGTTTTCTGTAATTCGTCATCATATTACACTTTCAGAAAGTTTCCCTCAGTTATCTTCAGTCATAATCGTATCAAACACATGGGTTATTATACACACGTAATTTTTTGTCCAGCAGCAGGATATAAAAAAAAAAAAAAAGTCCTACACTATATTTTAAACCCAGTTTCATTCACTCATTTCATTCAATTCATTCATTTCTGGAGCACGTAATCCTAATTACGATTGCGGGGAGGCTTATGCCCACCTCTGCCGACTCCGGGTGAGGGCAGAGTACACCCTGGTCAGCTCGCCAGGCTATCGCAGGGCAGAAAAACACTGATGGCTATGCAGCTACTCCTGATGAAAGCAAGCAATGGTTCTACCCTGTGAGGGCAGAGTACACCCTGGACAGCTCACCAGGCCATCACAGGGCAGAAACACACTGACGGCTATGCAGCTACTCCTGAAAAATTCAGCAATGGTTCTTTATATGAACCTCTCACCATAGACAGTAAGAGACATGGCCGGCCTTTGATAACCCAGTTAGCTGCACTGGGGGAACAGCAGTGACAACCCAGCTATAGTGAGGCTTATCCCTAAGCTTCAGATCAGTAAGTCAGCACCCTACAACTGGGCCACCACTAGACCAAAACTCAGCTTTAGGAAGATTTATATGAATACAGTATATGATGACTTTGTATTTGAACGACAGTGTAATTTACCAGCTCTTCATTATCGATGGTGAAGCGTAGTCCTTGCAGCATGGTGATGAAGATAGTAATATTTTCTCTGTTGGTTGAAAGGTTCCCAAATTTCAGGGCCAAGTTTTTTAGACTGCTCTCTGCTGGATACAGATTCAAGTGAACCCAGCACGTTCCTCCCTGAAACAACAGAAAAGAAGAAGACTCATAGTCCAGAGAAAAC
>CM045733.1:15322500-15345000 GCA_024760905.1 Plotosus lineatus
CAACTACCTTCATGTCCTCCTTCACCACATCCATAAATCTTCTCTTTGGTCTTCCTCTCGGCCTTCTACTTGGTAGTTCCAACCTCAGCATCCTACTACCAATATCCTTCCTATCCCTCCTCTGTACATGTCCAAACCATCTCAATCGAGTCACTCTGACTTTGTCTCCAAAACCCCTAACATGTGCTGTCCCTCTGATGTACTCATTCCTGATCCTATCCATCCTCGTTACTCCCAAAGAGAACCAACATTTTCATCTCTGCTACCTCCAGCTCTGCCTCCTGTCTTTTCCCCAGGGCCACTGTTTCTAAACCATACAACATCGCTGGCCTCATCACCGTCTTATACACTTTTCCTTTCATTCTTGTCGATACCTTCCTTTCACACATCACACTGGACACTTTTCTCCAACCATTCCAACCTGCCTGCACACACTTCTTCACCTCTTTTCCACACTCTACATTGCTCTGGATTGTTGAGCCGAAGTACTTAATATCCTCCACCTTCCTTATCTCTGTTCCCTGTAACCTCACCATTCCTGTTGGGTCCTTCTCGTTCACACACATGTATTCTGACTTACTGAGGCTAACCTTCATTCCTCTCCTTTCCAGGGCATACCTCCACCTCTCTAGATTGTCCTCCACCTGTTCTCTGCTCTCACTACAGAGCACAATGTCATCTGCAAACATCAAGAACATATATATATATATATATATATATATATATATATATATATATATATATATATATAGGATAGGAGACAGTGACAACCTTGTGGAGAGTGGGACTCGAACCCCCAACCTTAGGATCAGTGATCATGCACCTTTACCACCAGGCCACCACTTCTCGTTCATCAATCCATTACATCAATTGTATTCAATAAAACATTTTGGAACTTTCAGTATCACTAAATAAATAATTTAATTGGGCGAATGTAAATTCATTCATACATTCATTCAGCTTCTAAACCACTTAAACCTATTCGTGTCATGAGGTAGCTGAAGCCTATCTCAGTCGACTCTGGGCAAAGACAGGCTACACCCTGAACAGCTTGCGCGTCCATTATAGGGCCAACACACAAAATCATTTACAGCAGACTCACACCTATGACAAAGTGGAACAGCCGATAAGCGTAATGTATGTTTTTTGGACTGTCGAAGGAAACGGGACTGCAAAGAAGAAACCAGGGCAGTGGTGGCTCAGTGGTTAATGCTCTGGGTTATTAATTACAAAGTTGGCGATTGAAGCCTCAGCACCACCAAGCTGCTTATTGGGCCCTTGAGCAAGGCACTTAACCCTCAACTGCTCCCGTTGTATAAAAATGTAATTCACTCTGGATGAGGGTTTTATGGACAACTGCCAAAATTGAAAATGCAAAGGAAACCCATGCAAGAACAAGGAGAGCATGCAAACTCCAGCCAACTTTTCACAGCTTTTCTGAAACTACAAACTTCTTGCTGAGAGGTGAATGTTCTAATCTCAACACCACTTTGCCAACATGTACATGCATTTTAAAACCTATTTGTGCAATTTTGACCCTGCATAGATTTCAGTCACATAATAATAAATAATTATAACTTGAACATCAGATTCTTGAGTTTTGTATTAAAGATGGATGTTGTATTATTCTGCACAGCTCAAAGAAAATCATTAAAGGTTTACTATCACAGTGGCATTCAAGTCCATGCATGTGTATTAACTTCTAACTGCAATTGAATGAGTAATTTTATCCATTTTTTGATCGAATATCCTGGTCCAGGTCGTGGGGGCAGCAGCTTGAGCAGAGATGCCCCTGCCTCCAGCTCTTCCGGGGGGAAACCCAGTTTATGTTCAATTTCATTCACACTGATTTATTTGAGTCAGTTGATTAGAGTACGTGTACGGGTCAGACTTACCACGTCCTTGGAAATGTAATGAACTCGAATTTTGTAATCCTTGGGAATATTTTCTCTCTGTGGAAAACAAAATTTAAATAAATTAAATTAAATTAAATAATCATAGTAGTAGTAGTAGTAGTAGTAGTAGTAATAGTAATAGTAGTAGTGGTGGTGGTAGTAGCGGTAGTTTTAGTGGTAGTAGTAGTGGTAGTAGTAGTAGTGGTGGTATTAGTAGTAGTAGTGGTGGTGGTAGTAGCGGTAGTAGTAGTAGTAGTAGTGGTAGTTGTAGTAGTGGTGGTATTAGTAGTAGTAGTACTAGTAGTAGTGGTAGTAGTAGTAGTAGTCGTAGTAGTAGTAGTAGTAGTGGTAGTGGTGGTAGTAGTAGTAGTAGTACTGGTGGTAGTAGTCGTAGTAGTAGTGGTGGTACTGGTGGTAGTAGTAGTAGTGGTAGTAGTAGTAGTGGTGGTGGTATTAGTAGTAGTAGTGGTGGCGGTAGTAGCGGTAGTAGTAGTGGTAGGAGTAGTAGTGGTAGTAGTAGTAGTAGTAGTGGTAGTGATGGTAGTAGTAGTAGTAGTAGTAGTAGTAGTACTAGTAGTGGTACTAGTAGTAATCGTAGTAGTAGTAGTGGTAGTGGTGGTAGTAGTAGTAATAGTAGTAGTAGAGTAGTATTAATAGTAGTAGTAATAGTAGTAGTAGTAGTAGTAGTAGCAGCAGTTGTAGTAGTGGTGGTGGTAGTTGCGGTAGTAGTAGTGGTAATAGTAGTGGTAGTAGTAGTAGTAGTAGTGGTGGTAGTAGTAGTAGTCGTAGTAGTAGTAGTAATGGTACTGGTGGTAGTAGTCGTAGTAGTAGTAGTGGTACTGGTGGTAGTAGTAGTAGTGGTAGTAGTAGTAGTCGAAGTAGTAGTAGTAGTGGTAGTGGTGGTAGTAGTAGTACTGGTAGTAGTGGTAGTGGTAGAGTAGTAGTAGTGGTGGTGGTGGTAGTAGTAGTAGTAGTAGTAGTAGTAGTATCAACAACAATATTATCTTTCCATTTTCTGAACTGCTTAAAGTAGGGTCACAGGAAGGCAGACGCCCATGTCAGCTGATTCTGGGCGAGGGCAGAGTCCACCCTGGACAGCTTGCCAGGCCATTGCAGGATAGAAACACGCTGATGGCTATGCCGGCCTCTGATAACCCAGTTAAAGAAAATAATAATAAATTCTATCTATTTACTAATATACAGGCATCAAAGTGGTGCAGTGGTCAGCATGATCACCTCACAGAAAGAAGGTCCTGGGTTCGAGTCCCAGCTCAGATGATTCCAAGTCTTCTTCTACTTTTCCTTTTGGCTGTCCCCTTCAGGGGTCGCCACAGCAAATGATCTGTCTCCATCTCACCCTATCCTCTGCATCTTCTACTTTTACTCCAATTACCTTCATGTCCTCTTTCACCACATCCATAAAGCTTCTCGTTGGTCTTCCTCTGGGCCTTCTGCCTGGTAGTTCCAGCCTCAGCATCCTACTACCAATATATTCACTATCCCTCCTCTGTACATGTCCAAACCATCTCAATCTAGCCTCTCTGACTTTGTCTCCAAAACGTCTTAAATGTGCTGTCCCTCTGATGTACTCATTCCTGATCCTATCCATCCTCGTTCCTCCCAAAGAGAACCTCAACATTTTCATCTCTGCTACCTCCAGCTCTGCCTCCTGTCCCTTCCCCAGGGCCACTGTTTCTAAACCATACAACATCGCTGGCCTCAACACCGTCTTGTACACTTTTCCTTTCATTCTTGATGATACTCTCCTATCACACATCACACCGGGCACTTTTCTCCATCCAGTCCAACCTGCCTGCACACGCTTCTTCACCTCTTTTCCACACTCTCCATTGCTCTGGATTGTTGAGCCGAAGTACTTAAAATCCTCCACCTTCTTTATCTTTGCCCCCTGTAGCTTCACCGTTCCTCTTGGGTCCTTGTCGTTCACACACATGTATTCTATCTTACTGAGGCTAACCTTCATTCCTCTCCTTTCCAGGGCATACCTCTACCTCTCTAGATTTTCCTCCACTTGTTCTCTGCTCCCACTACAGATCACAATGTCATCCGCAAACATCATAGTCCATGGAGATTCTTGTCTAACCTCATCTGTCAGCCTGTCCATCACCATAGCAAACAAGAAGGGGCTGAGAGCTGACTCTTGATGCAGTCCCACCTCCACCTTGAACTCTTCTGTCACACCGACAGCACACCTCACCACTGTCTTACATCTCTCATACATGTCCTACACCACTCTAACATACTTCTCTGCCACTCCAGACTTCCTCATACAATACCACAGTTCTTCTCTCGGCACAAGGCACAATGCAGCTCCCTCTGACCTTCTCTGTACTTCTCTATTAACATCCTCAAAGCAAACACTGCATCTGTGGTGCTCTTTCTTGGCATGAAACCAAACTGTTGTTCACAAATGCTGACCTCTGCCCTTAGTCTCGCTTCCACTATTCTTTCCCATAACTTCATTGTATGGCTCATCAACTTTATCTCTCTGTAGTTGCCACAACTCTGCACGTCTCCCTTGTTCGTAAAACTGAGCACCAGCACACTTCTCCTCCATTCCTCCGGCATCTGCTCACTTTCTAAGACCTTGTTGAATATTCTTGTCAGAAAATCTATTGCTACCTCCCCTAGACACTTCCATAGCTCCACCAGTATGTCATCAGGACCAACTGCCTTCCCACTCTTCATCCTCTTCAATGCCCTCCTCACTTCACCCTTACTAATCTTTGCTACTTCCTGGTCCTCAACAGTCACCCCTTCTACTCTTTTCTCTCTCTCTCTCTCATTTTCCTCATTCATCAGCTCTTAAAAGTACTCTTTCTATCTTCCCAGCACACTTCTGTCATCAGTCAATACATTTCCCACTCTGTCCTTAATCACTCTAACTTGCTGCATGTCTTTCCCATCTCTATTTCTCTGCTGTGCTAACCTGTATAAATCATTTTCTCTCTCCTTACAGTCCAACCTATCATACAAGTCATCATACTCCATCGGTTTGGCCTTTGACACTGCTACCTTCGCCTTACGCTGTGTCTCCCTGTACTCCTGTTTACTCTCTTCGGTCTTCACTGTGTCCCACTTCTTCTTAGTTGACCTCTTCCTTTATACACAATCCTGCACTTCCTCATTCCACCAAATCTCCCTGTCTACTTTCCTTCCAGAGGACGCACCAAGTACTCTCCTACCTGTCTCCCTGATCACATTGGCTGTGGTTGTCCAGTCATCTGGAAGCACTTCCTGACTACCCAAAGCCTGTTTCAACTCCTCCTTGAAGACAACCCGACAGTCTTCCTTTTTCAGCTTCCACCACTTTGTTTTCTGCTCTGCCTTTGCTTTTTTCACCTTCCTCACCATCAGCATCATCCTGCACACCACCATTCTATGCTGTTTGGCAACACTCTCACCCACTACTACTTTGCAGTCACTGACTTCCTTCAAATTACATCACCTACACAAGATGTAGTCTACCTGTGTGCTCCTACCTCCACTTTCATAAGTCACCCTATGCTCCTGTCTCTTCTGGAAGAAAGTATTCACCACAGCCATTTCCATCCTTTTTGCAAAATGTATCAACATCTGTCCTTCTGTGTTCCTGTCCTGGATACCAGACCTGCCCATCACTTCCTCGTCCCCTCTGTTTCCTGCACCAACATGTCCATTGAAGTCTGCCCCAATGACTACTCTTTCACCTCTGGGAGTACCTCATATAACTCACTCCAGAATCTCTCCTCTTCTAGCTCACATCCTGCCTGTGGGGCATAAGCACTAACATTGAACATCACGCCTTCAATTTCTAACTTGAGACTCATCACGCTGTCTGACACTCTTTTCACTTCTAGAACATTCCTGACAAATCCCTCCTTCAAGATGACTCCTCCTCCATTTCTCTTCCCGTCCACACCATGATAAAACAGCTTAAACTCTGTTCCTAAGCTTGTAGCCTTGCTACCTTTCCACCTGGTCTCCTGAACACACAGTATGTTCACCTTCCTCCTCTGCATCATGTCAGCCAACTCTCTAGCTTTTTCTTTCATAGTTCCAACATTCAAAGTCCCTACTCTCAGTCCTAGACTCACGCCTTTCCTCTTCTCTCTCTGCCTACGGACACGCCTCCTGCCTCTCCTTCTTCGACCAGCAGTTGTCCAATTTCCACCAGCACCCTGTTGGTTAACAGCACTGATGGCGGTCGTTGTTAACCCAGGCCTCGACCGATCTTGTATGAATTTCATTTTGATCATTTGCATGAGAATTTTGGCAGAAGTTTTACGCCGGATGCCCTTCCTGTTGCAACCCTCTGCATTTATCCGGGCTTGGGACCAGCGTGAGGGAGAGACACTGGTTTGTGCCCCCCCTCACGGCTGCATCTGCTGCTCAGATGATTCCGAGTAGTTTTCATATTCTCCCAGTGCTTGTGTGGTTTCCCTCCAAGTATTTCAGTTTCCTCTGACAGTCCAAGAACATGTGCAGTAGCCTGATTGGCTGTTCCAAATCACCCCTAGGTGTGAGTGTGAACAGTTGTGTGTGGTTGCCCTGCGATGGCCTGGTAATCTCAGGGTGTACCGAGCCTTAAGCTGAACCTGGA
This sequence comes from Plotosus lineatus, assembly GCA_024760905.1. Lineage (NCBI taxonomy): Eukaryota > Metazoa > Chordata > Actinopteri > Siluriformes > Plotosidae > Plotosus > Plotosus lineatus. Next base: position 15,328,999 of record CM045733.1, read on the forward strand.
TTGTATATACAGTACTGTACATATATGTATATATATATTTGTGTGTTTGTGTGTAGCCATTATTAAAATCAATGCATTATTATAACAGAGAATTAATTTTCCTCATACACGAATTGGTGAATAATACGTATTCTTGCAGTATATCTGGAAAACGAGTACTGAATTCAACAGAGTGTGCAGAACATCAGATCCAGATGTATACAGATAAAGTGCAAACAGCTATAATAGGACACCAGGTAAGTCATAGATGTTAATGAACCCTACTTGGACGTTCCAAAAAAAAAAATTACACCAGTTTATTTGATTCCTGTGATGGCCTGGCGAACTGTCCACGGTGTATCCTGCTCTCGCCCAGAGTTGGCTGAGACAGACGCCAGCCTCCCTGCAACTCTAATTCAGATGATGTGGTTGAAAAAATGAATGAATGAATGACTTCATTTGATTCATATAACATCATATAAGGGGTGTGGTCATCATTAACCAGGAAGTTGATCCAAAAACACTCTGTAATAGGAAAATGCCCTGATTTCTACCTAGTTTTTATAAGGTTATAAAGTTGTCATGAATCATTTATTATGTTAAGGGTAATGTACAGCAAGCAGGTTGTTATTGTGAATTAAAAGCAGACAGGGTGATGCAGAAAGAAAATATTGCCATGGAGGGCCGCATCATTCATTTTCTGAACTGCTTAATCCTAATTAGGCTCACGGGGATCTCAGCACACTCTTGGCGAGGGTAGAGTACACTTTGGACAGGTCACCAGGCCATCACAGGCAATAAATATTTTATTATTTAAATATACAGAGCATAATGATATTCGACACTACTGCTATAAATTACACAATAATGTTTATGTTCATTATGAAAAGCACGAAAGGGTTTTTCAATAAAGTAACATACATTACCAACAACGTCAGCTACTCACTTACTCTGAGAAACCATTCTTGAGATATTCATTACAAATTTGAATTGTGTGTGTGTGTGTGTGTGTGTGTGTGTGTGTGTGTGTGTGTGTGTGTGACAGAGAGAGAGAGAGAGAGAGAGAGAGCGCGCACTGTTACTTCAGATGTTGTATTCATATCAGTTTATTTTATTGATGTCAATTATTGTTTTACTCTGTATAATAATGTTGCTGTCAAATATTAATTATTATAATTATTTATTTATGAATTTAGTGGTAGGCCGGCCGGCCATGTCTCTCACTGTCTATGGTGTGAGGCATGTAAAAGCATTGCTGACTGTCGTCAAGAGCAACTGCGTAGCCGTCAGTGTGTTTCTGCCCTGCGATATTCTGGCAAGCTGTCCAGGGTGTACTCTGCCCTGACCCAGAGTCGGCTGAGACGGGCACCAGCTTCCCCGTGACCCTAATTAGGATCAAGCGGTTCAGAAAATGAATGGATGAATGAATGCGTTGCAATAAGACTGGAACTGAATTCTTCAAGGTCTTTATTTGGAAGACGCCATAAATAAGCACCATATAAATTTACAAATAAAGACCATGTCAACAGTGAAGATCAAAGTAAAGCTCGGTAAATAATGAAAGCATTTTGCTGCAAAATTAACAACAACAAAAATATTGACAAACTGTTTGCAGTCAGTTTTGCTAAAAGGGCTAGTTGTGCTATTTTGGAAAGTGTTGCTGGCTTTTAATTTATTTATTTACATTTTGGGGGACTCACATGTCATCATCAACAATTTTCAGACATGTGTTGAGAATTTCATTGAATTAATTTGGAAGCTTTGATAAGAGGGTAGTGGTGGCCCGGTGGTAAGGTGCTAGATTACCCATCCCAAAGTTGGGGGTTCGAGCCACAATACTGTCCCCCCCCCCCCCCAGTACAGCCAACTAGGTTATCAAAGGCCGGCCATGTCTCTCACTGTCTGTGGAGGGAGGCTCATGCAAATGAACCATTGCTGACTTTCGTCAAGAGTAGCTGAATAGCCGTCGGCATGTTTATGCCCTGCGATGTCCTGGTGAGCTGTCCAGGGTGTACTTTGCCCTTGCCCAGAGTCAGCAGAGATGGGCACCAGCCTCCCTGTGACCCCCATGCCCAAAATGCGGACATGATTATAGTCTCGTGATTATGGTCGTGGGGAGGTTGGTACCCTTGTCAGTTGACTCTAGGTTAAGGCAGGGTACACCATAACCAGAGTCCAGACCATTGCAGGACATATTCGCACTCACAGACTTTGGAACCACTAATCAGCACACTGTTGTGTTTTTGGTGTGTGAAAAAAAAAAAACCAGGATACCCAGAGGAAACCAGGGCAAGCGAGGCGGGCGTGTGCCACCGTGCCACCTTGCCACCTACTAAACATTTCGAGTATTAGGTTAAGGAGTTTTTCCAGCTTCCAGGTGAATCACTAAATAAAGGAAGGTAACACCAATTAATAATGGTACAGGTTCAACGCCCAGTTACTTAAAATGCACAGAAATAGATCAGAAACCAATCACAGAGGGACGTGAGCACATGTCACGAATCTCACCAGGGTGTCTAATGTGGCCACATCGTCAGTCAAAGGGCTTCCAAACACACCAGAGCAGACGACAAGCCCGGAAAATACCAACACCAACACACATGCGCACCCTCCGACCTGTCAGAAGGTGAGAAGAAAGTGATCACAACCCAGGTGAGTTACAGGTGTCGGCTCACGGTGGACAGTTAAGAAATAAGAGCACACCTGTGCATGTAGGAGGACACACACACACGCACACACACACACACACGCTGTGTTTTTTATTGAAGGAGTAAAAGTGCGCCTCTTACCTTGATCTCCTTCATGTGGACCATGAGCCTTCCAACAATTCTCCTCTGATCTTCTACCTTCTCCGTTTTCTCCGACAGCGGTATGCAGGCATGATTCCACTTGCAAGTGCACACACATCAATGATCCGAAATCAGGCTGGAAAAGAACCGCGCGCGCGCGCGCGCACGCGCGCCTTGGTGCGTCGGTGTGCGTGCGTCGATCTAGAATGAGCGGCGTTGCGTCCCAGAGCGCGCGCGCTCTGAAAGCCCTGAGGGTACGAGGTGCTTGGACTGGACTCAAAACCACATTCCAGTCACTCCACGTTATCAAACACGACACACCGCTGGAGTTTTCAGAGCGAGCACGGGTTCTGACCCGTGCGCGTCATCGGGTCCGCCCACTTGAATGGATTCTCCAATATGCAAATGATGTGATTCAGTCCAGTGAGTGATGTTAGGATGTGCAGTAAATTGTAATGTTTCAAAAACGAAGCTTCAGCACGCACCCAGATCAGCTGCTTGCCTTTGAGCTACTTCAGATGAAAGTGTTTTGAAGTTCAAATATTTGAATGACTCACTGAAATGTCAGTCTGCAGGTGATGGAAATGACTAACCAGCAATTACTACAGCATGAGACTGTTCCTGACAGAACATCCTGATGACCTGCCAGTTAGTAAAATATGTTGATGGAAAAATACCAGTGGTGGACCTGAGAAGAACTTCATATCCACTGCCACTTCAAACCCAGTGTTCCTGAGAAGGACTTTATATCCACTGCCACCTCGAACCCAGTGTTCCTTCGAAGAACTTTATATCCACTGTCACCTTAAACCCAGTGTTCCGATGATTGACTCCATATCCACTGCCACCTAAAACCCAGAGTTCCTGAGAAGAACTCCATATTCACTGCCATCTCAAACCCGGTGTTCCTGAGCAGAACTTCATATCTACTATCTCTTCAAACCCCGTGTTCCCGAGAAGAATTCCATACCCACTGCCACTTCAAACCCATGGTTCCTGAGAAGAACTTCATATCCACTGCCACCTCGAACCCAGTGTTCCTTCGAAGAACTTTATATCCACTGTCACCTTAAACCCAGTGTTCCGATGATTGACTCCATATCCACTGCCACCTAAAACCCAGAGTTCCTGAGAAGAACTCCATATTCACTGCCATCTCAAACCCGGTGTTCCTGAGCAGAACTTCATATCTACTATCTCTTCAAACCCCGTGTTCCCGAGAAGAATTCCATACCCACTGCCACTTCAAACCCATGGTTCCTGAGAAGAACTTCATATCCACTGCCACCTCAAACCCAGTTGTTCCTGAGAAGGACTTGATATCCACCGCCACCTCAAACCCAGTGTTTCTGAGAAGAACTTCATATTCACTGCCACCTCAAACCCGGTGTTCCTGAGCAGAACTTCATATCTACTACCTCTTCAAACCCCGTGTTCCCGAGAAAAATTCCATACCCACTGCCACTTCAAACTCATGGTTCCTGAGAAGAACTTCATATCCACTGCCACCTCAAACCCAGTGTTCCTGAGAATAGCTTCATACCCACTGCCACTTCAAACCCACGGTTCCTGAGAAGAACTTTATTTACACTGCCACCTCAAACCCAGTGTTCCTGAAAAGAACTTCATTTCCACTGTCACCTAGAACCCAGTGTTTTCATGATGGACTCCATGTACACTGCCATCTCAAACCCATTGTACCTGAAAAGAACTTCATATCCACTGCCACCTCAAACCCAGTGTTCCTATGATGGATGCTGTATCCACTGCCACCTCAAACCCAGTGTTCCTGAGAAGAAATTCATATCCACTGCCACTTCAAACCCAGTGTTTCTATGATGGACTCCTTATCCACCGCCACCTCAAACCCAGTGTTCCTGAGAAGAATGTCATATCCACTGCCATCTCAAATCAAGTGTTCCTGAGCAGAGCTTCATATCCACTGCCACCTGAAACCCGGCATTCTTGGGATGGACTCCAATTTAACTGCCATCTCACTCTCAGAGTTACAGGATAGACCTTGTATCCACTATCACCTTTTCCTAGTGTTCCCAGGATATACTCAATATCCATTACTATCCTCCTTCCAGTGTTCCTAGGATAGACTTCATATCCAAAACCAACCATCTTGTTCCCAGAGTTCCTGGGATGTACTCAATATTCACTGCCACATCACTCCCAGAGTACCTGGGATAAACTCTGCATCCACTGTCACCTTAACCCCAGTGTCCCCAGGATAGACTTCACATGTACTCCCACCTAACTCCCAGTGTTCTCTGGATCGACAACACATTCGCTGCCATGCCAATCCCACTATTCCTGGGATAGAATCCATACCCACTGCCACCTCATTCCTAGTGTTCAGGATAAACCTGGTATCCACTGCCACCCCAATCACATGGTTTGTGGAATACACTTCATATCCACTGCCACCTCCATATTCACTGCCAGTGTTCCCAGGATATGGGACTATGGATTTTGTACCCACTACCACCTTATTATTCTATAGTTCTCCCAATAGACTTTGCATCCACCACCACTTCACTCCCAGAATAGACTCTATATCCTCTATATACTCCACGCCCACCCTGACCAACATAACGCATTTACTCAAGATGAATGAACAAATTATGCCAACCAAAATAAAGCGAATTGAAATCAGATGCTTGAGTTTGAAAACATTTGCTTAACTAACATGATCTGACACTTCTTATCCGTTTTATCAATTTAACCTCATGACCCAAATTATAGACTAAACAGTCTGAGCTGTCTGAACACTCTTGTCCTAACAATGGCATTTTGTACGCATGAAATTAAACATATATAATCAGGCTCATGGTGCATTAAGCAGTGTGGCAAAAGAGTGAGTGATAAAGTTCTATGGTACTTCTACTACCCCAATGGTTCTTTTCCTATAAGAGCATTCTGCTACAAGTTTTAAATATGTATGACTTGTGTATTCAAGCTCTCAGGAGGGTGATGGGAATCCAGAACTGAAATGGTCATGTCCCTGCTTAAAAACAACTTTGATATTCTGTAGGAAATCAACAAAATCTTTCTTTACTGGTTTACCAGGACGTACAGTATAAATAAAGATGAAACACTGGGGGGGGGGGGGTCACTATAGCTCAATGTCGTAGTGTTATGAATCAGAGCTCCAGATGTTAGGCAGCACCACTGCATAGAGAAGTGGACTATTTCTGATTCTGCTTGAGCCAGTCAGATGAAATGTACACTAGGGGTTGCTATCTCGTAGCTTACCACCACCACCATCATCATCATCATCATCATCATCATCATCATCAGCCTGTCATGCCACTGCAGGCAGATGGCCTCCACAACCTTCATAGTTGTGGGTATGAACCATAACTCACCGCGCTGGTTCAGTGCGGGTTGGCGAGTGGTTTGAGTAGAAACACGCTGACGGCTTTGCAGCCTACGCTTTACAAAAGTCAGCGATGGTTCTTTTACATGCCTCTCACCATAGACAATGAGAGACATGGCCCGCCTTTGATAACCCAGTTAGCTGCACTGGGGGGGACAGTGACAACCTTGTGGGGGACTCGAACCCCCAACCTTAGGATCGGCGATCCTGTGCCTTAACCACTATAGAACACTAATTACAAGCTCTCGCTCTCACACACACACACGCACACACACACACACACACACACTGGGTTTGTGTGTGTGTGTGTGTGTGTGTGTGTGTGTGTGTGTGTGTGTGTGAGAGAGAGAAAGAGAGAGAGAACAAAATACAGGACGATAATGAGGGTCAATACACACTTCTGCTCTCATCATCAGAAAGAGCCCTCAATCTCTAATGGGATTATTAATTCTATTCATTTATTCATTTTCTAAAACACTAATCCTAATTAGGGTTGTAAGGGGACCGCGCCCATTTCAACTGAATCTGGGTGAGAGCAGGGTACACCCTAAACAACTCAGCAGACTGTTGCATGGCAAACACACACACACACACACACACACTCGATCTGAGGGCAATCTGGAACAGTCACTTCACCTACTGTGTATGTTTTTGGCCTGTCGGAGGAAACCAGAGTCCCCGGATGAAACCTCACAAGTACAGAGAAAACTTACAAACTTCTCCCAGATGTGCCCTGAGCCCATGAATCGAACCCGGGACCCCCATGCTATGAGACGGCTGTGCAAATCACTGCACCACAATGCCATGAGATTGATGATTGTTCTCCATTTTTGCAGAACAGAAGCATGAAATATAAACATGTATACACAAATCATCTATACCGGTTATCAGGCGGGGTCGCAGGAGGAGCTGGAGACGACCGCAGTAGACCTTGGGTGTCAGGTGGGGGACATGCACTGTGAGCAGCTCACCAATCTATTACAGGAGTAACACGGATGCAATCAACTATTCACTGACAAATTCACACATTTGGGAAATTAAAAGTAACCTGTTGGCATAATGTGGGTGTGGAAAGAAGACAGAGTGCCCAGAGGAACGCACACAGGCACTATGAGAGCGTGCAAAGTTCACATTTCGCCAAAATTCAAACCCAAAACCTACTTGATGTGAGGCAACAGTGTTATCCACTGCACCCACTCTGTTAATCCAATCACTTGATATATTGTAAATAAATAAATAAATAGCATTACATAAATATATACAGTACAGTATATGGCAAATGTTTTTTGAACTCCCGGCCATCGTACACACTAGGGCTGCAGGAAGGCTGGAATCATCCCCGACACATGGCGAACGTGGGGTACACCCTGAACAGCTTACTAGACTATCACAATGCCAACACACACATACACACACACACACACACACACACACACACACACACATTGGGGAAATTTGAAACCGTGAAGCAGCCTGTTGTGCTTGTCTTTGGACTGTTGGAGGAAACTGGAATGTCTGAAAGAAACATGTAGTGATCCCACGCGACTTCCTGCTTCAGTTTCTGCGGCTACAGTGCATCATGGGTTTTTCAAAAATATTCATCGAAAAATAAAAAAAATAAGGAAATTAAGGAAAAATCGAGGAAAAGTGAAGGAAAATGCTAATTATGGAAAAAAAACCCCAAACAAACAAAAACAAAAAACAATCCAAAACTCCCCAACGAAATTACTTACTTTTTTATGAGGTGCGCATCTCTGTGTGTGTACAGGGATCCCTCACTTTCCACGGTTAACGGGGACCGAGACCCGCCACGACCACTGATTTCCGCGAAGTAGGATCGACCCCCCCCCCGACTAGTGTATACGTCCATGTATATGTGTATATAATATTGATAAAATACATATTCAATGTTTGCTAGCTATCTATCTATCTATCTATCTATCTATCTAGTGCAGTGGTTCCCAACCTGGGTTCGATCGAACCCTAGGGGTTCAGTGAGTCGGTCTCAGGGGTTCGGCAGAGCCTCTGCCACGGAGGTCAAGACACACCCGACTCATCATGTCAATTAGTGATGACACGCCCCGCTTGGCCATCACTGGCTGCAGATGATCACATTACATTGCTTGGCCAATCAGTGCCGCGGGGAATTTAGCGCGCTCAGTAGTCTATGTATGAAGTCGTGAGATTTTTTCGGAATATTTTAATCCATACTAACTATGTCAAGCAAATAAAGAAAGTGGTTGGACGAATATGTACAACATGGATTCACATGCATCACAGAACGTGATGGGACTCAGCATCCAATCTGAATGATTTGCAATGCCAAGTTGAGCAACTCTAGTCTCGCACCGGCAAATCTAAAGGAATACTTCGTGAAACTGCATGGAGATGGGAATACAAGAACACAACAGTACCTATGTCTTGAATTTGTAAAAAATCATATTTTTATTTTTCACTGATGAAGGGTTCGGTGAATGTGCATATGAAACTGGTGGGGTTCGGTACTGCCAACAAGGTTAAGAACCACTGAGATAGTACCTGAGTCGTAGGACGACCATTGGTGACCCGCCATGAAGGATAACACCCTGGTTATCATCTTCATGGAGGTTTTCTTGGCAGGATTAGTGCAGTGCTTTGCCATTGCCTTCTGCACGATGTGAACCTACGGGAAATTTAGAACGACCAATTAACCTACTGTGCATGTTTTTGGATTGTGGGAGGAAACCCACGCAAGCACGGGGAGAACATGCAAACTCCACACAGAAACACCCAGGCCGGATATCGAACCCAGGCCTTCTTGCTGTGAGGCGGATGCGCTAACCACTACGCCACCGTGCCACAATGCTATAAATGTTTATAATAACAATTAAACATTCAAAAATAATGCATAAGATGTAAATAAAGTATAAATACACACACATACAGACGCGCACACTCACAGATGTGCATCTCACATAAAAATGTAAGTAGTTTTGTTGGGTTGTTGTTTTGTTTTTGTTTACCTCAGTGCAGCTAACTGGGTTATCAAAGGCGGGCCATGTCTCTCACGGTCTATACTGAGATAGCTGCAAAGCCGTCAGCGTGCTTCCGCCCCTTGCGAAAGGGTTGTGACAGGAAGGGCATCCAATGGAAAAACCCATGCCAAATCAAATGTGCGAATCAGATGATTCGCTGTGGCGACTCTCAAGAATGGGAAAAAGCCAAAAAGAAAATAAGTTGTTTTGTTTTTGTTTTGTTTTGTTTTTTGCATAATTGGCCTTATTTTGAAGCATTTTCCTCATGTTTTTTCCCTATTTTTTCAATTTTTCGATGAATATTTTTGAAAAAGCCGCAAAAACTGAAACACGAAGTATAACGGGATCACTGTATTTATATTTTATTTACATCTTATACATTATTTTTGAATGTTTAATTGCTATTATAAGCATTTATAGTGTTGAATATGTATTTATTGACATTATATACACATATACATGTACGTACACGTCAGTCAGGAAGGTCGATCCTACTTCGCGAAAATTGGCGGTCTCGACGGGGATGGGGGTCTCGGTCCCCTTTAACCACGGAAAGTGAGGCATCCCTGTACACGTATGAGGAGAACATGCAAACTCCACATGGAAATACTCTCACCGAGCTCAGGACCTTCTTACTGTGAGGTAGACATGCTAACTAATCACTATGCCACGGTGCCACACCCTTCTCCAAATTGTTTGCATTGTACTTGCAATTGTGTTAAATGTTTATTTTGTTATGCTATAACTAAGTACATTTTTCTCTTTCCTTCACCAAGCATAAGAACCAGATAAGCTGGTGGTAAAGAAGAAAAAATTATATATAATAACAGCAAAGTGGGACTAAATCTGGAATGGAGAATTTGTAAAAAAGTGTCAATACAGATGAGGGTGTGTCCGTGAATATTTCATTTTAGGCTGTAGCATAAAGCAATATTTAAAATTTTAGACTATTGACCAGAACAATAACAAATAAACCTGCACCATAGAGTTCTATCTCGTGTTACACTGACACCATGTGGTGATTAGGAGTACTGTTTCCTTTTTATGGTCATGTGACGTCTGACATATTAAATACAGTATCTGCTAAAGAGCAATAATACTATGGGGGGGGGGGGGGGGTTATGCATTATGTATTTACCAGTGCCACCCTGAAGTAGATTAGTTTCCATGTAACAGCACAGGGGGAGTTCAAATCCCCTTATAGCACAGCATTTTGTCAGGGATTACACTCATTTTACTTAAAGATGCAATCAGCTACTCTCATGCAATATTCTTTTTCTCAATATCTCCATGGTATACTAGATATCCATTCTGTCCCTCAGTGAAACTATTAAATCCTATTAGGGTCACAGGTGACCAGGAGGAGTCCACATGAGCCAATTGGTCAAACTCTCACAAGTGAGAGGGATGACATATGCTCACTTCCCTGTCACTCACAGCGATTGCCAGCTAATCATGGATGTCTGTGAGCTCATTGGTACAAGGAAGTGAATAGCGCTTTCACTGGAGTGTGTGAGCCCGCCCCTCTAATACACATGCACAGCAGTTCATAAAGAGGTGCATGGTAGCATTGTATGTCATAGAGAGGGCGTGTGCATGCATACACCCCTTCCAGGTTAGTGGTCAGGGTCAAAGTGGCCCATATACAATTCCATTCGAGGACTCTCAGAGGGTTCATTTTCCACAGAGAAGCTGGTGTCCATCTCAGCCAACTCTACCCGAGGGCAGCGTTCACTGTGGACAGCAAGCCAGGATATCATAGCTCATAAACAAGCTGAAGCCAATGCAGTCTACTGTACAATCTACAGAAAAAGTTATTTTATATGAGACCCACCACAGTGAGAGACATGGCCAGACTTTGATCACCCAGTTAACTGTACTGGGGGGACAGCAGTGACAACTCTGTGATAGTGGGACTTGAACCCCCGACCTTCAGACCAGTAAGTCAGCACCGTACCATTGGGCCACCGCTACCCCGATGATCCGGTGTCATTTCTGATTAAAGTTACTGAATTAATAAACCCAATAGAGAAAAATGCACCAACCTGACCGCTGAGATGTTGCAACATCTTCAAGGGCACCAATATACAACTGTAACCGAGACCCTTCCAGTGGAAACCCATCCACCAAAATTAGCGATCCTGTCGTTTTCCTTCAATGTTATCACACTAACGGTCCTTAACAAATCTCAGATGGCTCTGGGAAACGGCAGGGTACACTCTGGACAGCTCACCAGGCCATTGCAGGGCCAACACTCCCACCTAGGGACAATTTGAAACAGCCAATTCACCTACTATGCACGGTTTTTAGACTGTAGGGGGAAACTCGAGAACATTGAGGAAACCCGAACAAGTACGGGGAGAACATGCAAACTCCATAAAGAAACTCCCGAGTTGGGAATCGAATCCAGGACCTTCTTGCGGTGAGGCGGACGTGCTAACCACTACACCACCTATGCCACTTTCCACCAAAGTTACTGCTCAAACAAATCATATGGACGGAAGGAGCCAGCAGGAGCTCAAAACCAATTATCAAAAAGAATGGGAATTTCAGTCAGGTGTTACCATAGAGATGAATATATATGCAGTATGAGAGTTGTCTTCTTTTCCTTTCGCGGTTCTCTTTTTTCTCGTGGGTCGCCACAGCGAATCATCGCATGTTTGATTTGGCATAGGTTTTTACTTGGGATGCCCTTCCTGACACAACCCTTTAGCAAGGGGCGGAAACACACTGGCGGCTTTGCAGCTACTCTTGATGAAAGTCAGCAATGGTTCTTTTACATGAACCTCTCACCAGACAGTGAGAGACATGGCCGGCCTTTGGCCACCAAGTTAGCTGCACTGGGGGTGGCAGCAACACAACTATTGCTGATTATTAGCCACTACTAATGAAACACAGAAGCAAAGCACTGGTTGCCTCCGCCGTTCGTCTTTTTACTGTGTGCTTGAGAGATTACCCTGATCTTCAACCCATGTCCTTAAACCCTGTTCATGACCGTTGCGGAATGAAGAATTGGTGAAAGCTTGTATGGAAATCCGTGCAGGTGTTCAAACCACAGAGTGTGCAATATATTATTTAAAATAACCTGATGTGACCTTGACCTTTGACTTCAGAGCCTGTACCAGTTCATGGCCCTTTAGCAACAAGTAACTGGTAGAAATATTGTAGAAGTCCACAGCGGGGGTAAGCAGACATGCGCTCAAGGAAGTTCGAACCGACAGGACACACGGAACCAAAATATCACGCCACATCAATGGGGGGAGGAGGCATGGAACTGTACATCTTCAGTACTTAACCAAATATTGGTTCGAGGAAACAGCTCTCATAGGAAGTTATATCATTCAAACAGGGAAGTAATCAGGGATCCCAGCAAGGTTTAGAAAAAATAGAGGAAACTGGCTCAGAAATAGAGGAAATTAAATTTTTCAGCTGGGGAGTCAAAAGGGCCACAGGGCCCCTGAAGCTGAAAAAATCGTGGCGTTCTGCTAAATAGGAGAGTAAAAATAGCAGGATTCCACAAAATAGGAGTAAAAATAGCGGAATTCCACTAAATAGGAGAGTAAAATTAGCGGAATTCCGCTAAATAGTGGCGATCTGGGATCCCTGACTAATTATGGCTAGCTTCATGCAGTTAGCCTAAGAAAAAACAAAACTTGCTCCTGAGTGGCACCATGACATGATACGTGGCTATCAACCTAGAAATTGCAAGTTTGAATCCACAGCCGTCTGTGAACCGGAGTTCATGGGTGCTTATGGACCTATTGTCTGAGCTCAAGAAAGGCGGCGGTGGCATACGCTCACTCCCTTGTTAGTCACAGTGACCACCAGCCAGTCATGGGTGTCTGTAGGCTCATTCTTAGTATGAGAATATGTCAGGAAAATTGAAAATAATCAGAGTCAACAAGTGCCATTTGGAAAATTCTGCTATGATTATATGGAAGTTGAAAACAATGAATGGAGGACAAAAACACTCAATATCAAACATCACTTTTAATGATTGTCAAATATTTCGGGACAAAAAAAATACACATCTTCAAACTTCTTTTTTTTTTTTTTTAAGTGAACAAGATGATGTGCAGATTGCTCTGGAAAATATTCTATAAAAATATTACCAACTCCAATGACCTTAAAGAAACTTTGAGTTTGATAAACAGCAGAGAAGGTTTTCAGCCCTTACGGTTAAAAATAACAAAAATCACACGCCAGCGCCACGTCCCAGTAGCTCAGCGATTTGGTTAACTTTACAGTGTGCATAAAGCAGCGAGCTGGACTTGTTAAACTCAAACACTTTGTTTATCACGGGGGGGGTTTCCAAAAAATAATTTAAGTGTTAAAGACTTGGACGGCAACCATAGTCAGCAAACACCTGAGAATAAATCCACCACCATTGCTGGACGTGATGTTCTGAAGTTCACTTCCTCTTGCGTTGGCTTTTATCAGAGTCCACCTTCCTCTCTTCTGAATTTTCCTTTCTGCCTCCTCGGCTGGAAGCACCTCGACCTTTCTCGGTGTGCTCTGTGTGGTCTCGGGATTTCTTACTCTTTTGATCAGTCGCGACTGGTCTGGGTTTTGGAGCTTTAGTTCTCTTGGTTTGAGTGAACAGGACCTTGATGACGAGAATACACACCACAGTGGCAAACAGACTTAAAGTCAATTGCTGTCCAGATAGACCCTTCAACTGACTTTGGAGCACACCGAGAACCTGAGATAGAGAGGTGTCTGCAACACTTTGGACAGGAAATGCCTCCTGAACACACACACACACACCACACACACACAGACCGAACATTACTGACAACTTCCCCAATGATACAATGAGACTTTTTATCATCATCATAGTAACAGAATACAGTAAGATAATTAAAGCTATAATGTTAGTTATATGTGTACCACAAGCCATAATGTTTCCATAGCAACAACTTAAGGCGGGGAAATTAGTGGATGATCCCCATGAACAGATTAAAATACAAGTCATTGTCCAACCCCTGATAATTTGGTTCATCCCACATCAGGACACCATACTTTCACCCCTCAGTGTTCCATTCCTTAAATATTAAAAACTGGGGAATCTGATTATGATCCAGTTTGCGATACCTTAAGTCCAGCATTATCCAGCAACTCTTCAAATGCAGGATCAGCCAAGTGCACTGTGGGAAAGAATTCCCGCACGTACTGTCGCTTCCACCATGTCAGTCCTTCTGCCCTGTCATATAATATAATAATGTCAGAGTATAACAAAAAATAAGACTAAAAAAAATAAAAAAAATGTAACAATTAAAATAAATAAATACTTCGATCCTCGACGAAACTGTGTGCACAAAGGTAACATATTAAAAAAAAAAAAATTAAAGAAAATTATATTTAAAATGTTACACACATATATGTATGTATGGTATAATTGTGTGTGTGTATATATATATATATATATATATATATATATATATATATATATATATATATATATACACACACACACACATACATACACATACACACATATATATATACACACACACACACACACACACACATACATATATATATATATATATATATATATACATACACATACATACACACACACACACATTATATATACATACATATACATATATATATACACACACACACACACACACATATATATATATATACACACACACACACACACATACATACATATATTTTATATATATATATATATATATATATATATATATATATATATATATATATATATATATATACATACACACACACACACACACACACATACATATATATACACACACACACACACACACACACACACACACACACACACACAGTGATCCCTCGCGACTTCGTGCTTCCGTTTCTGCAGCTTCAATGCATCGTGGGTTTTTAAAAAATATTCATTAAGAAATAAAAAAATAAGGAAATGAAGGGAAAATTGGGGGGGGGGGGCAGTTAAGGAAAATGCCACAAAACAAAACCAATTATGGTTATGGTTATGGTTATGGGTCGATTCTATTTTGCAGAAAGCAGTGGCTGAGGAGGAGTCTTGGTCCCAATTAACCACGGAAAGTGAGGCCTAAGTGAGGGATCCCTGTACACACAGCAATAATCTGTGATAAAGAAACAACACACCACTGAATCCTTTAATAGACCAATCAAAACTGAGCATCCAAATGGCCCATGTAATAATTTAGCTTTGTACTGGACTCAGAGAAAACTTTATCATCAGAATTAGAAAAATGTTTTAAAATGTTTAAAACCACCGAATCCGCACTCACTCACATTTGCCAAACTGCTTAATTCTATTAGGACGGCAGGGGGGCTGAAGCCTGTTTCAGCCAACACTGGGTATACCCTGAACTGCTAGCAGATCGTCAAGAGGGTCAACACACACAACCACTCCCACTGTTCCTCGGAGCCGAATTGACCTAATGTGCATGTATTCTGACTGTGGGAGAAAAGTGGAGGAAACCCACAAGCATGGGGAGAACATGACAACCCCACATTGAAATGCAACTCAAACCCAGTGGTGGAAGTGCTGACCACTATGTCATCTACACTTAATCCTTCAGTGTATTTTATATATTTAAATTACATAAATCTGATTTTTAAAAAATCAAATTCATTAAAAAATGTATTTCAATCGAATATGAAAAATTGTCATCTCAAAAGTAACTAGTAGCTAAAACTGGAGTGAAATGTACAGTACTTTTCTGTGAGATGAAGTGAAGCAGACATGCTGAGTTACTCAAATAAAGTACCTTGAATAAAATGCACTTCCTTACATTCCATCTCTGACAGAGTGGCCTCTGATTATGTGACGCGAATGTGCTATAAT
>CM045733.1:15350000-15417500 GCA_024760905.1 Plotosus lineatus
GGTATCCAGGACAGGAACACAGAAGGACAGATGTTGGTAGATTTTGCAAAAAGGATGGAAATGGCTGTGGTGAATACTTTCTTCCAGAAGAGAGAGGAGCATAGGGTGACTTATAAAAGTGGAGGCAGGAGCACACAGGTAGACTACATCTTGTGCAGGCGATGTAATTTAAAGGAAGTCAGTGACTGCAAAGTAGTAGCGGGTGAGAGTGTTGCCAAACAGCATAGGATGGTGGTGTGCAGGATGATGCTGATGCTGAGGCTAATCTTCATTCCCCTTCTTTCCAGGGCATACCTCCACCTCTCTAGATTTTCCTGCACTTGTTCTCTGCTCTCACTACAGATGAAGGTGAAGAAGGCAAAGTGGTTGAAGTTGAAAAAGGAAGAGTGTCGGGTTGTCTTCAAGGAGGAGTTGAAACAGGCTTTGGGTGGTCAGGAAGTGCTTCCAGATGACTGGACAACTACATCTAATGTGATCAGGTAGACAGGTAGGAGAATACTTGGTGTGTCATCTGGAAGGACAGTAGATAAGGACACTTGGTGGTGGAATGAGGAAGTGCAGGAGTGTGTACAAAGGAAGAGGTTGGCTAAGAAGAAGTGGGACATTGAGAAAACCGAAGAGAGTAAACAGGAGTACAGGGAGACACAGCGTAAGGCAAAGGTAGCAGTGTCAAAGGCCAAACAGAGCACGTTTGATGACTTGTATGATAGGTTGGAAGGTAAGGAGGGAGAAAATGATTTATACAGGTTGGCACAGCAGAGAAATAGAGATGGGAAGGACGTGCAGCAAGTTAGATTGATAAAGGACAGAGATGGAAATGTATTGACTGATGACAGAAGTGTGCTGGGAAGATGGAAAGAGTACTTTGAAGAGCTGATGAATGAGGAAAATGAGAGAGGAAAAAAGAGTAGAAGAGGTGACTGTTGAGGACCAGGAAGTAGCAAAGATTAGTAAGGGTGAAGTGAGGAGGGCATTGAAGAGGATGAAGAATGGAAAGGCAGTTGGTCCTGATGACATACCGGTGGAGGTATGGAAGTGTCTAGGAGAGGTAGCAGTAGATTTTCTGACAAGAACATTTAACAAGGTCTTAGAGAGTGAGAGGATGCCAAAGGAATGGAGAAGTGTGCTGGTACCCATTTTTAAGAACAAGGGAGACGTGCAGAGTTGTGGCAACTACAGAGGGATTAAGTTGATGAGCCATACGATGAAGTTTATGGGAAAAAATAGTGGAAGCTAGACTAAGGGCAGAGGTCAGCATTTGTGAACAACAGTTTGGTTTCATGCCAAGAAAGAGCACCACAGATGCAGTGTTTGCCTTGAGGATGTTAATGGAGAAGTACAGAGAAGGTCAGAGGGAGCTGCATTGTGCCTTTGTGGATCTGGAGAAAGCATATGACAGGGTGCCGAGAGAAGAACTGTGGTATTGCATGAGGAAGTCTGGAGTGGCAGAGAAGTATGTTAGAGTGGTGCAGGACATGTATGAGAGATGTAAGACAGTGGTGAGGTGTGCTGTCGGTGTGACACAAGAGTTCAAGGTGGAGGTGGGACTGCATCAAGGGTCAGCTCTCAGCCCCTTCTTGTTTGCTATGGTGATGGACAGGTTATACAAGATTCCCCATGGACTATGATGTTTGCAGATGACATTGTCATCTGTAGTGAGAGCAGAGAACAAGTGCAGGAAAATCTAGAGAGGTGGAGGTATGCCCTGGAAAGAAGGGGAATGAAGATTAGCCTCAGTAAGACAGAATACATGTGCATGAATGACAAGGACCCAAGAGGAACGGTGAGATTACAGGGAGCAGAGATAAGAAAGGTGGGGGATTTTCAGTACTTCGGCTCAACAATCCAGAGCAATGGAGAGTGTGGAAAAGAGGTCAAGAAGCGTGTTGAAGCAGGTTGGAATGGTTGGAGAAAAGTGTCCGGTGTGATGTGTGATAGGAGGGTATCGGCAAGAATGAAAGGAAAAGTGTACAAGACGGTGTTGAGGCCAACGATGTTCTATGGGTTAGAAACAGTGGCCCTGGGGAAAAGACAGGAAGCAGAGCTGGAGGTAGCAGAGATGAAAATGTTTAGGTTCTCTTTGGGAATAACGAGGATGGATAGGATTAGGAATGAGCACATCAAAGGGACAGCACATGTAAGACGTTTTGGAGACAAAGTCAGAGAGGCTAGATTGAGATGGTTTGGACATGTACAGAGGAGGGATAGTGAGTATATTGGTAATAGGATGCTGAGGCTGGAACTACCAGACAAAAGGCCTAGAGGAAGACCAAAGAGACGATTCATGGATGTGGTGAAGGAGGACATGAAGGTCGTTGGTGTAAGAGTAGAAGATGCAAAGGATAGGGTGAGATGGAGGCAGATGATTTGCTGTGGCAACCCCTGAAGGGAAAAGCCGAAAGGAAAAGAAGAAGATATACACACACCGCATTTTTTTCGGCTCATAAGGCATACTCGAAATCCTTTAATCTGCAAAAAAAAAAAAAAAAAACTGACGATGCGACTCCATGCAGACGAGGGAATAATATATAAAATATAATAATATAATATAGTAATAAAAATATAGAGGGATATAAAAAATATAGAAGGATCCGGGTTTATGTCCAACTCGCGCAACTGTTAAACTCGGACACTGAAGATGAATTTGAAAGATTTGTGGAAGAGGAGTGAACTGAAAAAGTGAGTTTATTATTTTATATTGTTACAGCTAAACAATGAGAAGTTATTGTGAGAGTTGAATCAAGTTTGACTTATCTGACTTTTGTTTCACTGATGCGCCTTAGAATCCGGTGCCCCCTATGTGTGGCCTGGGACAATTCATCGCTATTGCACCTTATGGCCCTAAATCTACATTTAATAACATCAACATTTTCCCAGATCCTCATCATAATAGAGAATTAATCGTTTGAAGTAAAATCAGCTACAATCTAGTATAGATTACAGTACAAGGACATATTTATTGTATGCTTTACATTTTAATATTTTGGCGAAATTAATTTATGGCAAATTAGACAAAAAAACATGGGTCACTTTTGGTACTAATTACCAATTGCTATACCACAAACACTTTTACAGCATCAGACACACACAGTATGTACACACATCTATAATTATCCAAGTCACACACAGTTTAATAGATTTTACTTCACATCACGAATCTCAAAACTGAAGTGGGAAAATTTACTATCTGCACTTACCTTAACGGCTCTGATTTTATCATCTTTACTAATAAACTTTTATTAGTAAATAACTTTAATTACATTTCTGATTCGATTAGAGTCACAATTTATTCTGTACCATAAATGTTCACAAATGCATGTGATGTAAACCAGCCATACGCCAGTCTTCCTTCCAACCACCCACCAAACTAATACCAATGGGAAAGGTTATTATTTCCAGCTCATAATCCCAATATGGCTGTCATCTTACTTCAGAAAAAAGAAAAATAATTTTTCTGTGTACTACTTGAGAACCCCGAGCAGCACACAACCAGTGTTGAGATGCAAAGCTCCTAAAAAAAAAAGTATGTCAAGATTGCTCTGCGCAGCATAATTAATGTCTCTGTGCAATTACTTACAAGGCTGAGGGCAAAAACCCCCACAGCTGCAGCAGTGAACACAAGCCATTGAATAAATGCCCACAACTTGGCGAGGATGCCTCGTACAGTCAAGCAACTAACAACACAGAAAAAACATAAGTTAACAGTTACTGTAAAATAACTACATCCTGCTCATTATTCTCAACTGTCCAAGTTAAAAAAGAAAAGTCTTACTCAAACAGGGCAGTTACAGCTTCCCATGTCAGTGAAAGCACTCCCATCCAAATGCTAGGTTCCTGGATGATCTTCATAAACTCATTAAAACTTTTCTTGGTAAAGTCTGCAAGGAAGAAATTGCAACAGAGATCATATAATCAGACAGCGAAATTAATTATTAAAATATATGAATCATGGACACACTATTACACACACACTAATATATATATATATATGTATATATATATATATATATATATATATATATATATATATATATATGGATCCCGCGCTACTTCAGGCTTCAATTCATGTGGCTTCAGTGCATCGTGTTTATTTGGGTTTTTTTTTTTTAAATAATCCCGCATTTTCCGTGGTTAACTGGGATTGAGATCCCCCTGCGACCATCGAATCCACGAAGTAGGATCGACCCCCTGGCTGACGTATACGTACATGTATATGTGTATATAATACCAATAAATAAAAATCCAATGCTATAAATGCTTATAATAATTAAACATTCAAAAATAATGCATAAGATGTAAATTAAATATAAATATACACACATATAGATGCGCGCGCGCACACAGCTGCGCGTGCATGCACTCAGATGCGCAGCCTTGTTTTGCGGCATTTTCCTTAACCTTTTCCCCTATTCTTCCTTAATTTCCTTATTTTTTTAATTCGATTATTATTATATATTTTTTTTAATCGCGATGCACTGAAGCCACATTAATTGAAGCGCGAAGTAGCGAGGGATCCCTGTGTATATGTATATATTACATTGCACTCATATTACTATGTATGTAGATAGATGGTGCGGCTTTGCTATAAATACTATGGTATAAATGGAATTGGATGAGCTAGTAATGATACCACCATACTTTTGTAAAGACAAAGGAAGTGTTATTCTGGTTATTCTGGTTAATGGCCACGTTTAGAAACATCCTTTCCTTATTAGTTTTGGAGAAATATGTATGGTGATGGTTGCTGTATAAGCAAAGCTATATAAAGATACCTGGCAATGCAAAGTGGTGAGCACTATGAAGATGCAAAGTGAAGACTATGTTCCCTTTTATTTACATTATAATAATGCAATCTTGGTGAGCTGTCATGATTCTGTGGCATGCACTAGCCAGACCCGCTGAAGATCGAATTATTTTGGATTCTAACAAACCTTGTTTAAGTCAGGTTGTTCGATTCTGGTCAGAAGACAGAGGCTAATATGTTCATCATCATCATCATCATTTTCTGTACCCGCTTAATCCTAATTTGGGTCACGGGGAGGAGGCTGGTGCCCATCCCAGCCAACTTCGGGCGAGGGCAGAGTACACCCTGGACAGCTCGCCAGGCCATCACAGGGCGGAAACACGCTGACGGCTTTGCAGCTACTCTTGTCGAGTCAGCAATGGTTCTTTTACATGCCTCACACCATAGACAGTGAGAGACATGGCCGGCCTTTGATAACCCAGTTAGCTCCACTGGGGGGGACAGTGACAACCTTGTGCAGAGTGGGACTCGAACCCCCAACCTTTGGATCAGCGATCCAGCGCCCTATACCACTAGACCACCACTGCCCCAGAGGCTAATATGCTTTAATGCAAATACAGTACATGCATCAGAACTGTGGTTATGTGATGTTCCCTTCACGAGGCCAAGAGAAAAATATGGCAGTGGTGACTCAGTACTACCAAGGTGCCCCCTTTGGGCTCCTAACCCTCACCTGCTCAGGCAGATAAAAATGATAAATGGTGCCACCCAAATGCGCTAAATGTAAATATGTAGTGATTATATGGACATTTTTTTGCTGTTGATTAAATTGTTTGTTTGTTTTGGATTTTTTTAATAGATAAAATATAAACAAAAGTACATTTTCTTTTACTCATCAACATGCCAGATACCAAGGAGGATACAAACATTTGCACCAAACACCATCTTTTGTGAATTCGACAAGAAGCTGAAATTAACCGAACCGCTCTCAGGGTAGTCGTGGGGAAGAACTGTGAAGCCTGAGCACGCGTCCATGTGCTTTTAAACGAATACAAAGGGCCTGTGTTTAAATGTCGACTCACTTGTTTTAGACGTCACAATCTTCTTTTCCCAATTAATCTCCAGCTTGAAGAGGCTTACATAACTGAAAATAATAAAAAGATGGACAGATAGCTTGAAAAGAAAATTCAGACATGAGACCAGAAACTGGCACCAAGCTGAAAAGGAGACAGAAAACACACAGCGAGAGCGAGAGAGAGAGAGAGAGAGAGAGAGAGAGAGAGAGAGAGAGAACACTAAATTTATTAGAGTTCCAGAACACCCATTTTATCTACTTAACAAATACCAAAAAAAGAAAAAAAAAATCCAGTTAAAGTCGTACTCTTAGTCTTGGCCTTTTTCTTGGCGACTGGTGTGCAGTCGACCACTTCTTTGTCCAGAAGAGAGAAAGCCAGTGCGATGGTCAGCAGGTGGAAGAGATGGCAGCCACCCAGGAGGATGTAACAGAGCTGAAGAACCACCTGAATAACAGAGTCGTCCAGAAAATAACATGCTTTATAAAGCAAGGAACAAATCATGCTGTCACCACTGAAATCCCAAAAAAACGTCAAGTCCGGTTATCCTCAGCCCAAAGTGCATTAGTTTCCAATAACAACAATTGACTACTGTTAACATTAATTAAATGATCACACATCATACATTTAATCCATTAATAGTCAAAATTAGCATTTAACATGGAACATAAATGTCCTACCAGAATGTAAAAGGCATGGACTCTTAATCCACGAACAGGAATAAAGAACATCAGAAGCGGAACCGCAATCTCAACTGCCAATACACAAACTGCACCGAGCTTCGACAGCCACTCAGGAAGCTGGAGAGTATACCAAGCCAAGGGGGTGGGGCTCGCCTGGGTGTCATAATGTCGACTCAGTGCTGGGAAAGGAATGAATGAAATGTGAGGAACTTTCACACATACAGCCACCCAGCCCCACACATACAGCCACCCAGCCCCACACATACAGCCACCCAGCCCCACACATACAGCCACCCAGCCCCACACATACACACTTGAGCCCTTTTTGAGGTATGTCTGGACTGCAAATACACACCTGTAAGGTCCCACCAACATGGGTCACCACTCCCCAGCTTGCTCAATCCTGTGCACAACACAACTCTGAATAGTAGCCATCGGGTCAACCAGAAGGTCACAGAGTCGTGCGGAGCGAGCGAGCGTCGCACTAAACCACACGGAGCGACCAAGAAGGCAAGAAACCCTGCTTCTAAAAGAAGACTGTCCCTAAAATGGAAAACAAATTACAGAAAAATCACTCACACACACGGTCTGAAGTAACTAGTCACAACAAACAAGTGGGTGGATGTGCCAGTGAGTGGCAGCATGGTGGCACGGTGCGTGTCCGCCTCACAGCAAGAAGGCCTGGGTTTGAGTTCCAGGCTCAGACGTTTAAGTGTGGAATTCCTCTGGGTATTCCGGTTTCCTCCCAAATAAAAAAAAATTTAATGCACAATGGGCTAAACTGCTGTCCCAAATCGCTTTTAGCTCCAAGTATAAATGGTGTAAATGGTGTGTTGATGAGTTGTTTAAGGTGTAACACCAAAGCAACCCTAATTATAATTAATCAGCTTAGAAAAAGAATGAATACACACACCAGTGACATACGACACGCACGAGTTTATTTAAACTGACATGTTTCTCAGGGCACATGTACACATCAAGCTTGAATGATATTGATTAGATTTCGTTCAGATTATTAAAATTGCAGTGTGCATCCATAACATGCTGATCCTGGAAAAATGCTGCCTGACAGATTCATGGCTACTCTTTTTCTTCTTTTCCTTTTGGGTTTTTCCCTTTTTTTTTTTTTCAGGGGTCACCACAGTGAATCATATGATTCGTTCATTTGATTTGGCTTGTGTTTTTACGTCGGATGCCCATCCTGACAGGGCAAGGCACAGAAACACGCTGACAGCTTTGCAGCTACTCTTCACGAAAGTCAGCAATGGTTCTTTTACATGAACTTCACACTACAGACAGTGAGAGACATGGCCGGCCTTTGATAGTTAGCTGCACTGGGGGGGGACACTGACAACCTTGTGGAGAGTGGGACTCGAACCCCCAACCTTAGGATCAACGATCCAGCACCCTTTACCACCAGGCTACCACTGCCCTTGACAGATTCATAGTTAGTTCTGTAGTAATCCTTTATGGGGCGCCGTTAAACCATTATGGGAGAGGGTTCTGGGGAAAATAATGGAGCCATTAAATTATATGTGCCACCTGGTGCACCAATGCTGATTTCTTGTTATATTCTTCTTCTACAATTCAAAAACATATGTAGAATAGGATTTATCTTAGATTAATATTAATGTATTGCAGTGGCAGGCCATGCATTTGGTACCTGGGCCTACAATCGGACTTAATGGACTTAATCCACCTCTTAATACCACCACTATCATGTTGCAATTATCAGGGATCCCAGTATGGTTTAGAAAAAAATAGAGGAAATAGATGATTTCAGCTGGGTGTCAAGAGGGCCATAGGGCCCCTTGCGGGGTACAGGGGCAGCGCATGTCATGTAAAAGATCATCCAAACAAGTTAATCATTGTTTTGTAACATGCATAAACACTAAATAAAATAGCTTAAATAATGTAAAAAATACTAAAAGGTCATTTCAGTGTAGATAAACACATAATTCAAGCAGCATAGCCTCATGGCACGTCATGCATTTGTAACATAATTATGAAATAATTATCAACTATAGTAGGCCCTTAACTATTCGCGGTTTTTGCCCTCACGGTTTGCATATTCGCCGGCTGCCGAGCAACTCTCACGTGATTCAAATTCAGCCAATGGCTATCCTCCTTCCTGCTGATTGGTTGAGATGATATAACGCCCCTTTTTCCTCATTCGCGCACAAGTTGCCAATGAGCCTTTTTTTAGTGTGTTTTAATTACCAGTTGAGTTCTATGATGTCACTCAAACGCATGCTAAGCACCAGAAAAAGGTAATGACGTTAGATGTCTCTTCTGAAAAAATAAGACTTTCTCCAGAAGAAATGAGTTTCCTCAGAAGTGCCTGAAGAGGTGTTATAAAACACCCCACTTTCTTTCTTTCTTCCCTTTGGCTTTTTCCCTTTTCTCGGGAGTAGCCACTACGAATCTATTAAAGTCTTTTTCAATTATTATTCCAGTACATTACCTAAGTTAAAGTTTAGAACGTTTGTGTGTGTGATTTTATTTACTGTGGTGTAGCATGTTTCTCATTTTGCTTTGTTTATACAATTTATTACATTTCTTGTTCTTATATGGCCTTTTTGTTATGGTCTGTGTTTTGGGGGACTTTCATTTTGGTGCTGTGCATCTTGCTAACTGTTTACTCTCCACTTTGGCTGAAGGGCGTGGCTGAGTTGCTAGGTGACTCACACCTGAATTCACTATTCTCATTTACTCCCAATAAACAAAAGCAGGCTCACCTCTGCGCCAGAGGATTAACTCACATCACATCACCGCTTCTTTGGTTTGTAACGCTCTCTAACTCTCACTCTAAAACTGTTTTCTACTGGCTCTGGCTGAGGGGCGTGGCTGAGCTGCTCGGACTTAATGCAGTTCATGCCTGAATTCAGTCATCTCATTCCTAATGCAATACCTTCCTCTAGTGGGAATTTTTGAAAACTACAGTGCTGTATGTTTCAAGGAGAATGCATTTAAAGGTGTCTTTATATGTATGCTTTATTATGTCACAGTAAAAAAAATTAAGTTTTTCTTAGTCATTACTACATTAAAACTGAATTAATGAGTAAGACTGTCTATAGAATGTGTTTAAGAAGCATATTTTAGCGTATGTAATAGATACATAGTATTTTACTTCCGGTTGCTGATTCGCATATGGAGTATGATACATGTGGTTTTACTTCTGGGTACAGAACTCGCCGATTATCTTCATTCGCGAGAGGGGCCGGAACCAAAGCCCCACGAATATCGAGGGCCTACTGTATATAGTTTCTTAATTTCAGTGTGATTGTTTGAACCTAACAGTG
The DNA here is from genome assembly GCA_024760905.1 of Plotosus lineatus. Classification (NCBI taxonomy): domain Eukaryota; kingdom Metazoa; phylum Chordata; class Actinopteri; order Siluriformes; family Plotosidae; genus Plotosus; species Plotosus lineatus. The sequence goes on from CM045733.1 coordinate 15,359,803, forward strand.
TTTTTTTTTTTCAATCAGTATCATTTGAAGGCATTTGAACCCATTTATAATGGTCAAAAAGATGCATACTGATCTTATTGGAATAAACAAATTAAAAAAAAGTCTTTTTTTTTTTTGTTAATTTTGGGGGAGTTAACACCGTGACTGATGAGTTTAAAAAGTGCCTGTCAGATTAAAATGAAGATGATTTCTCTTATCATCTCTTCATTAAACTTTTCCTAGACATGTTTTCTAAAAGTTTATATGCCTGAGGTGCATAAAAATGTTTGCTTGCTAAGGACTAATGATGTTGGAAGAAGTGCAATCTTTGTGCTCATTTTTCTCTAAAACATCTTTTGAAATTTTTACTTGAATGCTGACACAAGAAATGGCATAGATCGCTCAGTTTTCAAGGTATTGACAAACTTTTTGCTGAATTTTGCAGCTTTGGGCCTCCTCTATCTGACTGTGTAAAAAGCTCATTTTTAGACACAAGAACCTACTTTCGGTGGAGTGGCTCATATTTATGTTCAGTGACATCAGCCAGCACTGCTGATTCTGAAGGTCCTGGGCGGATTAGATTTTTTTTTTTTTTTTTTCCCGTCCAATCATATTTTAGCTTCCAACACCTACATGCATGTATTGGAAGCAGTGCAGCCAAGAGACTTTACACGAGCTACAAAATGAAGAGAATAAAATATAGATAAATTAATATAAAATGAATTATAAATGAATAAAATTTAAGAGAATCAATACTAGAATTTAAGTTGTAAATGTAGGTCAGTGGTTCTGACATGTTTAGACCCGGCCCTAACGGCCCACCACTGATATAATGTTCACTTTGGCTTTGGTGCTAAATACAGAATTGAAAAGGTTTATTTTTTTTCTGCAAACACAATTTTTAAAAAAATATATATATAAATATATAAATAATATGGCGTACATTTCTGTCCCGTACAATATTTCACACACTCACCAATTGGATTGAAGAAAATCTCCCCCAACCTGCAAAAGAAAACATGTAATAAGAATACAATTAAAATCATTCGGCTGATAAATGTAAATAAAAACATAATCAAGCAGCAGTTCATCATTTCTAATTCCCATGATCCCTTGCTACTTTGCATATGTTGTTATCCAGCTCACGCAGGCGAGCCGAACACCAAACTAAACAAAAACAAACAAACAAACCCACATCCACTTTAATTTTCAATGTTTGTATGTCCGTCCCGCCAGTGTCCGTGTGCATCATGAGACTGATTGGATATATGAACATGACATGTCGCAATTTTTTTTAAAAACTTTTTTTTACCAAAAATTAAAAAAGAAAGTAAATTAATATTTTAGAGTATCTTTACCATAATAATAAATTAATTATAAAAGAAAAGAAACCCAGTCCACAAAACTCTCATTGAGAGCTCCGCTTTCAGGCAGTGCCTCTATCGACGTATTATTTTTAGTGGGTGTTACACAATCTGACCTTGTTGTGATTCATCTGACTCAGTGTCGAGTTTTTCCCATGCACATGTTTTTATTTAATAAATAATGATATGCTATATTTAAGATTCATTTCAAGTTATATGTTTAATCTTGGGCAGTGGTGGCCCGGTAGTAAGGTGCTGGATTACGGATTTCAAGATTGAGGGTTCATGCCCCACTATCAACAGGTTATCACTATTGTCCCCCCCAGTGCAGAAAACTGGGTTATCAAAGGCCAGCCATGTCTCTCACTGTTTATGGTGAGAGACTGTAAAAGAACCGTTGTTGAGATTTGTCAATAGTAGCGGCATAGCTGTCAGCATGTCTCTGCCCTGCGATAGCCTGGTGAGCTGTCCAGGGTGTACATCGTCCTCACCCAGAGTCAGCGGAGATGGGCGCCAGCCTCCCTGCAACCCTAATTACAATTAAGCGGTTCAGAAAATGAACGAACGTTGAATATTCTGGAATGTCCACGAAAGCGAGTCATTCTTTTTCTACTGGTTGTGATATTTTTTTACTCCCTCAAAGTTAATAATCATTGGGGCTGGTGGTGGAATGGTTAGGGTGCTGGGCTTGTGATTGCATGGTTCCGGTTTCACGAGGATTCGAACCTGCAACCCCTCAAAGACCCCTAAGCAAGGTCTTGGCCGCAAGAGCGCCTCTGTCGACCCAGCAGTATAATTGGGTGCCAATAAAAATACTGGGAAGGTAACCTGCATCCAATTCAGGAGGGGTTGAACCACAGTTACAGATGCCAGGGTAAGCTGAGGCTGTGATGAGCCACTGGGTGCCTACAGACTTTACCTGATGTTAACAAGACAAAATGTTCATGTTTCTTGCATTGTTCAGACTCTTGCCTAACATAAAAGAGTTCAATAGTTTAAACTCAAATGTCTCTCAAAACACATGTGTGTGTGTGTGTGTACATACACACACACACACACACACACACATATACATACATACAGTAGGCCCTTGACTATTCGCAGTTTTGCACTCGCGGTTTGAGTACACGCGGTCTGCCCAGGAACCGGCACATGATTCAAATTCAGCCAATGGCTGTCCTCCTTTCTGCTGATTGGTTGAGCTGATGTCCCACCCCTTTTTAGTCATTCGCGCACAAGTTGTCAATTAGCCTCTTTTTTGTGTTTTAATTACCAGTTAAGCTCTATGATACCGTTTAAACACTGTCTTCTCTGGCTAAGCGATAGAAAACGCTGGATGTCTCTTCTGAAGAAATAAGACTTTGCCCTTTCTCTGAACTGTTGTATTAAAATCTTTTTCAATTATTATTCTAGTGGAGTACCTAAGTTCATGTTTATGCGTGAGATTTTATGTTCTGTGGCATGTTTAACAAACAATACCAAAAGGATAAACTTTATTACAGTACTCTTCATGTCCTTTTACATTGAAGTTGGAGTGACATGTCCACGATGGCGCTGCCCAGAGGGTGACGTCGCGGAGTTCTCAGAGTCAAATTGTTTCTTTGTTCCTTTTAATTTGTTTTATTTGTTTGTTCATGTTTTGCACTATGCTCGTCTATGAGAAGCTTCGGGCAACTAAGCACGCAACAACGTCTATCTTCTATCTATTCTATGCTACGGAGCTCCATGCTAGCGGTTAGCTAGCAGTTAGCTAGCGATTACCAGCTAAGCCCGGAGCTCTGAGAGGCTTGGTTAGCACTTCCGGCCATACTACTTGAAAATGTTCAGTCCCTGCAAAACAAGATGGACGAGCTTCATGCTCAGATTGCAGCGCAGAGGGATCTACAGGACTGTGTTTCTATCTATTCTATGCTACGAAGCTCAATGCTAGTGGTTAGCGGCTAAGCCCAGGCGGAGCGCTCAGAGGCTTGGTTAGCACTTCCGGCCATACTACTTGAAAATGTTCAGTCCCTGCGAAAAAAGATGGACGAGCTTCATGCTCAGATTGCAGCGCAGAGGGAGCTACAGGACTGTGTTATTGTGAAACATGGCTCGAGGAGAGTACACCCGATAAGACGATTATACCAGCCAGCTACACGGCCTTCATCCCCTGCTATCCCAAGCACCGGAGACACGTCACTCCAAGACGTCACTCCAAGTTCAATGTAAAAGGACATGAAGCGTAATAAAGTTTATCCTTTTGGTATTGTTTGTTAAACATGCTACAAAACAAAATCTCATGCACAAACATTCTCAGAATTAACTTAGGTACTGCACTGGAATAATAATTTAAAAAGACTTTAAAACGAGTGCTTTACAACAGTATATGCTGTATTATTATGTAATATAGTATAAATTATTGTTGATATTATTTGATATATTTGATATTATTTTAGGTGTACCTTAAACAGCTACTGCTGCTAACTCAGCTGACTTCTTCAGCCGAGGACCACCATCAATGAGTGTTTCGGCCCTTTAAACCCGGAACAGTCTCAGGGTGGCGGGTCCGCAGTGATGACGTCTCACCACTACGTGTCAGCTGATAGCTTCCAGCTTTTCTCCTCTCTCTTCAGCTACAGCCAGCTCGATGATCTTTCAGCTGCTTAGCATACTGCTTTCATAGTTCTCTTCCTGGCCCTGCCCTTGACACCTAGGCTTCCTAATGTTCTCCATAAGGACTGTGCAGTGAATCCTCTAGCTCCTACTTCTACAGGAAAAGGCCAACACTTCCAACCTTGTTGCTGGCACTGTTCAACCAACTCAGCGTACTTGACTTTCTTGCGCTTGAACGCTTCCTCACATCTTGTTTCCCAGGGTACCGTGAGTTCGACGATTACAATCCTCTTGTTCTATATCAGGCCTCAGATTCAGCCTGTCCTCCTTCCTGCTGATTTGTTGAGATGATGTAACGCCCCTTTTCCTCATTCGCACACAAGTTGTCAATGAGCCTCTTTTTTTGTGTGTTTTAATTACCGGTTAAGCTTTATGATGCCACTCAAACGCTCTGCGTCTCCTCTGGCTGGGCGATAGAAAACACTGGATGTCTCTTTTGAAAAAATTACACTTTCTCCTGAAGAAACGGCAGTTTCCTCTGAACTGTTGTATTAAAGTCTTTTTCAATTATTATTCCAGTACAGTATCTAAGTTAATGTTTAGAATGTTTGTGCGTGAAATTTTATGTTCTGTAGCATGTTTAGCAAACAATACCAAAAGGATAAACTTTATTACGCTTCATGTCCTTTTACATTGAACTTGGAGTGACGTCTTGGAATGATGTCTCCAGGATGGCGCTGCCTAAAGGGCTAGGTCGCGGAGTTCTTAGAGTCAAATTGTTTCTTTGTTCGTTTTAATTTGTTTTATTTGTTTGTTCATGTTTTGCACTATGCTCATCTATGACTGGTCGACCCCACTACAGCGATGAGATCAGAGTCTCCTGAAGTTTAGCACCTTCCCATCCTGAGCTAATATGCTATGGTATCTCAATGCTAGCCACACCCCGGCTGTGTGTATACACACGCGTGTGTGATTCCTGATGAAAGTGATTCCCGGTGCAAGTGAAAAGAGGAAGCGGGCTCGTGGCATGCGGTTGAGTGATATCACAAAGGAACATGGCCAAGTCTGTCTACCATCGGTACGATATTGAAGCAGAAGGAGGGCTTAAAAGGTATTCTTTTATCATTTTTAAAAGGGTTTAGGGGTAGTATTGCAGGCCTTGGAACAAATCAGGCCTTTTACATGTAAAATGTGGCTCAACTTACGAAAAAAAATCAGGTTACGAAACCACTTCTGGAACGGATTAATTTTGTAAGATGAGGTACCAGTGTGTGTGTGTGTGTGTGTGTATATACACACACACACACACACACACACACACACACACACACACATTCTCTTGGGTTTAATTGCTGGGTTCGAGTGTCTCCGTGTAGAGTTTGCATATTCTCCCCGTCTTTCCTCTGGATACTCTAGTTTCCCCCTACAGTCCAAAGACACACACATTAGGCTAATTGGTGATTCCAAATCACCACTAGGACCGAGTGTGAATGGTTGTGCATGTGTGATGCCTTGAGATGATCTTGCGAGCTGTTTGGGGTGTACCCTGCCTTCGACCAGTGGAGACTGAGATTGGAGCCAGTCCCCATTTTACCATAGTAGGATTAAGCAGTTTGGCAAATGAGTGAGTGACAGGTAACAATCAGAATTGAGAAGCAATCATTGCTGTGGCACTAGATAAACAGAAAGAGCAACCGACAGCAAATGTATTTTTTCCATGAGTATCGCCAGTACCAAGATATCATACACACACACACACACAAAAAACCCCACACAAACTACACATTACATCTTGATGGCCCTCATAGCCCTTTAAATATACCAAATACCAATGAAGAGTGAATTCTGCAGCCTGTACCACACCGTTTTATTGCTACTGTGCATTCTTATCTGCTGAGCTACAAACTGAGAGGTGTGTACAGAGAAACTCACAGTGTACAGGGAAAGGTACAGTATCCACAGGCAAAGATAAACAAGACTGTCTCTCAAGCCACTCAGCAGCATGGCTCCCAGGCTCAGCAGCACCCCGAGCAGGCAGATGAGCTCCAGACCATGTTGAGCTCCGATTCCCAAAGAAGGCGCCAGCCACAGGAGGGACGGGATGTCCTGCACCTTCTCCAGAAGGGGCGTCCCCACTTGAGGCATACGCACTGGCATCACACCATGCTCTCCATAAAGACCTGCATGCACGCACACATACCACACCATTGTTTTAAATGACAGTCTACGAGTAAATATCCAAGACAATGAGATAAATGCTTTTCAACATAAATGTAAATTTTATAAAGACACATTTATCTGTTGTTTACTAAAGAATGACAAAAAAGTGTATTTTCCTTGCGTGTGATATGTAAGCATCATTCATCAGATCCTGAAGATGTACAACATGAAAGGTAAGGTTGCATTAGAGAAGAAAATGAGGAAATGTCTCATTTTGGGAAGTAAGTAACAGTCTGATTTGATCAAAAAATTGGTTGTGTCCTAATCCATAAAGATTTAACACCATCCCTTTCTTCCTCAACCTCAGCTAGTGACATAGTTCAACTAGAGCTGTAGCAGGGTCACTTAAATCCATTCACAAGGGTTTTTTCCCCCTTCTTCTTTTTGGACCAAGCCAAAATATATTAAGGACAGCTGTTGCCTAATATTCAGAAAACCAGGCTTAGAGGGGGAAAAAAAGTAAGGTTGCTGGTTTGATTCCCAATCTGGGAGGAAAAAATGTGTGGCAGACGGAGAAAGACCTGCATTTTTAGCATTAAATATGTCTGTCTTCCTTTCGGCTTTTTCCCTTTTATTCAGGAGTCGCCACAGCAAATCATCTGATTCGCACATTTTGATTTGGCAGAGGTTTTTACGTCGGATGCCCTTCCTGTCACAACCCTTTTTAGCAAGGGACAGAAACACACTGACGACTTTGCAGCCTACTCTTTACGAAAGTCAGCAATGGTTCTTTTACATGCCTCACACCATAGACAGTGACAGACATGGCCCGCCTTTGATAACCCAATTAGCCGCACTGGGGTTTTAGCATTAAATATGTATTTATTGATATTATATACACTGTGCGTGGCTGCCCATTGCTCCAAGTGTGTACGCTTGCTGATTATGTGGGTATGTGTGCGCTCACCTTAAATGGGTTAAATGCAGAGCCAAATTTAATAAATAAATTTTCACCCTGTTTCCCACAATATAGGACAGTCAGAGCATAAACCCCTGTCAGGCCACTCTCCATTTAAAGTACACAACAACCCAATCTGCTGGGGCTGTTGTAATAAAATGTACGTACATAAAAATCTTGCAATGTTAAATACTATTTAAAACAAATGCAAAATACAGGGATCCCTCACTTTTGGCGGTTAATAGGGACCGAGACCCCCCCCCACCGAATTCCGCAAAGTAGGATCGACCCCTTGACTGACATATACGTACATAATATCAATAAATGCATATTCAACACTATAAATGCTTATAATAACAATTAAACATTCAAAAATAATGCATGAAATGTAAATAAAAATACACACACACACAGACACGCGTGCGTGCACGCAGATGCAAACCTCACAAAAATTTAAGTACAGTAGTTTTGATGAGAGGATTTGGTTTTTTTTTTTTTTTGTTGTTGTTTTTGTAGGGGTTGTTGGGGTTATTTATTTATTTATTTATTTTTTTTTTGCATAATTGGCCTTGTTTGTGGCATTTTCCTTAACTTTCCCCCCCTACTCTACATTAATTAATTTCCTTATTTTTAAATTTGATGAATATTTTTAAAAAAGCACGATGCACTGAAGCCGCATGAATTGAAGCGCGAAGTTGCAAGGGATCCCTGTACTTGATATTCCATGTTTGAAAATGTGTACATTCCGCCTCATATTTTACTGAATGTCCTTTCCATATGAGGTATATACATGACTTAACTGTACCCCCCCATGTGTCCATAGTTAGCTGGCTTCACACACTGCACCTAATTTTGAATGCCATTTGTCCAGCCAATCATCTCTCACCTCTATCTAAAGAAACAAAAGTGAGAACAATATACTTTTCTTTGAATTAGAAATATGCCAAACAGTTTACCTTTCTGTATGGTTGCATTCCTCAAGTTCATTGCTTTTTTTAAACACATAGAAGGACCAATCAGATCAAGTGTATATGAATGTGTTGGTAACAGAGTGTTGATTAATGTAGTAGTGTTTAGATCACTGGGTTTTGTTTTTTTTTTTAAATCCTTCCCTTTATCTGATAATCATGCCTTGAGCAACTCCACCCGCTCCAAATGAGAGCATTTCAGCGTCAGAGTTTTAGCCCTAAAATTAATGCAGACTTAACTCTTGACATACTCTGAATTATTCATCCACTATAATGGGTAAAAATGCAACAAAAGATGATACAGGTAAATGCACTGGATGATCAAATTAGACAAACAGCTTAGCTTAGTCAATGTAGTTAGTCTGGGTTTGGCACTTGATCCAACACTTTTCTATTTAGATACAAACTTGACGCATGACAGCAAGGTGTGTATGAAGTCAAAAATTATGCATTTTGAGTTATTGTTCACTCGATGATATTAATGCAGCGGGGGGGGGGGCCGCACAAACAAGTGTCCGCCCTCACGCCGCTCCCGAGCCCGGACAAATTCACAGGGTTACAATAGCAAGGGCATCCGGCATAAAACTTGCCAGAATACAAAATGCAAAAACTGTAAAGACAAATTTCATACTGGATTAATCGAGGCCCAGGTAAACAACGACCCCCATCAGTGCTGTTAACCAACAGGGTGCTGGTGGAAATTGGACTACTGTTGGTCGAAGAAGGAGAGGTGGGAGGCGTGTCCGTAGGCAGAGAGAGAAGAGGAAAAGCATGAGTCTAGGACTGAGAGTAGAGACTTTCAATGTCGGAACTATGACAGGAAAAGGTAGAGAGCTGGCTGACATGATGCAGAGGAGGAAGGTGGACATACTGTGTGTTCAGGAGACAAGGTGGAAAGGTAGCAAGGCTAGAAGCTTAGGAGCAGGCTTTAAGCTGGTTCTTCATGGTGTGGATGGGAAGAGAAATGGAGGAGTAGTCATCTTGAAGGAGGGGTTTGTCGGGAATGCTGAAGAAGTGAAAACAGTGTCAGACAGAGTAAGGAGTCAAGTTAGAAATTTAAGGCGTGATGTTCAATGTTGTTAGTGCTTATGCCCCACAGGCAGGATGTGAGCTAGAACAGAAGGAAAGATTCTGGAGTGAGTTAGATGAAGTGATGCAGAGTACCCCCAGAGGTGAAAGAGTGGTCATTGGTGCAGACTTCAATGGACATGTTGGTGCAGGCAACAGAGGGGTCGAGGAAGTGATGGGCAGGTTTGGTATCCAGGACAGGAACACAGAAGGACAGATGTTGATCGATTTTGCAAAAAGGATGGAAATGGCTGTGGGAAATGCTTTCTTCCAGAAGAGACGGGAGCATAGGGTGACTTATGAAAGTGGAGGTAGGAGCACACAGGTAGACTACATCTTGTGTAGGCGATGTAATTTGAAGGAGGTCAGCGACTGCAAAGTAGTAGTGGGTGAGAGTGTTGCCAAACAGCATAGGATGGTTGTGTGCAGGATGATGCTGATGGTGAGAAAGGTGAAGAAGGCAAAGGCAGAGCAGAAGACAAAGTGGTGAAACCTGAAAAAGGAAGAGTGTCGTGTTGTCTTAAAGGAGGAGTTGAAACAGGCTTTGGGTGTTCAGGAAGTGCTTCCACTGGTGACTGGACAACTACATCTAATGTGATCAGGGAGACGGGTAGGAGAGTACTTGGCGTGTCCTCTGGAAGGATAGTAGATAAAGAGACTTGGTGGGGGAATGAGGATGTGCAGGAGTGTGTAAAAAATGAAGAGGTTAGCTAAGAAGAAATGGGACATAGAGAGGACCAAAGAGAGTAAACAGGAGTACAGGGAGACACAGCGTAAGGCGAAGGTAGCGGTGTCGAAGGCCAAACAGGGGGTGTATGATGACTTGTATGCTAGGTTGGACAGTAAGGAAAGAGAAAATGATTTATACATGTTAGCACAGCAGAGAAATGGAGATGGGAAGGACATGCAGCAAGTTAGCGTGATTAAGGACAGAGAGGGAAATGTATTGACTGATGACAGAAGTGTGCTGGGAAGATGGAAAGAGTACTTTGAAGAGCTTTTAATGAGGAACATGAGAGTGGAAAAAAAGAGTAGAAGAGGTGACTGTTTAGGTCCAGGAAGTAGCAAAGATTAGTAAGGGAGAAGTGAGGAGGGCATTGAAGAGGATGGAGTGGAAAGGCATTTGGTCCTGATGACATACCGGTGGAGGTATGGAAGTGTCTAGTAGAGGTAGCAGTAGATTTTCGGACCAGAACATTCAACAAGGTCTTAGAGAGTGAGAGGATGCCAGAGGAATGGAGGAGAAGTGTGCTTGTGCCCATTTTTAAGAACAAGGGAGATGTACAGAGTTGTGGCAACTACAGAGGGATAAAGTTGATGAGCCATACGATGAAGTTACGGGAAAGAATAGTGGAAGCTAGACTAAGAGCAGAGGTCAGCATTTGTGAACAACAGTTTGGTTTCATGCCAAGAGCGAGCACCACAGATGCACTGTTTGCCTTGAAGATGTTAATAGAGAAGTACAGAGAAGGTCAGAAGGAGCTGCATTGTGCCTTTCTGGATCAGGAGAAAGCATATGACAGGGTGCCGAAAGAGGAACTGTGGTCTTGCATGCGGAAGTCTGGAGTGGCAGAGAAGTATGTTGGAGTGGTGCAGGACATGTATGAGAGATGTGACAGTGGTGAGGTGTGCTGTCGGTGTGACAGAAGAGTTTAAGGTAGAGGTGGGACTGCATCAAGGGTCAGCTCTGAGCCCCTTCTTATTAGCTATGGTGATGGACAGGCTGACAGACGAGGTTAGACAAGATTCCCCATGGACTATGATGTTTATAGATGACATTGTGATCTGTAGTGAGAGCAGAGAACAAGTGCAGGAAAATCTAGAGAGGTGGAGGTGTGCCCTGGAAAGGAGAGGAATGAAGGTTAGCCTCAGTAAGACAGAATACATGTGTATGAACGACAAAAACCGGATTTTAAGTACTTGGGCTCAACAATCCAGAGCAGTGGAGAGTGTGGAAAAGAGGTGAAGAAGCGTGTGCAGGCAGGTTGGAGTGGTTGGAGAAAAGAGTCCGGTGTGAAAGAAAGGTATCGACCAGAATGAAAGGAAAAGTGTACAAGACGGTGTTGAGGCCAGCGATGTTGTATGGTTTAGAAACAGTGGCCCTGGGGAAAAGACAGGAGGCCGAGCTGGAGGTAGCAGAGATGAAAATGTTGAGGTTCTCTTTGGGAGTAACGAGGATAGATAGGATCAAGAATGAGTACATCAGAGGGACAGCACGTTAGAGGTTTTGGAGACAAAGTCAGAGAGGCTACATTGAGATGGTTTGGACATGGACAGAGGAGGGATAGTGAGTGTATTGGTAGTAGCATGCTGAGGTAGGAACTACCAGGCAGAAGGCCGAGAGGAAGACCAAAGAAGAGATTTATGGATGTGGTGAAGGAGGACATGACGGTCGTTGGCGTAAGAGAAGAAGATGCAGAGGATAGGGTGAGATGGAGGCAGATGATTTGCTGTGGCGACCCCTGAAGGGAACAGCCGAAAGGAAAAGAATAACACAAATACCAGTAAAACTCTTTTATTGTTCTGTTATTGTTCATGTTTTTCACCTCGATGGTAATAAGTACTTAGCGTTCCACTCCGCTGGTAACATTTTAATAAGCGCCCACCCACTCCAATTTTTAAGCCCCCTGGGCGCTTATCATGTCAAAAATGGTATATCGCACTGACAAAAATCCCCAGTTTTAATTAAGAAGAACCTCTAACTGGTAATTATTCCCAAATCTGACATGAAATGAACAAATCACAGAGGAAGGCACAGGTTTTTACATGCAGGGCTCTCTCTCTCTCCTCAAAATAGTGCAGGCTGAAATACCATAAACTAAAGCTGAGCAGCTCATACTGAAATAAACAACTAACTCAACCAGACTCACTGGACTTGAGAAAACCAAACTGAGGTTGCATGTAAAACATACAGAGAAAAAAGAAAGGAAAAAAACACAAAGGGTCTTTAAAAGAAAGCACTTGGATTCGTTTTATTTCCATTTTAAGGGCAGATTCAATATATGACAAGGGGGCAGTGGTGGTCTAGTGGTATAGGGCGCTGGATTGCTGATCCAAAGGTTGGGGGTTCGAGTCCCACTCTCCACAAGGTTGTCACTGACCCCCCAGTGCAGCTAACTGGATTATCAAAGGCGGGCCATGTCTCTCACTGTCTATGGTGTGAGGCATGTAAAAGAACCATTGCTGACATTCGTAAAGAGTAGGCTGCAAAGTCGTCAGTGTGTTTCTGTCCCTTGCTAAAAGGGTTGTGACAGGAAGGGCATCCGACGTAAAAACCTCTGCCAAATCAAACGTGCAAATCAGATGATTTGCTGTGGCGACTCCTGAGTAAAAGGGGAAAAGTCGAAAGGAAGACAGACATTCAATATATGACACATCGCCAGTGCAGGGTCACGGATCCTCAATGATGTCCTATATCGAAGGTTTTCAACGAGACCACACATTTTTTCAGTCAACCAAAAAAAGTTGCACTATTTCACAGCTTTATCACTTACATGAGAACACCCTTAGTACCCAATTTGCTGTGATGGGTCAAAAATAATTTCCAACAAGAGCACTCTGGGAGCACAAACCTCCACCAAGCCCAGCAATCCCCAACATGATGGACCAAACTTCAAAGAAGGTGCTGATACACTATTAAAGAATCCTTTAAGAAATTCCCTGATATAGAACTTGACCCAGATCCCTAAAATATAATGGAGTGTTCCATGACCAAAGCCAAAGCTTCGGTAGAAATTTTATGAAAATCTGAAAATAGCTTATTGAGTAATGCTAACGCGCAAACAAACTGCAGGTAAAATAGTTTCTTTTACGGCCGTAACAGCTGTTACCCAGTGTGTCCCAGTCTATTCAAACCCAGTGTGTCCCAGTCTATTCAAACCCAGTGTGTCCCAGTCTATTCAAACCCAGTGTGTCCCAGTCTATTCAAACCCAGTGTGTCCCAGTCTATTCAAACCCAGTGTGTCCCAGTCTATTCAAACCCAGTGTGTCCCAGTCTATTCAAACCCAGTGTGTCCCAGTCTATTCAAACCCAGTCCTCAGGGAGGAGCAATACTTTTGTGGTCTTTAACACATAACATACATGCACCAAATGCCTTGAGCTTATGATTGCTTAGTTCAGCGGATTTAAGAAATGTCATCTGGAGGATATGCAAAGCGGCGGCAGGGGGGGGGGTCCCCTGAGGACCCTCAGTATTCATTTCCAGCAAAAGAGAAATGTGCACAATGTAAGCAAACAGGAATTTACATATCTCACGTAATAAATACTGCTGGGATAGAACAAGCAAGCATACTACAACCTGCCGCAACTCACAAGAGTATGATTTGTAATTAAACAACCAACCCTCTGAAATTTCCATTCATACCCTTCACTTCTCCCAACTGTTTTTCTGTGGTGAAAAGAAAAGTAAACAAACAAGCAAACAAAAAAAACCCCACCTTTTATTCCAAATTCAGTCCCCTGGCTGCAATTATAATAAAATCCACTACAGCATGGAGCATATATGTGGGGATTCGACACAAATAAAATTTGGAAAACAAGCATCTTCATGGTTCTTGCTTTGTGCACAGGGGCATTTTCTGCTGGAACACGTATAACCTTCTTCAAGGAAGAAGTAATGCTACGGAATACAAAGACCTTCAAAACAGTTGTGCAGTTTGTTGTAACAATTTGGTCTCTGCTAATTTTTTTTTGTATATAATAGACAATCTATAAAGATTGGAGCTGCGATCTGAATCTGAGCTAGGACTACACGATATATTGATAACTTTTCATGTTGCGATATTACCATTTACATCTTATTATTATATGATTTAGCAGAAATAGCAACCTTCAGACTAAAATTAACAGAGGTTTTTATTCTTTTATGCAGGTGTTCACAAGAGCATGTTAGCACCATCTATCTCCAGTCTGCATCTAATGTTTTAATGTTCTTTCACTGCAAACATTACAACCATTATTTCATATATATATATATATATATATATATATATACACACACACACACACACACACACACACTAATCCCTCTTATTTCGCGGTTAAGGGGGACCACCGCGAAATGACTTCTGCCACTTCTTAAGGACACCCACCCACCTATATATTATATAAAATTTATATAGAAGTTAATTTTAAAGTGTTCTATCCATGTTAATATCATTCAGGCAACGTGTCTTAATATATAAGTAAATTATACACTTTATAATGACAATAAACATATACATAAATACTGTATAATAAACCTTATAACCAACAAATCCATGGCCACGTCGAGGAGGAGAATCACTGGCGGCACTGGTGCTTGGTTGGGGTTGTCAGTGCCTCCAGAGCCTTTGCTTTAGTCCGTATCATGTTAGTGTCCAAACTCACATTATTTTTACGGCAGTCCGTAATCCACAACGATAAGGCATTTTCCATTTTCACAACGGCCTTATTGCGCTTTGTTCCTGTTATGGTCTGTGCGAGTTGGCGGCGTTTAAACTCTCTTTCTCTCTCGCCCCATACACTGCATGCGCTGGTGAGGGGCATGGCTGTTAACCGCAGGCAAAATCCAGAGAGTGCACCTGAATTCACTCAGCCATCAGCACGCTATAAAAGAGGAGCTCCGTGCTCGACCAGTTTCCGTATTGATACTCTCCCAGTGATTTTTGTTTTTGTGTTTTTCCCTCACCACTACAGTGAACACGATTTTTCCCACACCCCAGTGCTTCCCCTGAGCTCAATAAAAGTCATTGTTTCATAAGGGAGGAAAAGTGATAACATGCTCTAAATCACCCGATACAAGTGCCACCCAGTGTCCTGTCCATAAACCTGCACCATACCCTATCAGACTAGACCATATCTAGCTTGGGCAGTAGTAGCACAGTGGTTAAGCCTCTGGGCTACTGACCCAAAAGGTAAGGGTTCATGTCCCAAGTTCCACCAATCTGCCCCAGGTGGGCCCTTGGGCAACACCCTGAACACTCATCTGCTCAGTTGTTTAAAAATACATACCGGGTTCCTCCAAATGCCATAAATGACAAAGTAAAAAGGAAAATGGTCAGTGCTTAACAGAATTAAGAGAGTTAAATAAAGTCGCAAGCCCCGGATTCACGAAGGGAACGACGGGCGACCAGTATTCACGCAACACCATTGATCAGCAACAACATTTATGTAGGCGGGTCTATGGTCTAACTGAACTGAAAGAGCGATTCAGGGGGTAACCAATCAGACCGCAAAAGATTTGATTGACTGCCAAATGGATTTGCCATAGCATTTTTATAGTTGCTTCCAGAGACATGTATCATACATCACGTCATGGGTGAATGCGGCTTTGGTTGCCATGCCAACACACCGCATGGAAAACTGGAAGTTTACCGGCGTCCAATCCGGAAGTTATGACCGACATCACCAAAATTACACCAGAATTTAACCCGGGATAAACTAATACTACCGCTCTGTATCGCTGATGTATGTGGTTTCTTTTTTAAACTTATAGTAACCACGGGACTGATCGCGTGCCATTTACACGCACATGGTGACATCACGCACAGGCAGAACGATGACGGGTCAGTTTACTCCATGAGCGCGCGCAGGCAGGCAGACGAGCTGCCCCCCCCCCCCCCCCATCACCATCCTGAGAGAAAGCGTGCGCGTGCGCTGGGTATTGTAGTCCAGTCAGGATTGTACGTTGAATACATTCATAGTTGTTTTAGCCCCCGTGAAGAGCTCGCGGGTGAACCACGACTGTTTTAAGAGTGTGCGCGCGACAGGAAGTTAGCGTCAGTCTGTAACACGTGGGTAGAGAAAAAAAATAAATAAAAATAAAACTCATATAATCACAAAAGCGCAAGAAACTTCAGTTTATTCCTATAAAACACTCGCACGAGCGAAAACTCATATGTATTACACACACAACATAAAAGATTTTTGATTTAATATTGAGCACCGCGCCCAAAAAAAAAAAAAAAAAAAAGTCCCTCCTATGCATGGCTGAGAGTTACAGTGTACTTCCTACCTGGTATCTGGATGTAAAGAGACGCGAAAGCAAATAAATAAATGCTCGCCATGCTCCACAGGAACATCTCACTAGGGGTCCGCACTCCCCCCATTTCCCAAATTGAACACCGAGAGCTGTGCACGAGCCTCCAAGAGAAAGAGAGACGCGGTCCAGGTCCTCAGTCAGCGCGTGAGCGGGAAGTAGCGTTTGGAGTGGCTTTGGAAGCACGTGGGCGGAGTTTCCTTCGCACATGGGGCACATGCGCGTGCAGCCAGCGCCACCAGACTCTCGCCCGCAGACTGGCCACGTTGAGATTCAAACCGCGTTGTTCACGACCTGCTGTTTGATTGGAAATCTTTGCAAAATAATCTCATAAATATAACAACAATTATAAACGCAGCAAGCACATCTCAGACTTTTATCAACATTTAAAATTAACTCGTGCATGGATAAGAAAGCAGTAACGCGCAACAAAATATAAACATTCATCAACTCGAAGTTCACTCGGGCGGTGCAAACCCCCACCAAGCTGGTGCAGTATCGAAACTTCTGGATTCAATTCATTCATTTTCTGAGCCGCTTCATCCTAATTAAAGACGCGCGGAGGATGGTGCCCATCCCAGCCGACTCTGGGCGATGGCGGTTGGGGTGTATCCTGGACAGCTCCCCAGGCCCTCACAGAGCCAACACCCACACTGTACATGGAAGAAACCCACACAAGTACAGGGAGAATATGCAAACTCTACACGGAAATGCCCAGGCTGGGAATCAAACCCTGGACCTTCTGGCTGTGAGGCGGACATACGAACCACTACACCACCGTGCCACCCAATTCAATTCAGCTGTATTTGTGTAGCATTTTTACAACCGCCATTGTTGCAAGCAGCTTTACACAGTAAAAACAAATGTGATAAGGAATTTCATCTTCTTTTCCTTTCAGCCTTTCCCTTTTTTTTTTTTTTTCCTCAGGGGTCGCCATAGCGAATCACCTGATTTGCACATTTGATTTGGCGTAGGTTTTTACATCAGATTCTCTTCCTGACACAACCCTTTAGCAAGGGACAGAAACACGCTGACGGCTTTGCAGCTACTCTTTATGAAAGTCAGCAATGGTTCTTCTACATGAACCTCTCACCATAGACAGTGAGAGACATGGCTGTCCTTTGATAACCCAGTTAGCTGCACTGGGGGGATAGTGACGACCTTGTGGAGAGTGGGACTCAAACCCCCAACCTTAGGATCAGCGATCCAGTGCCCTTTACCACCAGGCCACCAACGCCCCGTGATAAAGAATTTAATATTTCTCTATAAATCCTGTACCTCCACAAAGACTAAGTTCGTAGTGATGTTGGAAGGGAAAAAAACTCCCTCATTTTGGTTAAACCAGGTAAAGATAAATAAACAATGTGCAGGAAACTTCAATACAGGTTAATATAAAGTGTAGTTGGTTATCTTATAACTGGTCCGGCTAGTCCAAAATAATTTTAATTAAAGACTTTATATCAACAGTCATGAAGCCCATGTAAGATGTTTTGGAGACAAAGTCAGAGAGGCTAGATTGAGATGGTTTGGACATGTACAGAGGAGGGATAGTGAGTATATTGGTAGTAGGATGCTGAGGCAGGAACTACCAGGCAGAAGGCCGAGATGAAGACCAAAGAGAAGATTTATGGAGGTGGTGAAGGAGGACATGAAGGTCGTTGGAGTAAGAGTAGAAGATACAGAGGATAGGGTGAGATGGAGGCGGATGGTTTGCTGTGGCGACCCCTGAAGGGAAAAGCTGAAAGGAAAAGAAGAAGATATCAACAGTCGTGAAAAATCATCTTGACAGTCTCTGAGTGTGTATTTAGGTCCATATGGATCAGCAGCAGTAGAAGCAAAGGGCTTGAAAGATGAGAACTACAACCAGTAGTAGCACATTAAGACGGATCATAGGACTAAAAACGCAAAAGAATCAGGATCACTGGCATCACAGAAGTAGCATGTGTATCTCAACAAAAACAGAGAGAGAGAGAGAGAGAGAGAGAGAGAGATAGGTTGCTATAGGTACGTTGATAAAGTAATGGATATAAAGAGTTTATTAGTGCTGTGTGCAAGCAAGGATTCCGACATGACTGACCATGACATGGCATCACAGAAGTAGCATGTGTATCTCAACAAAAACAGAGAGAGAGAGAGAGAGAGAGAGATAAGTTGCTTTGGTACGTTGATAAAGTAATGGATATAAAGAGTTTATTAGTGCTGTGTGCAAGCAAGGACTCCGACATGACTGACCATGACATAACTAAGAAGCCAGAACCAGAAGGCAGACCGTAAGGGAAGTGTGTAACAGATGGCAGTCACCCACTCCACTGATAATCCAGGCTTTATTTTATTTTTCTCACAATCTTAAACAAATTCTTCAAAATCTTTCTGTATTTGGAGCAAACACAAAATGTGATCACTCCTTTATTAGCCAAAGAAACACATTTGGATAAAATGTTGTTGCATACCGTGCAATAGTTTTCAAGTCATCATGCCAAACAAACACACACAATAAATCTCATAACCGTCCTCCTCGGTGGAGATAATATAAACTCCACCTCCTTCTTTTCCGTTCGGCTGTTCCCTTTTTCTCAGGGGTCGCCTAAGTGAATGATTCGCATGTTTGATTTGGCATAGGTTTTTATGTCAGATGCTCTTCCTGACGCAACCCTTAGAAACGGACAGAAACACGCTGACGGCTATGCAGCTACTCTTTACGAAAGTCAACGATGGTTCTTTTACATGCGTCTCACCATAGACTGAGAGACATGGCCGGCCTTTGATAACCCTTGCAACCCTAGCTGCACTAGGGGGACAGTGACAACCTTGTGGAGAGTGGGACTCGAACCCCCTAACACATCCAGCACCCTTTACCACCAGGCCACCACCGCCACTAGTGTATAAACTCCACCTATATTCTGTAATGGTGTATCTCCTTCACCAATTGTTCATGAGATCGAAGTTTGTAGAATGTGGTCCTATTCCTCTACAAGAGCAGAGCATACAGATATTCCGAAGAACACGAACATGCTGGCCAGTAAGCCGTTCTAAGTTAAATCCATAGAGGAAGTCCAGTAAATGAGTTTATCCATAGTTTCCATAGTGACCCAAAGCTATTCCCAAAAATAAATTTCCCATTGATAAATCAACTTGGACCCCACATAAGGGGACAATCTCAACTTACCAAACTGAGTCCAAGTTTGAATGGTTCCATGCCAGTTTGGTGCCCGCGTAAGCCAGGCATAACCCAGATGGGACCCTCCTCTCTCTCTACTCTAAGTCTGTTGGGCTGTTTACACACGAGCCTAGTGGCTCATCAGGCCGGTGCTTATCCCCGGTTTCTGTAGCGTGAAGCAACTCTGAGTTCAACTCCTCCTGGATGGGGGCGCTAGTCCATCGCAGGTTGCCTTCTCAGTATATTTTTACTGGTACCCATTTATATTGCTGGGTGAACAGAGGCACACTTGTGGTTTAGACCTTGTCCAGGGGTCTTAGCACAGTGAGGGTCTAACCGGTACTCGAACCCACAACCTCCTGATCATGAGCCCAGTACCCTAACCACTACGGCTCCCACATACAGGTGCAAAATTACTGGAGGATCTGGAGTGGCCTTTTATTGCCCCCCCAGTAGTATGTGTGTACAAGACTGTTATTGCTCAGGCCGCATTTTAGTTGGCCGAATTATTTTGTATGGGAGATATGGCACTATTGAGAAGATGCAACATGCCCTCAAAAAAAAAAAAAAAAAAAAAAAAAGTATGATGCGTGCACACACACAATCCTGACATTTATTGGGGGGATAAATAAATAAAATAAATAAATAAATAAAAAACACAGCTAAGGGGTGCTTATGGCAGTAGAGTGTCTGGACAGTGTTAAGTGCCTGGGAATTTCATCTGACTCCTACTAATCTAGCAACAGTTCATACCTGGTGAAGCTCAAAAGGCTTTTCTTCCTCAGGAAGCAGGAACGTACTGGACTTGCCCCTCAGCTGGCCAAGAACTTCTACAGCATTAAAGTAGAAAAATATTCCCTGGGCAAAAAGTGTGGGACAATTTCACCAAAAATGTACAAAATGCACTCATAAAAGACCACACTGCCCATGATTTGGGGGGATGGGGGGGGGGGGGTGTTGATAAACCTTTAAAAAAAAAAAAAAAAAAGGAGCCATTACCAGGTGAAAGCCTTGAGCATGCTCTACAGACCCCGAACCTGAACAAAATCCATTTTGAAAAGACTTGTATATTACTATTGAAGGAGTGATCGTCAGTGGCATCCAGTGTTCCCAGATCCTTCAGTTTAAAGCAACATTAAAGTCTGAATCAAATTTCGCATCTGTACTTTGGTTTGTTTTCCCGTCAATACCCACAGGGCTATTCAATTGCCTAGAGATGATCAGTGTTCCATTTCCTGCCCTCCCAGGGTGCAACTATTGCATCCAGTAGACACTGAATGTCAGTCCTATACAGTCACTCTCCTCAAACTTGAAGGTATCAGTTCTCATCATCATGTCACCATTATCCAACCTGCAAACATGCACCAACTATTTTAAAAATCGCTGGTGTAACAAGGACCCGAATGGTTTTCTTGGCAAGATCTACTACCGTTCACAGGCACAATTATTTTACCCTGACCTCAGCAAGAATTAATATTCTATTTGGATCACTGTCAAGCCAGGTTAATACAAAAATGTTAAGGGACCCATACTATAGAGGCAAGTATCCAAACCCAAGCTCTACTAGAACTTGTAGCCAACAGTAAAACCTGAACCACTTGTGTACGAGATCAAGGAAATTCTTCCTTATGAAGTCCACAATAGTTGAGGCAAACGTGGAGTAATAACAGCACAAAAGTAGTATTTCAACATATTTAATGAATTTTTTTTACATCAAGTTACATTAGTGCTTTAGGGCCATCGTTTTCTCAATCCAAGACCAGAAGCTCGACACACCAGTAAAAATGGCTGGCTTCTGTTGATCACAGTGCTTGAGCCCCAACGCCATCATGCCAGTCAAATAGTATCGGCCATTCTTCTGGCACAAAAGTGGTGCACCAGCATCACCCTACAAAAACAAATGGGGACACAGTGGCTTTTCATATTAACAGGTTAAATCATCCAGTCAATAATTCAGTTAAAATCAAATATGGCCCCCTTTAGCTTGGTTAGCCCAATTGATCTACAGTACAGTACCAGGCAGGATGATGAGGCGGCAGGCTGCGTACAGAGAAAGGCACTAGAGCTGAAAAACTGACCCCAGCCACTCCAGCAGGTCTGATCCGATAATGTCTTCACATGGGCCTGGTGCAAAATGTCAGGACTCAAATTTGCTAGTGGACAGAAGAACCAAAAGTGCCATCCATCTTAGTCCACTTATACAGGCGTGGCTATATGCATCTTGAAAATATAGTTATGCTTACGTGTTGACCTTTTAAATCCCCATCCTGTTGTCACACAAGACGAGCTTTCGTCAAACTGTAAGTCTTCATCTGGGACACAAACTGGGGATATTGAAGATCCTGGAAGAAACCCAGTATACCATTAAAATTATATACACACACAGCAGAACATGGGTTCTCATGTATGCTGAGAATGGTGTAGAAAAAAGTCCAAGGGGCTAGATGACCTGATCAACACTCCTACAGAACCAATCTTCACCTACTGGGTACCATAGACCACTGGAAGTACATATTTTTCCAGTTTCTACCCTGGAAAGAGCTGCATCAAGTACTTTCCTAGCCTGGGAATTCCAGGTGTTCTACCTAAACCAACACACCAAGTCATTTTAATAGATCATCAACAGGCCTTCCTGAGATAAAGTGGGCATGTTCATGCAGGAAAGACACCAGAACAGAATGTTCTCCAGCAACAGGCAGAACAGGATTTGATTTCATACCTAGTTGAGCTGGAACACTGAGGTAGATGAGTGCAAGGTCATGCACTGGAGGGTAGCTGCCATCATGAGGCTCACTGTACACTGCCTTTACTGAGGCATGCTGACTTTCCAAAGAGTTGAGATCATGAGTACCAAGCACCACCCAATCTCCAATTCTGTGGAATCAGTCAATTTAAATTCTCAAACTAAACCAACATGTTAGTCAAGACTGTTACCTCATGCAAAAAAGAAAAGCTACAGATCATATTTGTGTTTGGTTGACTTACTCAACACTGCAGTGGCGTGCAGTTAGAACCCATCGTTCATTAATGAGGGTCCCGCTGCAGTAGTGGTAAGCTTCATTTTGCAAGCTAACCTGCCAGGGCCAGGAGTGAGGACACGCCTCAGTTACATTTACCACCGTCAGCTCTCCACTGGATCCAGATAACTCGCAGCCCACATAACCTTTATCAAGTCCACAGGGTTTCTCCTTAGCCTGGCCACACACTTGCATGGAAGAGACAACAGGAACAGACATCTGCTTTACCAAAGAATAGCCTTCCTGCAACAGGTCCACATTTTGGAGGGGGGGGGGGGGGGGGGGTTATGGCGCAACATCCTTTATATTGCAATACATTTTATCCAGATAATTTTTTTAAGCTGTTGCTCTGTACAGTCTTACCCCATGGAAAAGAACTCACCAGGATGCTCATAACTCCACTTCCCAGTCGGGATATGGGAAGAATAGTCTCGGTTGCTTATGGAAGTTTACCATCAAAGTAAAAACCCAGCTTTTACCTCCTTCAGGGGTCGCTACAGCAAATCTGTTTCGCATAGGTTTTTATGCGAGATGCCCTTCCGGACACAACCCCGCTGACGGCTATGCAGCTACTCTTTACGGAAGTCAGCAAGGGTTCTTTTATATGAACCTCTCATCATAGACCGTGAGAGACATGGTCGGACTTTGATAGTTAGCTGCACAGGGGGGGAGGTGGGGGGGCAGTGACAACCTTGTGGCGAGTGGGACTCGAACCCCCAACCTTAGGATCATCGATTCAGCACCCTTTACCACCAGGCCACCACTGCCCCACAAAAGTAAAAACTCTGGCCAACTAATTAAAATGGGTGCCCAATCATTCGCGAGTATCCTGTGTGTAATCATTCACCAAGTTATTTTGAAGGGGGTGGGGACCAACCCACCCAACAACCTTGATACCCTCTTCTCACCTCCCCCTGCTCTTATTTTGGTTGTGTCCAATACTGTAGAAATAATTTTCCAACAGAAATTCATAGAAGCGAGCACATTTAAAATGGAATGTTAACAGAAGGCAGTACATGATCAAGAAAAATTTAGAAGCGCAATGGTCACCATCATACTAATTGCACAATTTTATTGACCAGAGAACGTAAATGGCTTCAGAAAGGCATTACGGCCAATCCCATTTTTATTTGCAGCACAAGCCAACTGTTCGAACCATGTACATTCAAGCTTTATTTTCACTTCACTTATTTCTTAACATCCGAGGATGTCGTTGGGGCGCCTTCATGGCGAGACTTGGGCTGATTTGGCCTTGTGGAGCTCATCCCTCTCCAGGTCGTAGAAACACGCTGACGACTTTGCAGCCTACTCTTTACAAAGTCAGCAATGGTTCTTAAACATGCCTCTTACCATAGACAGTGAGAGACGTGGCCTGCCTTTGATAACCCAGTTAGCTGCACTGGGGGCGAGGGAGACGGTGACAACCCTGTGGGGACTCAAACCCCCAACCTTAGGATCAGCGATCCTGCACCCTATCCACTAGACTACCACAAGCTTTATTTTTCCTTTAAGAAAAATGGCAGAAGCAGGATTGTTCACGTTCCTTTCAGAGTACAAAATAGATTTTAAAGCACAGACGCAATGTGGTTGGATGCAGCCATGAGGCGAGGGGGGGCACCAACCAGTGTGTCTCCCCCTTATGCCGGTCCCAAGCCCGGATAAATGCAGAGGGTTGCGACAGGAAAGGCAGCTGGCGTAAAACTTCTGCCACATTAAAAATGCAAATGGTCAAAACAAAATTCATACCGGATCGGTCGAGGCCCGGGGCGGCGTGTCCGTAGGCAGAGAGAGAAGGCATGAGCCTAGGACTGAGAGTAGGGACTTTGCCTTTTCCTTGCATAGTTCCAACATTCAGAGAGCTAGCTGACATGATGCAGAGGAGGAAGGTGGACATACTGTGCGTTCAGGAGACCAGGTGGAAAGGTAACCAAGCTAAAAGCAGGGTTTAAACTGTTATCATGGTGTGCATGGGAAGAGAAATGGAGTAGGAGTCATCTTGAAGGAGGGGTTTGTCAGGAATGTTCTAGAAGTGAAAAAAAGAGTGTCAGACAGAGCGATGAGTCAAGTTAGAAATTGAAGGTGTGATGCTCAAATGTTGTTAGTGCTTTTGCCCCACAGGCAGGATGTGAGCTAGAAGAGAAGGAGAGATTCTGGAGTGAGTTAGATGAAGTGATGCAGAATACCCCAGAGGTGAAAGAGTGCTCATTGGTGCAGACCTCAATGGACATGTTGGTGCAGGCAACAGAGGGGTCGAGGAAGTGATGGGCACGTTTGGTATTCAGGACAGGAACGCAGAAGGACAGATGTTGATAGATTTTGCAAAAAGGATGGAAATGGCTGTGGTGAATACTTTCTTCCAGAAGAGACAGGAGCATAGGGTGACTTATAAAAGCGGAGGTAGGAGCACACAGGTAGACTACATCTTGTGTAGGCAATGTAATTTGAAGGAAGTCAGTGACTGCAAAGTAGTAGTGGGTGAGAGTGTTGCTAAACAGCATAGGATGGTGGTGTGCAGGATGACGCTGATGGTGAGAAGGGAGAAAAAGGCAGAGCAGAAGACAAAGTGGTGGAAGCTGAAAAAGGAAGAGTGTCGGGTTGTCTTCAAGGAGGAGTTGAAACAGGCTTTGGGTGGTCAGGAAGTGCTTCCAGATGACTGGACAACCACAGCCAATGTGATCAGGGAGACCGGTAAGAGAGTACTTGGTGTGTCCTCTGGAAGGAAAATAGATAAGGAAACTTGGTGGTGGAAAGAGGAAGTGCAGGAGTGTGTACATTGAGAGGACCGAAGAGTGTAAACAGAAGTACAGGGAGACACAGCGTAAGGCGAAGGTAGCGGTGTCAAAGGCCAAACAGAGGGCATATGATGACTTGTATGATAGGTTGGACAGTAAGGAGGGAGAAAATTATTTATACAGGTTAGCACAGCAGAGAAATAGAGATGAGAAAGACGTGCAGCAAGTTAGAGTGATAAAGGACAGAGAGGGAAATGTATTGACTGATGACAGAAGTGTGCTGGGAAGATGGAAAGAGTACTTTGAAGAGCTGATGAATGAGGAAAAGAGTAGAAGGGGTGACCATTGAGGACCAGGAAGTAGCAAAGATTAGTAAGGGTGAAGTGAGGAGGGCATTGAAGAGGATGAAGAGTGGTAAGGCAGTTGGCCCCGATAACATACCAGTTGAGGTATGGAAGTGTCTAGGGGAGGTAGCAGTAGATTTTCTGACAAGAATATTCAACAAGGTCTTAGAAAGTGAGCACATGCCGGAGGAGAAGTGCGCTTGTGCCCATTTTTAAGAACAAGGGAGATGTACAGAGTTGTGGCAACTCCAGAGGGATAAAGTTGATGAGCCATACAATCTTCTTCTTCTATCGTATGCTGTTGTTTCTCAGCCATTCAACCGCGACATCCGTGGCCTCATGTAGTTCATAGAGGCCTCCTGTCAGTTGTGTTTCAGGGCACTCTTGTAGTATGTGCTGCATAGTTTGGATAGCTCCACAATCACAATTTGGTGAGTCAATGTATCCCCATTTTTCCAACATGTATCGGCACGGGCCACTACCGCAGCGGAACGATTCAATTTACACCACAGGTCTCGGACGAATATCCATACCATTTAGTGCAGTTGTTGGATCATTCACGTTGTTCCTGTTTGATGCTGTTCCTTTATTCCATCTGGATTGCCAGTTTTCTACCATGGTGTAGTTTGTTGGGGGCAGGTTAGACCAGTTGGGTTTTCTTGTGGTCAGTCGGTATCGTGGCTGGTGCTCAATATCATTCAGCAGGGGAAGGCCTGGGATCTGGAGTGTAGAGTCCAGTAACTTTGCAGTGACAGCTTCCCCTGCGGATATCTGGCGGGCAAGATTACACATAACTGGCAGCCAGCCTGTATGTGTTGATTGTAGTGTACCTGCTATGGTCCGCGCATAGCACAGTTCAATCTGGTGTCAACTGGTTTGCAGTGAACTGAGTTCCTCCAGACAGCAGCACAGTATTCCGCTACAGAGTATGACAGTGCTAATGTTGCTGAACGTAGTGTCCTTGCACTGGCTCCCCATGTAGTACCAGCCAACATCTGCACAAGGTTGTTTCTTGTTTGAACTTTCTTGGCTACTTTTTGCAGGTGGGCTTTGTATGTCAAAGTCCTGTCCAAGGTGACGCCAAGGTACACTGGTTTTGCATCATGAGACAGGCGGCTGTTGTCGAGTGTTATATCCAGCTCTTGTTTACTTCTAGCGTTGTGTAGATGGAAAACACTAGAAACGGTCTTCTTCACACTCGGTTGAAGCCGCCACTCTTTACAGTAGGTGCTCATATCACTCATGTCCTCAGTTAATCTCTCATTCAATTCATCAAATGTTTTTGCTTGGAGAGCAAAGCATATGTCGTCTGCATATACAAACTTACGAGAGTGTGTGATGGGTAGGTCATTGGTGTACAGTGCAAATAGAGTTGGTGCCAGGACAGAACCTTGGGGTAGTCCATTCTTCTGTGTTCGCCATGCACTGCTGTATCCACCAAGATGAACACGGAACTGGTCTGTGCTGTAGCAATAGCTCAACTGTGTTTACTACCCAGTAAGGAAGGATTTTTGATAGTTTCAGTAGAAGACCTGGAGTGCCACACTGTATCATATGCAGCTGTCAAGTCTAGGAAAACTGCACCAGTCTTTTATTCTCCTGAAATCCATTCTCTATAAAGGTGGTGAGTGCTAGCACCTGATCTTGGGTGCTTCTACCTGGTCTAAAGCCGGCTTGGTCAATGTTGAGTACAGCTTCTACATCATCCTTAATTCGGTGTAGGATAATGCGTTCCAGTAGTTTATAGCAGACTGAGAGTAAGGATATGGGTCGGTAGCTAGATGCTAGTTTTGGGTCCTTCCGGGTTTCAGGATAGCGATAACCTTTGCTTCTCTCCATAGCTTTGGTAGTTGTCTTTCACGTATAATACGGGACATGAAGGCTGCTAACCAGGTTTGTGCACGTGGTCCAAGGTGACAAAGGAATTCTGGAAAGATTCCATCATATCCTGCTGCCTTCCCAGATTTCAGTGACTTCAGAGCAGTAGTGACCTCTGCACTTACAACTGTTTCAGCTTGGGTTGTATTTGTATGGGCAGACCTTCTAAAGTCTCAAGCTCTTTCACAACTTTTTTTCTTTTGGGTCTTTTCAATGGGAGTTTTCCCAAGCTTCACTAAATGGTTAGCAACAGCATTCAGTTTCACACTTGGGCGTGACAATTTTGGTGGTTGCTGTCCTGTTCCGAGTGTCTAAGAAGCTTCCAGGCTTATGCGGCAATTGAGGGTAAAGTTCTGTTTTTCAGCAAGCTCTTCCCATCTTGCCCGACGTCAAGGTTATCTAGTGCACTTATCAGGTGCTCGGCAATGTCAGTGCTTCCAGACTCCTGGTACTCTGTCAAGAGTTGTTGGCATTCTTCGTTTAGGCATGGGGTGTATGTTGGTCTGTACCCCTTGGGATGGTACTTCCTGCAGCTTTGTAGATTGCAAAGCGGAATCTTTCAAAGCATTTTTCAATGGGGATGCCAGTTTTGGGTATACAGACAATGCTCTTTTCAGTTTTTCAGTATACATTTCCCAGTCAGCCTTCTTAAAGTTCCATCTCGGTTTCTCAACAGATTTGGTGAGTGGTATCCGAGTCCAATGTGTATCACAATGGGTCTGTGCTGACTTTTTGGGAAATCGTCTAGCACCTGAGGTGTAGCTTGGAGAGGATGGCCTTCTGAGGTTGTAACCCAGCATAAGTCTGGGGAGTATCCTTGGTTCCATCGTGCTGAGTGGAAAGACCGGCGCTGCTTCAGGTCTAAGACTAGGTGGAGATTGTTTGATGAAGCCCATTCTATCAGCCAGTCACCATTCTCATCTTCTTCTATCATATCCCCAGATGGTATGGTGGCTATTAAAGTCCCCAAATAAATAGCTGGGTGTTGATAGTTTGGAAGTGGTGCATCAGACCATTGGGCAGGCGGAGGTTTGTACACATTTGTGACGGTGTAGCTTCCAATACGGAATGTGTCATAGTATTCTGCTGACTCTACCATTTCAACATCTGCCATGTCTGAGCGTCGTATGTTGCCCGTCCATGCTTGTTATGGCCATACAAGGAAATAAGATCATATCCATTTACCTTGAGGCGGCATGCAGGTGCATCAGCAGCAACATGTGTTTCCTGGATGCAGATCACATCTATGTTGTTGGGAGGGCATATTTCAGAAAGTATTTCTCGCTTATAGCTGATAGGCCCTCCACATTGATTTGGAGGAGTCGCATAGTGGGGCCGACGTCTTGAAAGTCGTGGCGTCCATTTTTGTTGTTATTGTTGTTGTTTGGCTGAGGACTGGGATTCATTTTAGGGGGATAATGGATCAGCGTTCACGTCGCATCCCTCGTCAGTACCCATCTGGGGAAACTAATGATCCAAACCAGCCGACTGAATTCTAAAATGAATCCCAGTCCTCAGCCATACAATGAAGCTATGGGAAAGAATAGTGGAAGCTAGACTAAGGGCAGAGATCAGCATTTGTGAACAACAGTTTGGTTTCATGCCAAGAAAGAGCACCACAGATGCAGTGTTTGCTTTGAGGATGTTAATAGAGAAGTACAGAAGGAACTGCATTGTGCCTTTGTGGATCTGGAAAAAGCATATGACTGGGTGCCAAGAGAAGAACTGTGGTATTGCATGAGGAAGTCTGGAGTGGCAGAGAAGTATGTTAGAGTGGTGCAGGACATGTATGAGAGATGTAAGACAGTGGTGAGGTGTGCTGTCGGTGTGACCGACGAATTCAAGGTGGAGGTGGGACTGCATCAATGGTCAGCTCTCAGCCCCTTCTTGTTTGCTATGGTGATGGACAGGCTGACAGATGAGGTTAGACAAGAATCTCCATGGACTATGATGTTTGCAGATGACATTGTGATCTGTAGTGAGAGCAGAGAACAAGTGGAGGAAAATCGAGAGGTGGAGGTATGCCCTGGAAAGGACGGGAATGAAGGTTAGTCTCAGTAAGACAGAATACATGTGCGTGAACGACAAGGACCCATGAGGTTACAGGGGGCAGAGCTAAAGAAGGTGGAGGATTTTAAGTACTAAGGTTCAACAATCCAGAGCAATGGAGAGTGTGGAAGAGAGGTGAAGCGCGTGCAGGCAGGTTGGAATGGTTGGAGAAAAGTTTCCGGTGTGATGTGTGATAGGAGAGTATCGGCAAGAATGAAAGAAAAAGTGTACAAGACGGTGATGAGGCCAGCGATGTTGTATGGTTTAGAGACAGTGGCCCTGGGGAAAAGACAGGCGTCAGAGTTGGAGGTAGCAGAGATGAAAATGTTGAGGTTCTCTTTGGGAGTAAAGAGGATGGATAGGATTGAGTACAGAGGGACAGCACATGTTTGATGTTTTGGAGACAAAGTCAGAGAGGCTAGATTGAGATGGTTTGGACATGTACAGAGGAGGGATAGTGAGATATATATATATATATATATATATATATATATATGTAGTAGGATGCCGAGGTTGCAACTACCAGGCAGAAGGCCCAGAGGAAGACCAAAGAGAAGATTTATGGATGTGGTGAAGGCGGACATGAAGGTCGTTGGAGTAAGAGTAGAAGATGCAGAGGATAGGGAGAGATGGAGGCAGATCATTTGCTGTGGCGACCCCTGAAGGGAACAGCCGAAAGAAAAAGACGCAATGTGGTTGGAAGCCCTGCCCCAGCAAAATATTTTGGATTGGTCCCTTTATAGCATCAAAACTAGACTTGAGGGACTCCACTGTGTCACCTTCAATAGAGAGGGGTTTACAGTTTCTTGTAGGTGGAGGCTCAACTTTTAATTTCATTCAAAATTGATAATGGGAGTACGTATATTACTTTTCTTGAATGTATAAAGGAGTATTACCTGCTGGTGTTTTCCACACGCCACCAATTCCAAGTTGACCTTAAAGCAAAATAAGAGTACATTATATAAAACTCTGCAAAAAGGTACATGCTTTTAATTTGACAACTTGAAAAAGAAAATGAAAAACCATCAATAAGTGATTTGATCCACTGGATGTAGGCAGCAAGTCTGGTGAAGACCCCTGGTTTAAGTGCATGGCCACAGCCCATTGCTCGGCTCATAATTGCAGCAACTTCGTACCGATCTCCTGTGAAGCATGACAGAGGACTTCCAGAATCCCCCTGTTTGGGGTTGGGAAAAGGCAAGTTTGAGACGCCCATGAAGCGCAACAAGATTAGCTACCAGTGGATACCCAGTGCAACTCCGTACAGTACCCGACATGTTTCCAGATCTCCAGTCACCTCTCTGGCACACACCATAGAAGAATGAATAACGCCACCATAAAGCCCAACACAAGTATCAGACTCCAGTATGGTAACATTCGCCTCTTGAAGCCAGTTAACATGAGGGCCACCTGGAAAGAGGCAAGTGTTCAGCAAGCTCCAAGATTCAAATACATTTCTTATAAATTTGCAATGAATGAGTCTCTGACTGTTCTACCAATTTTCATGTCTCAAAGTGAATGCCCAGAAGAAGAAAAAAAAAAGCCACATGAAGGCAAGATAACAAATAATAAAATGACAATACTACATGCTTATCCATGGACAAGTATCTGGTCATAGATGAACCTATGGTATGCAGGTCAGTGCATTTAAATGCATAACACTTGGGACAGCCATAGACTAATGGTTAGATTAGTGTCTTTGGGCCCAGAAACTTGAGCAAGGCACCCAACTGCTCTCTGGGCACCCCAGTGTGTAGCAGCACACCGCGCCAAGTGTAGGCCTACCCAGTTCATGTGTATACAAGGATCCCTCGCTACTTTGCGCGTCACTGCATCGCAGTTTAAATAAATAAAAATATTCACTGAACTAAAAGATAAGGGGAAGTTAAGGAAAATGCCCCAAAAACAAGGCCAATTATGCAAAAAACCCTAAACCAACACAAAACCCAAAATCTCCCATCAAAACTAGTTACATCTGTGCGTGCACACGCATGCACGTGTCGTCGTCTTCTCATGCAATACCATCTGTATGTGTATTTATTTTTTAATGTTGAATTGCTATCAATAACTACATATCCAAATGCTTATATCATACACATACATATGGGGGGGGGGAATATCCCACTTTGCGGATTTCGATGGTCGCTTGGGGATCTCTGTCCCAATTAACCGAGGGATCCCATACATACAGTACTTTGTATGGTTAAATGCAGAGGCAATCATTTCCCTTGTGAAATTACACTTACAGCTTCCACCCAAGTCACGTCACACTAAATCATACCCCCGTGTAAGGACCATTTTCCTTTACAAAATATATACATATTGCACTAGGGCATTTTAACATGAATTTGCATACGTTGTATGGTTCTGCAACAAATTACACAAGTGTAATTTAGATATAAATTCAGTATAGACATTTACCGTTTATGGAATAAGCTTCCAGCACCCGACAAGCTTGGCACTGCTGTAAAGAGTTCCGATAAGGTGGAAACTTTAATTAGAAAGTGGGGCAGTGGTGCTGAATGAGGGACAAGAACAAAAACTGGACTACACCCTTGATCCCTTTTAGTCATGGAACTCCGTTTCAGCCTATACAGGAACACTTCAGATAAAATTAGTATGCCGAACTGAAGTAGGCCCATAAAACCTTACAAATAAATTGTATGCAAATACGTCGAGTCAGATTTAGCTCGTCACCCTTCATTTCACAACAATTATCTCCACTAACAAAGTCATTTTTTTTATTCAGTAATGACAATAACTTGACAGAGGAATCACACTGATTACATTAACCCCCCACAGCAGCCCCATCTCCGAATAATTAGTGAGTAGATGGCCAGACATACTGATTACCATCCCTGTTCCATTATATGCACCGGGAATAAAATTACTTGGCATTATTGACCAAAAAAAAAAAAAAAAAAAAAAAAAAAAAGTGTTGTGACCAGGCCTTCTCCTTTCAGCTGTTCCCTTCAGGGGTTGCCACAGCGAATCATCTGCCTCCATCTCACCTCATCCTTTGCAGCTTCTCTTACACCAACTACCTTCATGTCCTCCTTCACCACATCCATGAATCGTCTCTTTGGTGTTCTGCCTGGTAGTTCTAACCTCAGCATCCTACAACCAATATATTCACTATTTCTCCTCTGTACATGTCCAAACCATCTGAATCTCGTCTCTCTGACTGTCTCCAAAATCTCTTACATGTGCTGTCCCTCTGATGTACTTATGTTATGTGACCAGGCCTGGAGTCGAATATTCCACCCAGTGTCCAACCACACTTCCTTGATAGAACTCAATAAAGGAGCAGAATAAGATAAGGGAGAGAACACATGACTCCAGTTCCCGGAGAACACAAGTGCACTCTAATTATGCAGAGACATTTTCCTACATATTGCCTTTTATTCCCAATTTCAACTGGGACTTGAGGTTCTTGAGTAAAAGTAGCAACCCCCACCACCACCATTCATACAGGTTAGCATAATAAACATTCTTGACTCCTGCTCTTCTTAACCCCCCCACACACACACCTCGGTACCTCACTTTATGAAAGTCTCACCAAACGAAAAATGCATGTTACGAAAAGCATTTTAAAATTTGTCGTCTCAGGATACAAAACAAGTTCATGTTACGAAAGCGCCATCTTAAAAATTCAAACGTGCCATTCCAACAATGCACAAGCTGCTCTCCCATCAATGACGTTCAAACATCCCACCCCGCTGGCCTCCCATTTAACAACCGAGCTGTCGTTTATGTCGCCTTTGCTCGAGCGCCATCTTGGACAGGGATCCCATTGCCTAGCAGGAATGACAAAGCGACCTCCCATTGCCTATTATAGAGCCGAATCCACCATGATGCTTTTCGTGTAAAGGACAGAATTACCGTTTTATGCTTTATTTCTTGACTCAGGCTTTTAACCTTCTGTAAACATTTGTAAGATTATAACTCCGCTAAAACATGGTCAACACACGCGCACACTTGTGAGAAGAAGAAACGGGCTTGAGTGATATCGTAATGGAATATGACCATCCGTACGATATTGATGCAGAAGGAGGCCTTAAAAAGGTATGTTTTTTTATTTTATTTTTTAAAGGGTTTAGGGGGTAGTATTGGGAACCTTGGAACGAATCGCGCGTTTTACATGTAAAACACGGTTCAACTTACAAAAAAAAAAAAAAAAAAGCTCTGGAACAGATTAATTTTGTAAGGTACCACTGTAGAATTGTACTTCACCAATGCCCAGGTAGTCAGTAAACTTGGTACATTTGAAATCCAACCCTCAGCTTTACCTGCTAGTGAAAGAACATTGTAGAGACACCTACCCTCCTCAACAGTGGAACCCCAGCCTGTAACAGTGCATCGTTTTGGTAAAGGCACATCTCTGCTCCAGAGCGAAATGGGCCTCACACACTCATCAAATATCAGTGGAGTCTGCAGCTTCACCAGGGCGATGTCATGCTGTCGGTTTATGTGGTTATAGTCCTTGTGAGTGATAATTTTCGCCACTTTGACATTCTAAAACAAGACGAGTATAGGTTATCACGGTGCAGATTATTATTTTAGTTACATCTTATGCATTTTTTAATGTTTATTATAAACATTTTATCATTGAATATGTATTTATTGACAAATACATCAGTCGGGGAGGGGGGGGGGGCGTGTTCCTACTTCGTGGATTTCGATGGTCGCATTGGGATCCCGGTCCCAATTAACCGTGAAAAGTGAGGGCTCCCTGTACCTGTAACCAGTGCGACCACCAGCCTCCCACTCATGCACCAAAGCATCATCTCCCATCAGGGTCATGGGGAAGCTGGAGCATCACGGTCAGTGGATGGAGGTGAACTCCACCTCAAGAATCTTCCAGAATGCCATCCCATCAAGTCTAGTACACCCTTTTCCCACCACAGACATTGGACCAAGCCAAAAATCTCTGACTGGAGTGACACATCCATACAAATTCCAATATTACTCCTTAACATACAGCTAATGGGGAACTCAAAACCCAAAACCACACAAGTATTCAGCAGGTATGTTCTCAAACGCAAAAGGTGTACAGAGTTGCACAATTTGGAAACCGAGCAACAAAAGAGTACCAAACACGACCAACCAGTTATGTGAAGATAAAAAGGCCAAGTTGTAAATGACCTACTCTTCCAGCGTCAACATCAGAAAATACTAAATCACAGATACTCCAAGTTATTAAAAAAAAAAAAAAAAAAAAAAAAAAAAAAAAAAAAAGCACAACTAAACTATCAGGTTTGACAAGTTCAGGCCTGAAGTTACCGTGAATATTTGCTGATTTTTCACCTGTATTCTACATTGGGGACCTTGGCGGTGCACACTACTAAAAGAAATTTAAGCAAGCGTGTCTGAGACAAGTTGACTGGTTGAGGGGCCGGTGAGGACATGAGTGTGTCCGACAACTCAAGATACAATGATCCAGTGTTCATTAGCTCCATCGACAACAATTAATCCGGAGGATACAGATAACTAGTGCAGCTCAAAATTAAATACTAGCCCTGAACATGCTCCAGATGTTCACACCTGTTGGCAGGCCTCGGTTTTAATTCCCAGATCATGTTTCCCAGCCTTCACTGTCCAGCGCATTCCTTTCACAGATCTGCCAACAAAAGAAAAGCAAATGTCATTAAAACAAGGTTCCTCATATGCCACAAGGTCACACCCACATCACACCAATCTCGCAGAACATGAACCAACAAAGGCCTTTCTTAGGAAACAGACTCGATAAACAGAAAGTGTAACAGGATACATCACCTTGGAACAAATCACAGACGATTCTTGGATTCCTGATTTCATAACAGTGCTTTGCTCAACTGTACAAGTTTCTCTAGAAAACTTCAAAAAAAAACCACCTGATTCTGGGTGGATTGAATAGCTACTCAGGAAATGCTACAAAAACCCCCACACCTCATTCATTCCAGCTGATTCACTTCATGATGGAAACCCACATAATCACCTGGAAAACCAGGTGAAGCACCTTACAGACAAGGCCAAACGTCGGATCCAACCAGTGCTGTAGTGGTGGGTACACGTCATGTACCCACTTGTTTTAGTGGCAGAGTTGTGTGTACCGAATTAATTTGGTCTACTTTATAGTTGATCAACATAAATTTCCACAACTGTGTAAATAAAAAGCGGCGATGAAGTGACAGTTTCAAAGCCAAAGGTTATTTCAGTAAATCTAGTCATAAACATCATTCCATAAACACCACGAATCAGCCTTATAGTATTATACTTCTGATTGGATACTGCTAGCTGAGCTCAAGATTTGAGTCCAATGAACTTGCAATCATGCAGAAAACCAAGAAAACCCCCACAGGACACATTGACTCGCCATGCGCGGGGTTACTCGGGTAAAGAGTGCAGAAAGCTCGCAAGCCGAGTCCAACAAAGTCCCCGGTAAGTAAGGCCAATGTTTATATTTGCTTCACACCCGGTGACAGACCGACATCCCAGAAAACTGTTATTTTAAAATAAACCAGCATTTCTGCAGTCAGTTTATGCCCAGTTTGTCCTTGTTGACAGGTCTTACTTTTTGGTAATAACTAAATGCCTAATCCTGAGGGGCAGTGGTGGTCTAATGGTATAAGGGCTGGATCGCTGATCCAAAAGGTTGGAGGTTCGAGTCCCACTCTCCACAAGGTTGTCACTGCCCCCCTAGTGCAGCTAACTGGGTTATCAAAGGCCGGCCATGTCTCTCGGTCTATGGTGTGACACATGTAAAAGAACCATTGCTGACTTTCGACAAGAGTAGCTGCAAAGCCGTCGGCGTGTTTCCGCCCTGCGATGGCCTGGCGAGCTGTCCAGGGTGTACTCTGCCCTCACCCCGAGTTGGCTGGGATGGGCACCAGCCTCCCCGTGACCCTAATTAGGATGAAGCGGTTACAGAAAAATGATAAATGCCTAATCCAAGCTAACATTGTAAACACATTATATACTTAGATCTATTAAACTTTTCTATTTTTACAATGAAAATATCGCTGATAAGATTTTATGCCGATCCATATTGAATAAGTACTTTCTTGGATATCTTCATTTAATAAGTCACCATTAGTTATTGAAGGCGTGAATAATTATAATTAGCGCCAACAACACTTGTTTATAATTACATATGTATATGGAACATTGGAAATGGCCCAATGTCTTGCAGTGCATATATTATAATGCATAGTCATTTGCATATTGTACTTCTAATACATGTACCAAGTAACTTGTCTTTAGTTTATGCAATTTTTGATAATTGTTAAATAAAATACATGTATAACATACTCAGATTTCAGCAATAACATGTTAACAATAAAATGTCTATATTTAAATGAGAAAGTTTTTACCAATTTATTTTTTCTTATTACAGATATAATTTTCAAGTTCTGTAAATTTTTTAATAGCTCAGACGAACTGAAATTTGAAAGGCTGAGCGGTGCATTTTGGCACATTTCAACTTTTAAAAGCAAAGTTTTCCGGGATGTGGGCCCCCCCCCCACACACACACACACACACATACCCCCACCTGCACCCTCCCCACACACCTCAGTCACTTCGCTGCCATGGTGTACGCCCTTATTTTTTTTTGACCACTACAGCACTGGATCCAACCATTGATGCTCAGCCTTGAGGTAACCGGGCCACCCATGCTGCAGAGCAATGCCACCCTGAATCACATTACCGAGCCTCCTCAAATCTCCCAGAAAATTTGCAAAACTGATTAGCAGACATGAACAACATCAGTTTAAAGTCAGACAGCTCATAATTTATGACATGATTAGGTGGAGAATGGTTTTATAGTACTGTAGTCCTTGGCCTGTTTACCTTAATCTAATAGGAGGTAAACAGCCCACGGTCCACACGCAAGGTGGCGCTCTATTTGCCAGTCTCAAAATGGGAGGGGGAAAAAAAAAAAAAAAAAAAATTCCATTCACAAAGTTATGCCACCTCCCAGTTCTGGGTAAAGGTCAAAGCTTGGCCTCCAAGAAAAGGAAACACCACCCAAACCACATTCTTTTAAACTGTGGATATTAATTCAGCAATTTCTCCCTCACACGCACACGGGGACGGACTTACCCTTTAAAACAGTGGCTGGCTGTGACGATCCAGTATCGGTTGAGGATGGCACCACTACAGGATGGCGTGTTGCCAAAAAACAGCACTACATGCCAGGGCCATGAGTTAGGCCACGCCTCCTCCCCACCATCAAACAGTGGCTCCAGCCCATCCTTCGGCATGAAAGCTCTCACACCTGCAACAGCTGTACCATCCGCAGAGAAAAAAGGGCTACTGTAGTCACTCCTTGCATTGAGAAATTTAATTTCATATCAATGTAAACATGCTGCCAGTTACAATTTCATAGTGAAGTGGTGTTTTTTAAAAAAAAAAAAAAAAAAAAAAGGCTCCCACCATATTCAGCTGATTACAGTAAAATGCCACAGGGACACATGTACACAATTTTCTCAGGGATTACAAGTATCCTGATATTGGAGCTAGAACGGCCAGTAAATGTTGCAAGGGAGAGGGCGGACAATGCGAGGAAGTGACTAACATGAGGCCCAAGTATTGAACAGGCAGACAAGAGGGGAGGGGGAGGGGAGGGGGAGGGTCCAACTGGTTCAATAACAAGATTCAATTTCAGTCTCCAGACATGTAATTGATCTTCAGACTCGAGTCACTGTTTTTTTTAAAAAAAAAAAAAAAAAAAAAAATCACGCACCACACCAGCGTCACGCAGTCGGAGGCAGCAAACCAACCCAGAGCAACAGGACAGGAAGTCACTTGTAATTTTGCACTTTGGTGACGAGCGCAACTGATTCCTGAAGAGCAAAACACACACTTGCAGTGCAGGAGTGTAGCGCTGATACTGGTCATGACCCAAACGAGTCCATTAGAGCCCTTATTCCGGCTGATTCAGGCCCCTCTGAGTAATACTGTACTTATAGCACCAAGGTGGGGCCGGTGGTGTAGTGGTTAGGATGCTGCGCTCATGATCGGGAGGTTGCGAGTTCGAATCCCACTGAGACCCTCACTGTGCTAAGACCCCTGGGGAAGGTCTCAACCACAAGTGTGCCTCTGTTCACCCAGCAGTATAAATGGAAACCAGTAAAATATACTGGGAAGGTAACCTGCGATGGACTAGCGTCCCATTCAGGGGGAGTTGAACTCCTGGTTGCGACACGGTACGGAAACTGGTGATAAGCACCGGCCTGATGAGTCACGAGGCTCGGGTGTAAAAACCCAGCAGACTTTACCTTTACCTTACCGATACACCAAGACATTCCCAAGATCTTGCAAAAGTACTTCCAATATGGTCAGCTTCTCATTAGCGCACAGGAAACTAATGCCCTGCCACCAAAAATACATTCGGACCCCATTAGATTCTTAATCAGTTATTCTGGTTCCGTTACGCCTTGTTTACACTTCCCGGGTGTGGTGTTTTGGGCATGTCCAACCGGGACGTGACCCCGGAGTCAATTAGGACATGCTGAAGGGGCTATGTTTTTCGGCTTATCTGGGAACACCTCAGTGTCCCCCTGGAAGAGCTGGAGGAAGTGGCTGGAAAGAGGGAAGTTTGGACCGCATTGCTTCGGTCGCTGCCCTCGCGACCCGACCCCGGAAGAAGTGGAAGACGATACACCTTGTTTAGTTTATGCTACAAACACCACAAGGGAATAACGGGACACAAAAGGGTCATAGTACACGCCATCATATGTGGGGCCGGTGGCGTAGTGGTTAGGGTGCTGCGCTCATGAGCAGGAGGTTGTGAGTTCGAATCCCACTGAGACCTTCACTGTGCTAAGACCCCTGGGCAAGGTCTCAACCACAAGTGAGCCTCTGTTCACCCAGCAGTATAAATGGGAACCAGTAAAAATATACTGGGAAGGTAACCTGCGGTAGACTAGCGTCCCATCCAGGGGGAGTTGAACTCCTGGTCGCTTCACGCTACAGAATCCGGGGATAAACACCGGCCTGATGAGCCACGAGGCTCGGGTGTAAAAACCCAACACACTTTACCTACCTACACGCCATCATATGGAGCGGTCAATCTAGGAGCATTTGCTATGCAGAAGTGGGGCTGCCCAGCTCTTGGGGGGACGACAAACAAACA
This sequence comes from Plotosus lineatus, assembly GCA_024760905.1. NCBI lineage: Eukaryota > Metazoa > Chordata > Actinopteri > Siluriformes > Plotosidae > Plotosus > Plotosus lineatus. The sequence continues at coordinate 15,399,205 of CM045733.1, forward strand.
AACAATTGTTGTTATTTATCACTGGGGCATGTTTGTGTCTCAAACTAGCACTAATTACAGTCATTGATTTTTCTGTAACCGCCGAATCCTAATTAGAATCACGGGGAGGCTGGCACCCATCCCAGCCGACTCCGAACGAGGGAAGAGTACACCCTGGACAGCTCCTCAGGCCATCACAGGGCAGAAATACACTGACGGCTATGCAGCTACTCTTGTCGAAAGTCAGCAATGGTTCTTTTACATGAACCTCACACCATAGACAGTGAGAGACATGGCCGGCCTTTGATAACCCAGTTAGCTGCACTGGGGGACTGGCTTGAACCCCCAACCCGAGGATCAGCGATCCAGCACCTTTACCACCAGGCCGCCACTGCCCATACTAAATCACAGTACAAGTAATTTTAAATGTCGGCCCCTTTAAAATAGCAACACGGTCATTATCAAGTCTGATGCCGCTCAAGGTTCTGTACCCTTTAAAGTGTTCCTTGGTGGTTTTGCATCTTGAACATGTGACTGAGTTCCATCCACAGTGAAAAGCTTGCCAGCTTCAGGAAGACAGAGAACAAGAAAAAAATATTTAGTACAAGTTAACACCGGATCCAATTCATTTTAATTCAATTCGATTCTCAATGTAAAGTTTTGTCACATTTGGAATTCTACCTGTATCAGCCCTTTAACATTTCACCCCACATCAAATAACCTGATGAGAAGTAACATCACTGCTCAACTCACCAATTCCACCAATGAAAATAAGCCATGCAACAGCAAACATCATCCTGCTTGCCCCAACTTGTGTCCCAGTTCAAAAACAGTCTAGAAACCACAACACGAACTGAAATCCAGCTGTTGCACAAAACAGAGAACGAGAGACAGAGAGAGAGAGAGAAATCTCCAGCTTTTAAACCTGAGACCAATTAAAAAACTAATTAAACTCCAGCCTGCAATCCAACAGCAGGGAAACTTTCGCATGTCGCCACAAGGGGGCAGCACGAGATCTTATGAAGCGCTGATGTACTTCAGTACGACTCATTTTACTGATTCGATTCATTCTTTACCAAAGAGTCGTATTTGAGTTTGACTCTTTTGATTCTTTTTTCAGTTTGAAACAATTGGTTGGACAGCACAGCATGGATCTACTAAGATAGAATAATTTATAAAGAATAAAAGTAAAATTATGTTCTGGTGTGAACAATGATTCATTCTCATTCATTCTTCTTTTAGATTCTTCTAAATCCTAATTAGGGTCGTTAGGGAGGCTGGTGTCCATCTCAGCCAACTAGGCAAGGGCAGGGTACACATATACTAGTACAACCAATTCACACTCATTCACATCTAGGGACCATTTGGAACAGCAAATTAGCCTAATATTCATGTTTTTAGACCGTGGGAAGAAACCGGAGTACCTGGAGGAAACACACATGCGACCTCTACACTGAAAGAGTGCATGGTTAATATTTGCATCTGACAGCAGCAAGGCCCTGGGTTCAAGTCCCTTGGTGAGGGCGTTTGCGTGAAAGCAGCCATAGCCTAATGGTTAGAGAAGCAGCTTTGGGACCAAAAAATGTGTGGCCTGCACTTTCCCATCCTCCACTTAAAATGGCTGAAGCACCTACACTGCCTACACCCCTGTCCCCATCCCCACCCCAACCCTCTGCTCTCTGTGCACACATAATGTGTGTGTGTGTGTGTGTGTGTGTGTGTGTGTGTGTTTACTTTAGATGGGTTGAAGAAATGCAGAGGGAATAATTTCCTTTATGACATTAAAGCAGGAAAATAGGGGAAAACATTTCTCCATCCTTGCGTGGGGTTCATCCGGGTAATCTGGTTTCAACCCACAGTCCAAAGACATTCACATTATCCTATCAGATAAATAACATTCGCCCAGAGTCAGCACAGATGCTTTATCCTCTCTGCTTTATCCTGTTCTGGCTCACGGTGAACCCAGGACTATCCCGAGAACGCGGCATGCGAGATAGGATTACACTGAATGGTACAACAGTCTATTGCAGGACACTCATCACAAACATCTTTCATTTACAAACAGGGGCAACTTATCTCATCCAGCTACGGGCAAGTTTTGTGGATTTGGGAAAACCTGAAGGAAACCCACGTACACTCAGGGACAACAGAAACAGAAACTCCACACAGACAGTAACTGAAGCAGGTCCCCGTACTGCCCAGTTTAATCATCTACTTCCTTCCATTCTGGTTCATCAGGACATTTATCTAGAGGGCAGGATGTGACAGGCGAAGACCAGAAGGGGGCACCGGTTAGCAGACACCATGTCATTGATGAGGCATTCATATGTTAATTGTTGTACCAAATTGCTCCTAGGTGTGAGTATGTGAATGGTTGCTAAAACATGAACTGTAAGAGCTGGCTGAGATAGGCTCTAGCCTCCCTTTGACCCTAGTAGGGTTAACCCTTTAAGCCAGGTCCGAATTATGTTTTGCAGTTAATAAAATGTCTCACTAGTTTTTCCTCATCAAAAAGGCCTAAGGAAACACCCTGAACACATCACTTTCAACAAAATTATAATACCGTCAATAATAATATAATAACACCCACAAATTCGTGAACAACACCATCCTGCACACTCAATGTCGTTTCACATCTGACTGAGGCACGTGGGATCAAGCTGTGTTGCATCAGGCAACGTCACAAGTATAGAATGCGTCTAGTACAGTGCTTCTCAATTATTTTCTGTGGCGCCCTGCAAAGGAAGAAAAAAAACATTTCACGCCCTCCCACTGCCCCGCAAGTAAGTGTATTATTTGTCTCGAAAATTATTAGTACACCTCTGCTTAACCATGTATCTTTATTGACATTAAAAATAAAAAAAGAAATAGTTCAACTTACAATTAAGAAAAACTTCATTAACATTGTTTTTTAATCTGTAATAGAAAAAAATTTAAAGTGCACCAACGTGCCTGAAATAAAAAATACATCTTCATTTAAACTCATTTAACTTATTTATGTCTTAATATCTCCGTCTCTCTCCACCTTTCTCTTCGTTCCTGTTAAAAAATTTTCCGTGTTGCTTCTTGAGAGATTGTTTAGTGCACTTCATATCATTTGTTCATGCGAAAAACCACTACACCATAGCACGACAATGAGAGCACCACCACCAACTAGTGGAGTGGAGATGCAATTACATTTAATTCTTATGCATAATTCTAGGAAAGCATGTTACCCAGGGTTCACGCCCCCCCCCCCCCCCCCCCCCCGGCATCACACCGCGTCCCCCAAGGGGGACACGCCCTACCATTTGAGAAGCACTGGTCTATAGCTAATAGCATTTTTTTTGAAAGAGGACCATATGGTCCTGCTGGGTGTTAAAGGGTTAAGAGTTTACTAAGTTGTAATTTTCGCAGAATCACACCAGTGTTCCCAATTCAGTTAAATGTCAAATTCATGGACTTTCACCGACTAAAAAGCTCCAAAGCTCCATCTTAGTCCATGACCTAAAATGAACAGAAAGTCAAGCCAAACAAATTATTAAATAAAAATAATTAATGTTAATTTTATCAGCAGGGATGTTCTGAAGGGGAGGGTTTGCATTATTGCATGTGTGGCGTTTGCACGATTTCCCAACACTTGTGTGGGTAACACCTGGGTCCTTGTTTCCTTTCACAGTCCAAAGAAGCGGAGAAGGCTAATCAGCTACTCTACATTTCTCAGCGAGATGAATACATTTATTGTACATGAAATGCTCATGATGAAGCAAAAACATAACTTAGACCTCCTCGCTACCAAGGGTGGAGGGACAAAGGGCCACAGTGGAGTAGTGATTAGCAAGCTCCCATCACAGCAAGCAGGTCCCAGGTTCAAGTCCTGAGCTCGGATGTTTCTCTCTGTGGAGTCCCTGCAGCCACTGTCTTCTCAGCTACATGTCCTGGGTTTCACAGCTTCGAGTAGGGGTGCCCAATCCTGCTCCTGGACATCTACCATACTGAAGATGTTTGCTCCAACTCCAATCACACCTACCTGACCCTCTAATCATCTGATCAGGAGCTCATTGAGTTTGACAAGAAGACTTAAAACCTGACTGGTTCTGTCACATTCGGGTTGGAAATCGTCTTCAGGAAGGTCGATCTCCAGGAACAGGACACTCCTGGCTAAGAGTAACCCGAGAGATTCCTTCTTCTTGCACTTTTCCCACATTTTTGTCTGGCTGTGTAGCATTAAGCAACTTCATATCAGTTTCCATGGTGGTGACAAAATTATAATTTGATACCTCAGAGCTTCATTTTTGTAGTAAACCCTCCTTTATGAGAGTAAGATCAAAACAATATGAGAACCATTTCCAGGAACACAACCTCGAGCAGGGCTCATTAATCATAAAATTTAAAATATGAATAAACTTCATGGGCAGTGGTGTCCTGGTGGTAAAGGTGCTGGATCACTGATCCTAAGGTTGGGGGTTCGAGTCCCACTCTTCACAAGGTTGTCACTGTCCCCCCAGTGCAGCTAACTGGGTTATCAAAGGCCGGCCATGTCGCTCACTGCCTACAGTGTGAGGTTCATGTAAAAGAACCATTGCTGACTTTCGACTTTCTGCGATGGCCCGGTGAGCTGTCCAGGGTGTACTCTGCCCTTGCCCAGAGTCAGCTGGGATGGGCACCAGCCTCCCCGCAACCCTACTTAGGATTAAATGGTTACAGAAAATGATGATGAATAAACTTCTTTTCCTTTCGTCTGGTCCCTTTCAGGGGTCTCCACAGCGAATCATCTGCCTCCATCTTCATGGAGGTCATACTAATAATTTGCATATTTGATTTGGCATAGGTTTTTACATCGGATGCCGTTCCTGACACAACCCTTTAGCAAGGGGCAGAAATGCACTGACGGCTATGCAGCTACTCTTCATGAAGGTCAGCAATGGTTCTTTTACGTGAACCTCTCACCGTAGACAGTGAGAGACATGGCCGGCCTTTGATAACCCAGTTAGTTGGGGGAACACTAGGGGGACAGTGACAACCTTGTGGAGAGTGGGCCTCAAACACCCAACCCTAGGATCAGCGATCCAGCACCCTTTACCTCCAGGTCACCACTGCCAGGAAATGATGAAAGGTTGTGTCAGGAACGTCTTCTTCTTCTTCTTCTTCTTCTTTTCCTTTCGGCTGTTCCCTTCAGGGGTCGCCACAGTAAATCATCTGCCTCCATCTCACCCCATCCTCTACATCTTCTACTCTGACACCAACTACCTTCATGTCCTCCTTCACCACATCCATAAATCTTCTTGTGTCAGGAACGTCATCCGACGTAAAAACCTATGCCAAATCAAACATGCGAATCATGAATGAACTTTGTCAGCACAATTTCGGACAAACGTCTGAAGGTTCCCTGTGAAGTCATTGGAAAAACATGCATAATTTTATTTACTGAATGAGAATGACAGTGAAATCCCGATGACACACGAGAACCTTCAGAAAAGAACCAGGTTGAACATTATGGATCTTCTTTATTAAATAAAGGAATGTGATTTCACACAGGGTTCTGTGAGGAGCGTGACATGAAACACACACTGCTACAGCTCAACAACGTTCAAGGATATGAGAGATTCGCTCATGAAATTATAATCCTGACTAAAAGATTAAACATGAACTTCATTAAGCACATCCTGTCGTCTTTGAATCACGTCGCATCATTTCATCAGTTTTAGTCAACAGGAACGATATGAAGGTCCTGATATAAAAAATCACTGCACAGATCATTAGGATGACACTTGTCATATTTGGAAATTGTTCATTAAGAAAAAGGTTCAGGATAAATAAAAAAAAAAAAAAAGGGGGGGGGGGATTAATATTAAATGACCCTGTCTTTATTTTTATCGAACCAAGTCACACACGTTTCAAATTACCTGGATAATAAATGTACATAAATCAAAACTAAACAAGCATTTCCTGATCTATCCGCGTCGAACGGAGAACGCCGCCATGTTCACAGAACACATTCAGACAGCAATCCAGCTCCAAAACCCTCTGTCCTGCTGATCCAAAGTCACTGAACTGGAGGTTCGGATTAAAAAAAACAAAAAAAAAACCTCCCAGAGTAAGTGACATGCAGCAGATTCGAGAGAGACATGTTTACGATTTTTTTTTTTTAGGGGACATTTAAAATGTTCCATTTTTGGTAAGAGATCAGATAACGCAATGTTGAAAGTAGAAATCGAGTCAATGAGGCTTAATGTGAACCCCACAGCTCTGTCTACAGATTCCGTTTCCAGCACCACTGATTACAGAAGGAATCTTCAAGCAGTCAGATCTCGTGGGTGTGTGTGTGTGTGTGTGTGTGTGAGAGAGAGAGAGAGAGACAGAGTGTGTGTGTGTGTATGTCTGCATCATTTCTGAAGATCCTCAGTGAGGTAATCCCCTGATTTTCTTTTCGAGGCTCTTTTATCCACCCTGCAGTTTCTTCTCCAGTCTGTCCAACTTGGCCAGGTTCTCCTTGAGCAGCCTGGAACCAGGAGAGAGCAGGAGGGCTCTTTGGTAGTATGTTCGTGCTGCCACGTAGTCCCCCTGCAAGAAAAGGCAAATCTCTAAACCAGATCAATTTCATTCACCCTCCCAAACCGGTTACATGAAAAAGGGAATACCGTATTCGACCTGATAAGCGCCCTGTGAGCTTTAAAAATTGGAGTGGGTGGGCACTTATTAAAATGTTACCAGCAGAGTGAAACGGTAAGTGCTTATTACCATCAAGGTGGAAAACATGAATAATCAAAGAATAATTAAAGAGTTTTACTGGTATTTGCGATATTCATTTTGTGGTATCAACCAAATTACTTGCACGAAAGCTGAAAATAAACAGAAAACAGCATAAATTAAAAAAAAGACCCCTTACTTTTCCCACCCGGTGGTGTTCCTTTAAATATTTTCCCGGAAGTAAAATCAAGCCAATCAACACGAATGTCAACTTTACCACATGGCACGTTGAACCAATCAACATAAACAAAAGCACATGGCCAGTTAGTGAGCAGGAGAAAAATACTCATCATCACTTTCTGATAGGTCCATATCTGGCTCATCGCTCCATTCATTCAGAGCATCCCATAGTTTTGCTGTAGCAGTTTCTAATGGTTCATCTTGATGGACATTTACTAAGAGAACACAGCAAAATATTTTCCTGTTTTTTAAAGCACGGCGGAACGACGATCAAATGTGTTACTGATGAACATTATAGACATTCCCCAGTGACAGGGGGTCTTGAAATACCGTGTAAACTCACTTTTACAGGCAGTGCTCATTTTACTGTTACAAAGACTGATCTACATGTCATACGCAAGATATATTGACGTTGCGCGCAGGTGGTATTAATGGGGTGTGCAAGTTGTATTAACCTGGTAGACAGGTTATAATGTGGTATGAATGTTGGAATACTGTATGAAGTTTGCAGTGATGAGTCAAGGCTGTCCTTTGTCACCAATTCTGTTCATAATTTTAATGGACAGAATTTCTAGGCACAGCCGAGGCGTTGAGGAGTTCTGGTTTGGTGGTCATCGGATCTCGTCTCTGCTTTTTGCGGATGATGTTGTCCTTTTACCTTCATCAAGCCAGAACCTCCAGCTCTCATTGGAGCGATTCGCAGCCGAGTGGAAAGCAACCGGGATGAAAATCAGCACCTCCCAAGTCCAAGGCCATGGTTCTCAGTCAGACAAGGGTGGAATGCACCCTCCAGGTTGGAAATGAGGTCCCGCCCCAAGTAGAGGAGTTTAAGTATCTTGGGATCTTGTTCACGAGTGAGGGAAGGATGGAGCGGGAGATCGACAAATGGATCGCTGCAGCCTCCTCAATTTAGCAGTCAATCTACGTTTCAACCCTCAACTATGGTCACGAGCTTTGGGTAGTGACCAAAAGAACAAGATTGCAGATACAAGCGACTGAAATGAGCTTCCTTCGCCGAGTGGCAGGGTTCTCCATTAGAGATTAAGAAGCTCTACTATACAAGGAGAGCTCAGAATAGATCTGCTGCTCCTCCACATTGAGAGAGGCCAGTTGAGGTGGCTCTGGCATTTGGTCAGAATGCCTCCCAAACGTCTCTCTGGTGTGGTATTTCGGGCGTGTCCAACCGGGAAGAGACCCCAGGGTCGACCTAGACATGTTGGAGGGACTATATTTATCAGCTTGTTTGGGAACGCCTCGGTGTCCCTCCGGAAGAGCGGGAGGAAGTGGCTGGGGAGAGGGATGTCTGGACCTCTTTGCTTAGGCTGCTGCTCCCGCGACCCGTCCCTGGGTTAAGCGGAAGAAGATGAGTGAGTTTGCAGTGATGAGGTCTACGAGTTGTATTAATGGGGTACTCAGGTTGTATTAATGGGGTACTTGGGTTGTAGTAATGTGCTATTGATGTAATCCAATTATGTCTGGCAATAAAATGGGTTCCTTGTTAAGTAGGTGGTGTCTTTATACCTTTATATGCTGTATTCCTCCCATGTTCATCCAAGCTTGTGATTGGTCAGGCTTGAGTGCAACAGCCAGTTTGTAGCTCTGTGGAAGAAAGTACTCATCAGTGAGCTTCACTTACAATAGCAACACAACACAATACACACACTCACACACACACACACACACACACACACGCGCACACACACACACACACACACACACACACACACTCACACACTCACACACTATTTTCTTCTACAAATATGAAAGCTGTTGGACATGGATTGTTCAATCATGACCACTTGCTGACCAAAAAGGAAAAATCCACTATGAACCACCTGAAAAATAAATGTTGGAAAATAAAACATTGAGATAAAATAAACTTTGAGAGCATCATGCTCACGAGAAACCCAAAGACTAGAAGTAGGCCTCCGTCAGTCTCAAAGGACTATGGAGCTGTGCTCTGGCTGGTATCCCTGCTGATGATAATCTCCAGTGTACAGACCCTGGGTAGGAAGTATGGAGGACAGGCTGTTACCCAAGCAGCAAGTCCCCCCTCTTGGCGCCACTAGAAGGATCCAATGGAAGGGCAGAAGCCGATACAACTGGGTTCCAGTGCCGCTGCAGGAGTTACCAGAACATTGCTGCAAACAAACTGCCTCAGGGGACGCCGACTCACGAACCCAAAGACTAATCAGACGTGAAAGGAATAAGGTGAACTGATTCCGTAATCTTCTACCAATCTAAACATGAGCATCCTGGATCGTCTCATTTTTCAGGTGTTTCCTACAACTCCGTTCCAGGATTTTCACGGATCAAATTTCTACCCTGATCACCTCGACAAGGCTTTAATTTAGACTTTCTTTATTGTCTATACACTCAGATTTCTCTGAGCCTTTTTTCAGTCTCCCTTAATAATAACATCCCAGCACAAAGAAACTCCACACGGTATACCTTTGACCTAAATCTGTCTATCGGAACTGAATACATCTTTATTGTTAACCTTGAAATGTGATAGCAGCTTTCAGTGGCCGAAATAAGACAGGAGAGCTGGAGTCTGTCCAAGCACAACGAGGAACAGCCAAGGAACAGCCAAAGGGAGGAACAGCCAAAAGGAGGGAGGAACAGCCAAAAGGAGGAACAGCCAAAAGGAGGAACAGCCAAACGGAACTGTATTTACAGGAAACGAGGGGATCAGACTATCTAAAACAGAACCGAGCCGAGGAAGGTAAACATCAGGCTTGATTAAAACCGAGACCATGGGAATTCTCCTAAAGCCAGCCGTGTGTGGGTCGAGATAAGAGAGCAGAGTTAATATACTGTCAGTTATCAGCTTGTTAGAAAAAGTAAACAGCAGGAAGAAGAGGTTTATGTTTCATCTCTCTTTTCCTCTACCTTTCTAGTTATCTGGCTCTCTCTCTCTCACACACACACACACACACACACACACACACACACACACACACACACACACACACTGAACTATACCTCAATGCACTGGAATTTTTATTTCGCTTGCTTCTGAACACCCAAGCTTTTGTTTGTTTATTTATTTAAAAAAAAATTTTGACAGGATGTTAATTTCCTATTTTGTTTCTCTCTTCCTGCTTTGTTCTTGTTTAATTTACACATTAATGTATTTAATTACACATAGACTCGGACTGTTGGGAAATAAATCGGAAGAGTAGTGGAAGAACAGTTATAGTTCAGAAGGACAGATAGTTGGCATGCAGGATCTGAGTAGTAAAGAGGGAAAGAAATAGAGACAGACAGACAGTGAATGAGTGAATGAGAGAGTGAGAGAGAGAGAGAGAGAGAGAGAGAGGAAGAGAGTGGTTGTGTGTACAAAAAAGAGCAGGAGAGGCAGTCAGAGTGACAGCCACAGAGAGTAAGGGAGAAAGAGAGACAAGAAAAGAGTGCGTGTACAAGAGAGAGACCACAAGGAAAGATAGAGAGAAACATCAAAACAAGCGATATCAAGAAAGAGGAAGACAGAGAGAGAGAGATAGAGAGAGAGAGAGAGAGAGAGAGAGAGAGACAGACAGAGACAGCAAGAACGTGAGCATGTGAGAGACATTAAGATAAGAGCCATGGAGAGAGAGGGAGAGAGACAGGGAGAGACAATCAAGGAGAGACAGAGAAAGACAGGGAGAAAGAGAGGGAGAAAAGAAAAGAGGAGAGACAAATACAGTGACAGGAAGATAGAAGCACAGAGAGAGAGAGAAAGAGAGAGAGAAAGAGCGAGCAAGAGAGAGAGAGAGAGAGAGAGAGAGAGAGAGAGAGAGAGAGAGAGAGAGAGAAATACATTGACAGGGATACAGAATGACACAGAGAGAGAGAGAAAGAGAGAGATAAATATAGTGACAGAGAGACACAACAACAGAGAGAGAGAAAGAGAGAGCGAGAGAGAGAGACAGACAGAGGAAAAACATTGACAGGGAGACAGAGCGGCAGGAAAACAGTATGACAGAGAGAGACAGAGAGAGAGAAATACAGTGACAGAGAGACACAAGAACAGAGAGAGAGAGAGAGAGAGAGAGAGAGAGAGAGAGAGAGCGAGAAATACAGTGACAGAGAGACACAAGAACACACACACACAGAGAGAGAGAGAGAGAGAGAGAGAGAGAGAGAGAGAGAGAGAGAGACAGGTCAAACCACCTCAAAAGCTCTGTCTAGCTCATTCATCTCCCGGAGTTGATTGCCCATGGAGAAGTGAAGCTCTGCTTTCACTGCGGGGTCCAGTGGCTCCTGCTGGAGCGCTCTATTTAAAGCTTCCAGTGCCTGAAACACACACACACACACACACACACACACACACACACACACACACACACACACACACACTTCACTTTTTACCCATTTCCATTTCAGCCCGAGTTCATTCCATTGTTCCAAGGTGCAGGTTTTTAAAGTCCATGCCTGCTCGTACTTTAGTCATTATTCATAGGCACAGCTGTTGCACATCTGGAGCCTTCATTCAAACAATCACTGAGGAACTCTGTCCAAAACTCAAATTCAACACGGCCGTGTCTTCACTCAATCAAAATATTCAACATAATAACAGTGAAATCATGACGAGGACTTCATACTGATTGTGGTGGTTTGATCCAATTGGACTCTGAGAACAAGAAAGAGACAGAGAGAAACACAGGGGGCAAGAAACAGACAGAAAGACAGACAGATGGACAGAGAGAAGGAGAGAGACAGTGGGAGAGTCAGAGAAAGATGGGTTGAGAGAGAGAGAGAGAGAGAGAGAGAGAGAGAGAGAGAAACAGAATGAGAACAAGAGAGACAAAAAGAGATGGAGATCAGGAGAGAAAGAAAAGAGAACGAGAGAGACACAGGGAAAGAGAGACAGAGAAAAAAGAGCGAATGAAAGACAATGACGGAGAGAGAGCGAGAGAAAGAGAGAGCGAGAGAGAGAGAGAGAGAGAGAGAGAGAGCAGAGAGAAATAAACAGAATGAGAATAAGAGATACAAAGAGACGGAGATCGGGAGAGAAAGAAAAGAGAACGAGAGAGACACAGGGAAAGTGACACAGGGAAAGAAAGACAAAAAAGAGCGAATGAAAGACAGTGACGGAAAGAGAGAGAGTGAGAGCGAGAGAGAGAGAGAGAGAGAGACAGAGAGAGAGAGAGAGAGAGAGAGAGAGAGAGAGAGAGAACAGAGAGACCAAGGGAAAGACAGAAAGCGAGTGGAGAGACATGTTTTGAATGCTGGTTCTCTGTCTGTCTCTGTATTTTATGGACTGGTGTCTTGGCCAGGATCATTTTTTTTATCTTAAAACAATGCGAATGCTTCATCTGAATATTTGTAGTAATGTATGATGTCATTAGAGTTAATCATTCACGGCAGGAAAAAAGGCTCAGGTAGTTCTGTGGTGTTTTTGTTCTCCACATGGGTTTCATCTGGGTAATCTTGTTTCCTCCCACAGTCCACAGACATGCACATTAGGCTAACTGGTTGTTCCAAATTGCCCCTAGTGTTAATGGGAGTGTGAATGGCTGTCTGTATTGCCCTGTGATGGTTTAATGATCTGTCCAGGGTGTACCCCGCCTTCGCCGTGTTGGCTGTGATAGGCACCAGCCTCCCCATGGTTCTATTAGAGGATTATGCAGTTCGACAAGTGAGTGAGTGTATTGCATATTATGCTCAAAAAAGAAACACACACACACACACACACACACACACACACACACACACACACACACACACACATACCTCAGTGTAGTTTCCCTGCTTGCTGTAGATGGCAGACAGCAGGCGGTAACACTCGATACAGCTGTTGCTTTTTAAAATGATGCCCAGAGTCATTTTCTCAGCTTCTTTCTCGCGGCCTGCCATCGCCAACACCTGTGCCTGAAGATATATATAGATATATCGTATATAAAAAAAGCAAATGTAATTTTTTTGTGTACTGGGTGGCACGAAGTGTCTCCAGTTCTGAGACACATCCGAACACGGGGTCTGTGGAGACTTCATTACGCTGCACCAGTCTGTAAGCCGTGTGTCCAAGTCTCTCAACTCTCTCAGGCTTCATCAAAACTCATCACAGTGATGTAACATGGAGGCTTTTCTTTTGTTTTACTTTCCTAAACACAAACCCCTCAAGGTCTAATCAGCATAAACCTCACAGCATCAGCATCATCATCATCTCAAATTCAGATCAATGTCAATCCGGTATGATGTCGTCACACACTACAGACAGAGAAGTTATAAACACCAGAATTAAAACTGTTTAAATAAGCTCTTACCAGAGCAAGCCAGATGTCCTGGTTGTCCGGTTGTATCGACGCAGCCTCTCGATACAGCTGTAGAGCCTCCTCGTAGCGGCCTGTGTTATAGTACAGCGCTCCCAGAGGAGTCAGGATATCCACCTTACGCACCACCTGCAAGGCCCTGCACATGCGCATGCACACTAAATAATGCACTATGGATCAAATCGCGATACCTCAAAAATAGAATATGCATCATTGAATACAAGGTTCTTTAAAAATGTAACTATAATAGTAATAGCAATAGTATATATCGTAATGGCATGCTGGCCTAGCAATTAGCATGTCTGCCTCACAGCGAGAAGGCCTGGCATTGATTCCTGAGCCCAAGGGTTTTTGTGTTGAATATACACGTTCTCCCCGTGCTTGCGTAGGTCCCTGCAGGAAATCCACTTTCCTCCCACAGTTCAAAAACATACATAACAGTCTGATTGCCTGCTACAAATTGACCCCTAGGTGTGAATGTGAATGGTTGCAAGTGTGTTGACCCTGCAATGGCTTGGGAGCTGTCCAGGGTGTACTCTCTGGCCTTGTGCAGAGTCAGCTAAGATGGGCTCCTGCCTCTGCACAACCCTAAATAGGGGGCTTAGAAAGTGAATAATCAATAAATAATTACAGTGGTACCTCACCTTACGAAATTAATCCGTGCCAGAGGTGGTTTCGTAACCTGGATTTTTCGTAAATTGAATTGCATTTTACATGTAAAATGCGTGATTCGTTCCAAGGCTCCCAATACCACCCCTAAACCCTTTAAAAATTATAAAAGCATACCTTCTCAGACCTCCTTCTGCTTCAATATCGTACCAATGGTAGACGGGTTTGGCCATATTCCTTTGCGATATCACTCAACTGCATGCCACGAGCCCGCTTCTTCTTTTCACTGTCACCGGGAATCACACGCATGTGTGTTTGTGTGTGTGTGTGTGTGTGTGTGTGTGTGTGTGTGTGTGTGTGTGTGTGTGTGTGTGTGCGTATGTGTTGACCATGTCTTCTTAGCTGAGTTATAATCTTACAAATGTTTATGCAAGGTTAAAAGCATGAGCCAAAAAAATAAAGTTGCAATGAGCACACTTAAAAAACTCATGAAACAACAGTAACTCTGTCCTTTACACGAAAACCATCATGGGTATTATGGAGATACAGCTCCATAATAGCCAATGGGGGGGCCAGCGGGGTGGGATTTTGAGAGATAGCCAATGGGAGGCCAGCGGGGCAGGATGTTGGGAGATAGTCAATGGGAGAGCAACTCGTGCATTGTTTGAATTTTTGAGATGGTGCTTTCGTAACGTGAACTTGTTTCGTATCCAGAGACAGAAATTTTAGGAAAGTGTATTTCGTAACCTGGATTTTTCGTTTGTTGGGACTTTCATAAGGTGAGGTGAGGTACCACTGTAACACATTTAGGAGTATGAATAAAGGCAGTATGGTGGCCTATAGGTTAGTATATCTGCCTCATAGCAAGAAAGTCCTGGATTTGAATCTCGAGCCTGGGAATTTCTATGTTGAGTTTGTATGACCTCTGTGTGCTTGCATGGGGTTCCCCAGGTATTCTGGTTTCCTCTCTGATTCTGGCCCTTGGGACATGGAATGCCACCTCTCTGGCAGGGAAGAAGCCTGAGCTGGTTTGTGAAGTTGAGAGATTCTGAACAGATATAGTCGGACTCTCCTCAACACAATAAATTGAGCTCCGGAACCATCCACCTCAAGAGGGGCTGAACCTTATTCTATTCTGGAGTTGTTCATGGGGGGAGGCAGCAAGCCGGTGTGGGCATCTCTGTTGCCCCCCCCCATCTTGGCACCCACATGTTGGAGTTCTCTCTGGTTGACGAAAGGGTGAGGGAACAGACTGTTGTTTGGGCTTACGCACCAAATAATGGTTCAAAGTACTCAACTTTTTTCGAATTCTTAGCGGGTGTACTAGAGAGCCCCCTGAGGGACTCTCCCGTCATCCTGGTAGATTTCAACACCCATGTGGGTAACGAGAGCGTGACCCCCGAAACTGGGGAGAAGTTCTGTGAGGGCCCTTGAAAATGACTACCGGTTGGGCCTCGAAAAGGTTCTGGACCACTATCTGAGTTTTCAAAAGGGAGAAGCAATTCTCCACAAACACTGTTTATAGTGGAAATGGGGGGATGCTCACCTCGACTGGGGATGCTGTGAGATGGAAGGAATTTCAAGGACCTCCTCTGTCCCACCAACACCCCCCCTTCATGGAGGAGGAAGAGACTGTGGGTTCAAAAGGTTATTGAGGTAGGCAAAAAGCTCCTTGGTGGCCAGGATTCAGGAGTGGATGAGATCTGCCTGAATATGTCGGGGCTCTGGATATCATAAGACCGTTTTAGTTGGCATATCTCTGCAATATCAACTGGTTATCAGGGGCAAAGTGAGGAGATATTTCCCTTTTTAGACAGGGGGATCAGAATGATCCAGGAGAAACATCCTGGCTACAGCACTCTTGGCTAGTTCTATACACTCTACAGGATCCGAAAGGAGTCATGACAGTTTGCCCAATCCGTCCACATGTGTTTTGTGGCGAGAAGGATTTTGACCTTGTCCCTTGAGCCCCTTGACACCCTTGTGGGGTGTACTCAGAGTTTGGTGTATCGGATCCGTTGCTACAGGCAATTAAGTCTCTGTACCACTGGAGGTGGAACTTGGTCTGCATTGGTAACAAGAGGCTGAGGTGAGGGTTGGAGTCCACCAAGGCTGTCCTTTGTCACCGGTTCTGTTTATAAATGTTATAGACATAATTTCTAGGAACCGCAGAGGCATTCAGGGAATAAATAGAATTTATAATAACACTTTAAAAATGTATTATTCAAACACTTTCTTAAACACATTTAACAATGAAAAATATTTTTATTTGATCATGTGGAAAAGGTTGTGTGTTTTGTGCTGAAAAAGTAGTAAAATATACAGAGTACAGATACCAAGGTCATGCCGGGGTAATGTACATGTGTGCAAATTTATTTTACTTTTGCACTGATGCAAATGGAGTTGCGGTGTATTTTCTCCTCCCCCACTTCAGTAGGCAGGTAGGACCATGGCGGCAATCACACTCAGGTGTGGATCCAAACCGAAGCACTGTTTATTCACTTCAAAGTAAACTTGAGAGGAGTTCGATTGCAGTGAGAAAGTAAATCATCTCTCAATCAAAAGGTCCAGTTGGGATGTCAATGAGCAAGAGGGTTCGACCCACACTGCTGTCAGTCACTGAAAAGATATGAGGGGTTCTGCTGCAGAACATTATAAATATTGTCTCCCTGTTTGGTGCAAGTCAGTAATTTAATGTTGTTAATGTCATGACTTACCCACCCACTCACTTGGCAAACCGCTTAACTCACTCACTAGGGTCGTGGTGGCTGGAGCCTATCTCAGCCGACACGTGGCAAAAGCGACGTACACACAATGAACAACTCATCAGATCATTTCAGGGCAATCATATACATACCGAGGGACAACCTGGAACAGTTAATTAGCCTCATGTGCATGTCTCTGGATTGTGGAAGGAAACTGGAGTACACGGAGGAAACACACAAGTACGGGGAACCCATGACACACCAGACAAAAATGCCCTCTACAAGCCTGGGACTTGAAGCCAGGACCTTCTTGCTTTGAAGCAGATGTGTTAACCAGCTGCTCTCACTCCATAACACACGCACACACATCAGTCAAGACTCGGGTTTCTGGGTCAGTGAAAAGCGACACTGATGTTCAGTCCCTTAATTTTTTTTCCAGTCCCATTCTTCCACTTGTTTTGTAAAGCAAGTCATTTGTAAAAACAGAACATCTGCGGAACATCAGTGGACAGTCAGATACACGTTCCTTGAAATAAATAACTTCCCTAGAATACAACCTATACCCTTCACGTCCTGTTGCCATGTATGAGCTTCCTTTCATTCTACAATATTTCATACCCAAATTCCGCTACTAACTTTACCACAACACTAATCCGAGCGCTTTGTGTCGGCGAATGAATTGATCATTTTGGCAGCTTACCGTTTATACCAGATCTCAGCCTCTTTGCTGTCATTAGAGGAGCGCAGCAGACGAGCCAGATTCACCATAGCAACGTAGTGAGAGGGCTTCAGCTGCACGGCATGTTGGTAATGAGCAGCCGCTCGTTCGCCGTCACCTAAGAAAGAAACAGAAGTATAAAGTACTGAAGCCAGTAAAATATCAGTAGATGTTCATACAGACAGACTCAAAAACTACTAGCAAGAGAATAGAATTAAAAAAAAAAAAAAAAAAAAATTTAAACAATTAGCGGTGAATTATTTAATTACCACCACTCACTCAATCATTTAATCCTTTTAGGGTTGTGGGAAGGCTAGCACGTTTCTTGGCCAACACTGGGCAAAGGTGGGGTACCCTCTGTGTGTTTGTTTGCATGTTGCCCTGCAATGGTCACACACCTAGGGGCAATTTTACAGCCAGTTAGCCTCATGCTAATTGGCCTGTTGGAGACTACCGGAGTGCACAGAGGAATCCCACACATAGAGAGAACAGCAAACTCCACACAGAGACACCCTTGCCGAGCCTGGAGAACCTCATCAAGGACCTTGCGGTGCCACACTCGTACCTAAGCAATTAGCTTAATGGGCATGTCTTTGGACTGTGGGAGTAAATTGGACTACCTGGAGGAAACCCAGACAAGTTCATGTAAACGCCACACAGAAACAGCCAAGTCTTGAATCCAGGACCTTCACGCTCTGAGCCGGCTGTGCTAACCACTACACCATCCTGCCCTCCCCCCAATTTACTTACATTTTCTCTCAGAGTAGAACTGTAGCTATGTTCTAAAAGACAGCAAAATCATTGAAGAACTTAATAAATATTATAAAACAAATGCAAAAAGAAAAGAAAAGAAAAGAAACAAACAAAAGGCCTGGAAAATATTTTTTAGGTCAATCAAATTATACTGAGCTTTAAAAGTTGCAAAGAAAAAAGCATTTCCTGAGAGAAACGTCTGAATATTTCTGGTTCAGATCATATAACGATTTCTCTCAACTGTACACAAGTCTCTCTGACATTGTTGGATGAGGATCAGTGCTGATGTTTTCAAATAAGACAGCATGAAGCTTTGGGGTGCCATTAATTTCAGACACATACCACCCCCATTAATAAAGGTGCAAA
>CM045733.1:15420000-15500000 GCA_024760905.1 Plotosus lineatus
ACAGACCCTGTTATGAAACCCATAGAACTGTGATCCTGAAAGTAAATTCTGAACAGTAATATTAAAAAGTATTAGATTAGTAAATACAGTCGGCCCCTTTCTTATGAAATTAATCCGTTCCAGCGCCTTTGTCGGAACCTGGATTTTTCGTAAATAGAGGTGTATTTTACATGTAAAACACATGATTCGTTCCAAGGCTCCCAAGACTACCCCATAAACCATATTTATTAACCTTTTTTTTTATTAACCAAACCATACAATATTAAATATTTTTTATTAACCTTTTTTTAAATGAATCAAACCAAACAATATTAAACATTATTAAAAATTAGTGACGCGCTCCGCCAAGTGCGGGCGGCGTCGCGGCCGACACCGGAGCTTTTGGGGTGGAACGTGGCTTGTCCGGACCGCCGATCTGCCAAGCAGGCAAGTGCACTTTGAACACTTGTTTAGTACTCAACATTCACTCGTTTGCTTAAGGGATCGGAGGTCCGGATGAGCCGCGCCTCGTCTCGGGGGCTCTGGTGTTGGTCACGACGCCGCCCACACTCGGCATGGCGCGTATACTGTACTGGATTTTTCGTCTTCAGGGGTTTTCGTAAGAAGGGGGCCGACTGTATTCGAAACGTAATATTGGAAAGTTCTTGAACGTTAATCCTTTTTCAATTGAAAACTTTCATCTTAGATCAGGAGTACAGTTGCGCTTGTGATCTTGCGCTCAGTGACAACGCTGAACTTTTCTTGCACTACATCCAGGAAGACTGCGAGACAATCAAAGCTAACAATTGCTGAGGTGCAGTTTTCTCTCCTACAAGGTCACATATGCAAGTGCCTGTATACGTGTGTGTGTGTGTGTGTGTGTGTGTGTGTGTGTGTGTGTGTGTGGGTGGGGTACTTGAGGAGGTTGCCGAGGTTGAAGAGTGCACGATTGTGTTGGGGGTTAATGTCAAGGGCTTTTCTGTAATAGAGCTCCGCCTCCTGTGTATCGTGAGTCAGTGTGCCCAGGTTGTTCATGGCACTGGCATGCCGTGGGTACAGCCTATACACACACACACACACACACACACACACACACACACACACACACACAGAGACAGAGAGAGAGAGAGCGAGAGAGATTATAATAAGCAGCATTACAGCCTCATTTCTCAGTACAGCCATCTGCAAATACCAAATTTCACACATTTTAACGTTGCAATGACTTATGAATAAAAATCAACAACCCTAAATAAATCTGATGATTTTTAGTGAATCAAGCATTATTGCTGCATTAGAACTCAAGCTTCACTGCTTTGAGGTTCCTGTGTATGTTCTCTGTATCTGAAGGTTTCATCTGGGTTTCCTGGTTTCCTCCCACATCCCAAAATTTTGTAATGGATGGACCGTACACAGTTATTTACCCCAAGGGGTGAGTGTGTATATAAGCTGGAATCCCATGCAGAATGAAGATCCATTTCGTCCCAAATGCTCCTAGGATACAATTGGCTAACATCCCTGACTGACAGCACGTCATTCCTCCTACCACTGAATCACCGGCTTCCGGTCACAGGAGCCACTTTACCAAAACGGGACGTTATTCTCACTCAAATACGCCACTTCAGATTTATGTCTTGTGTTTAAATGTGTCTTGAGAAGTTGAAATATCATCGAGCACCCATGAAAGGAGAGATAAGTATCAAGTCAATAAAACATTAAATAAACTCAACCGGACTATAGTAAATAAATAAATGCCAGCAACAGTCATGACATGTTTCATGTTCCTAACATGTGTACACACCCGCACCACACACACACATACACACACACACACACCTGAGTGCAGTTTTATAGTGGTGAACAGCTGCCTGATTTTGACCTTTGTCCTTCAGGAAGTTGGCGTAGTTGTAATGAACTTTTGCATTGTGAGGTAATGTTTCAATACCGGACCTGAAACAAAAGTTAAAACAAAATATAATTTATTTTAAAAATTCTCTCAAAAAACACTCCACAGTGATCTTGATGGGCTCTAATATTAGATTTTCCAAAACACACACACACACACACACACACACACACACACACACACACACACACACACACACCTGAACAGGGCTTCCCGAGAGAGCCATATCTCATTCTGCTGCACACTTTTCCAGGAGAAGATGAGCAGCAGCAACAGCATGGAGACAGTTAGCGCCGCAGCACCCCAACGACTCAACACCGCACACAGCCGGTTCAGCCCATGTACCACCAGAATGCAGTAACCCATACTGTAGAAAGAGAAATAGAGAACTGTGAGAGTGTGTGTGTGTGTGTGTGTGTGTGTGTGTGTGTGTGTATATATATATATATATAAATCCTTTTTTTCCAGGCATGAAACTCATGCATGAAGCTCATGAAATTCGAATTTACAATTATTAAGTCCGAAAATGAGAGAAGGAAAGTGAGAGAGAAAAAAAAGGAAAATGAGAGAGAAAAAAGAGTAGAAGAGGTAACCATTGAGGAGCAGGATGTAGCAAAGATCAGTAAGGGTGAAGTGAGAAGGGCATTGAAGAGGATGAACAATGGAAAGGCAGTTGGTCCTGATGATATACCTGTGGAGGTATGGAAGTGTCTAGGAGAGGTAGCAGTAGATTTTCTGACAAGAACATTCAGCACGGTACTAGAGAGTGAGCAGATGCCGGAGGAGTGGAGGAGAAGTGTGCTGGTGCCCATTTTTAAGAACAAGGGAGACGTGCAGAGTTGTGGCAACTACAGAGGGATAAAGTTGATGAGCCATACGATGAAGTTATGGGAAAGAATAGTGGAAGCTAGACTAAGGGCAGAGGTCAGCATTTGTGAACAACAGTTTGGTTTCATGCCAAGAAAGAGCACCACAGATGCAATGTTTGCCTTGAGGATGTTAATAGAGAAGTACAGAGAAGGTCAGAGGGAGCTACATTGTGCATTTGTGGATCTGGAAAAAGCATATGACAGGGTGCCAAGAGAAAAACTGTGGTATTGCATGAGGAAGTCTGGAGTGGCAGAGAAGTATGTTAGAGTGGTGCAGGACATGTATGAGAGATGTAAGACAGTGGTGAGGTGTGCTGTCGGTGTGACAGAAGAGTTTAAGGTAGAGGTGGGACTGCATCAAGGGTCAGCTCTGAGCCCCTTCTTGTTTGCTATGGTGATGGACAGGCTGACAGACGAGGTGAGACAAGAATCTCCATGGACTATGATGTTTGCAGATGACATCGTGATCTGTAGTGAGAGCAGAGAACAAGTGCAGGAAAATCTAGAGAGGTGGAGGTATGCCCTGGAAAGGAGAGGAATGAAGGTTAGCCTCAGAAAATCAGAATACATGTGTGTGAATGAGAAGGACCCAGGAGGAACGGTGATGTTACAGGGAGCAGAGATAACGAAGGTGGAGGATTTTAAGTACTTAGGCTCAACAATCCAGAGCAATGGAGAGTGTGGAAAAGAGGTGAAGAAGCGTGTGCAGGCAGGCTGGAATGGTTGGAGAAAAGTATCCGGTGTGATGTGCGATAGGAGAGTGTCAGCAAGAATGAAGGGAAAAGTGTACAAGATGGTGTTGAGGCCAGCGATGTTGTATGGCTTAGAAACAGTGGCGCTGAGGAAAAGGCAGGAGGCAGAGCTGGAGGTAGCGGAGATGAAAATGTTGAGGTTCTCCTGGGAGTAACGAGGATGGATAGGATCAGAAATGAGTATATCAGAGGGACAGCCCACGTAAGATGTTTTGGAGACAAAGTCAGAGAGGCTAGATTGAGATGGTTTGGACATGTACAGAGGAGGGATAGTGAGTATATTGGCAGTAGGATGCTGAGGTTGGAACTACCAGGCAGAAGGCCTCGAGGAAGACCGAAGAAGAGATTTATGGATGTGGTGAAGGAAGACATGAAGGTCGTTGGAGTCAGAAAAGAAGATGCGGAGGACAGGGTGAGGTGGAGGCGGATGATTTGCTGTGGCGACCCCTGAAGGGAGCAGCCGAAAGTAAAAGAAGAATTATTAAGTCCGAGTGCACACACGTGTACTATGGAAAGACAAACACACAATTTCCTGTGGAACAAAAATTGGTGCATCACCGTACCTTCCGTATTGCTTATGCAAATGGTAAATATCATCGAGGTCAAAAATGCACTAAAACCACTCGTGAAAAAATAATTGCCAATAATTTCATTACAGAGACGCAAATCGCTGTGAACACTCAGGAAGAGAATGTCAGGATTAGACACTGCTAGAAAGCCTGCTTAGTTCTGGAACATGATTCTCTGAACAGATAAATCCAAGATGAAAACAGAACATCTTTCATCGTGGCCCACAATTCAAAATTAATTACCGTATACAGGGATCTGTCGCTACTTCACGCTTCAGTTTATGCGGCTTCAGTGCATCGTGAGTTTTTTAAAAAATATTCATCGAATTAAAAAATAAGGAAATTAAGGAAGAATAGGGGAAAAAGTTAAGGAAAATGCAGCAAAAGAAGGCCAATTATGCAAAAAAAAAAAAAAAAAAAAACCCAAACAAACACATGACAAAAAACAACCCAAAACCCCCCAACAAAACTACAATTGGCCCTCTACTTACGAAACCCTCTTGGTACGAAAACTCCAGGTTACGAAAAACATTTTCCTCAGTTTTCGTCCTCTGTATATGAAAACAACCTCCTCTTATGAAAAGCGCCAAACACGCCATTCAAAAATTCAAACACGCCATTCAAAATTCAAACCATGCGCGAGTTGCTCTCTCGTTTGCTGTCTCCCAACATCCCACCCTGCTGGCCTCACATTAGCCAGGAGGAAGCTGAACTGTACCCATACTTCCTGTTTGTCACACGTGTGTTAAAAATTAACATTTAAGTATCTTGGGGTCTTGTTTACGAGTGAGGGAAGGATGGAGCAGGAGATTGACAGACAGATCGCTGCAGCCTCTGCTGTTAAGCGGTGCCTGTACCGGTCCGTCGTGGTGAAGAAGGAGCTGAGCCGCAAGGCGAAGCTCTCAATTTACCAGTCGATCTACGTTCCAACCCTCACCTATGGTCACGAGCTTTGGGTAATGACCGAAAGAACAAGATCACGGATACAAGCGGCTGAAATGAGCTTCCTTCGCCGGGTGGCGGGGTTCTCCCTTAGAAATAAGGTGAAAAGCTCCACCATCCGGGGAGAGCTCGGCGTAGATCCGCTGCTCCTCCGCATTGAGAGGGGCCAGTTGAGGTGGCTCGGGCATCTGGTCAGAATGCCCCCCGGACGCCTCCCTGGTGTGGTGTTTCGGGCATGTCCAACCGGGAAGAGAACCCGGGGTCGACCTAGAACACGCTGGAGGGACTATGTCTCTCGGCTTGTTTGGGACCGCCTCGGTGTCCCCCCGGGAGAGTTGGAGGAAGTGGCTCGGGAGAGGGACGTCTGGACCTCTTTGCTTAGGTTGCTGCCCCCGCGACCCGACCCTGGACTAAGCGGAAGATGATGATGATGATGATGATGAGCCTTTTAACACATATTTCATGCATTTTTCATACAAAATTGGTGTACTTTTATCATTTTTAAAGGGTTTATGGGGTAGTCTTGGGAGCCTTGGAATGAATCAGGCGTTTTACATGTAAACTACGCCTCTACTTACGAAACTTCCACGTTACGAAAAAGGCGCTGGAACAGATTAATTTCGTAAGTAGACGGCCGGTTGTACTTACATTTTTATATGAGGTGCGCATCTGAGTGTGTGCAGGCACGCGTCTGTGTGCAAGTGCATGTGTCTGTGTTTGTGTGTGTATTTATATTTTGTTTACATCTTATGCTTTATTTTTGAATGATTAATTGTCATTATAAGCATTTATAGTATTTAATATGTATTTATTGATTATTATATACACATATACATGTATATATACGTCGGTCAGGGGGGTTGATCCTACTTTGCGGAATTCGGTGGTCGCGTGGGATCTCGGTCCCAATTAAACGCGGAAGGTGAGGGATCCCCATATTCTTAAAAAAAAAAAGATTGGATAGTGCTTCACAGTACACATGGGTAACAACCCAAAACATATTTCAAAAGCAACATAAAAAAATTCTTAAGGCAGAGAAATGGAAATAAACAGTTCAGTAAACACAATTGAGCAATATGGACAAATAAAGACAGAACGTCCAACAAGCAAGCAGAATCAGACTGTGTGTACAGTAAATGTCCGGCAAAGTATCTCAAAGAAGTAAAGAACTTGTAAGATCCATGACTTACAGATTTCAGGTGGTTACTGACTGCATAGGATTTGTATCCAAGTATAAAAACTTGCCTTTTTTTTTTTTTTAACAATTTTTATGGCATTTGGCAGACGTCCTCGTCCAGAGCAAGATACATTCATCATTTTTATATAACCGAGAAATTCAAGGTTAAAGGCCTCACTCAAGACAAAACAGTGGCAGGCTGGTGGGACTGATACTGAATCTTGAATTCCTGACCCTCAAACTCACGGAGCCGAAACCTTAACCACTGAGTGATCGCGGCTCCGACTCCAAAATTGGGTAACAATTGTGTCCGCGTGTCCAATTACTTAAAGCCTGTGAAAATGTAAAGATTCTGTCAGTAAGTCAGTCAGTAAGCAGTTCAGAAAGTAAGCAGGTCAGTAAATAAATTAATAGCCTGCAGACCTGCATAGGTACTGGGTCACTGATCTTAAGGTTGGGGGTTCAAGCCCCACTCTCCACGGGTTGTCACTGTCCCCCCACACCACTGGGTTATCAAAGGCCGGCCATGTCTCTCACTGTCTATGGTGTGAGGTTCATGTAAAGGTGGATAGATATTTATATAAATTATTATTATTATTATTATTATTATTATTAAGGAGACAGTGGTGGCCTAGTGGTATAGGGTGCTGAATCACTGATTCAAAGGTTGAGGGTTCGAATCCCACTCTCCACAAGGTTGTCACTGTCCCTCCAGTGCAGCCAACTGGGTTATCAAAGGCGGGCCATGTCTCTCACTGTCTATGGTGTGAGGTTCATGTAAAAGAACCATTTCTGACTTTCATCAAGAGTAGCTGCAAAGCCGTCAGCGTGTTTCCGCCCTGGTGAGCTGTCCAGGGTGTACTCCGCTCTTGCCCAAAGTTCGTTGGGATGGGCACCAGCCTCTCTGTGACCCGAATTAAGATTAAGCGGTTAAGAAACTGAACTGATTATTATAATAATAATAATAATAATAATAATAATAAACACTCCATGAATGTTATTTTTCGACAGATGAAATAAAGTTGGTTGGGAAGTAGAGCTTGAAGTTTTCTTCAAAAGAATTTAAAAAAAATACAGGTGATGGTGCACCAGCTGGGAGAATGAAGGCTCAGGCAAAATCCCGGCTAATGGTTGAAACATGTCCAACAAAGCATAAACAGCTGCAAAGCCGTCAGCGTGTTTTCGCCCTGCGATGACCTAGCGAGCTGTTTAGGGTGTACATTGCCCTCGCCTGGAGTCGGCTGGGATGGGCGCCAGCCTCCCCTCAACCCTAATTAGGATTAAGCGATTACAGAAAATGAACGGTTTCGAAATAGTTAATTCAACACTACTATTAAAGTACTTGAATTAAAACTGAACCTCTACAAGTCAGTCACATCTTAATGGCCAGATTTCTAATCCACTGTGCTGATGTCTTCTTCTTTTCCTTTCGGCTGTTCCCTTTAGGGGTCGCCACAGCGAATCATTCGCCTTCATCTCACCCTATCATCTGCATCTTCTTCTCTTACACCAACTGCCTCCATGTCCTCCATCACCACATCCATGAATCTTCTCTTTGGTCTTTCTCTAGGCCTTCTGCCTGGTAGTTCCAACCTCAGCATCCTACTACCAGTATACTCACTATCCCTCCTCCGTACATGTCCAAACCATCTCAATCTAGCCTCTCTGACTTTGTCTCCAAAATCCACTGTGCTGATGGACAGAGATCAAATTATAAAAATTGTTTCCTTGTGCAAATATTCATGAACCCTGGTCTGGTCTGGTACCTTCCGAGTGGTAGGACGACTCTTGGCGACCTGGCATGAAGGATAACACCTTGATTATCATCTTCATGGAGGTTTTCTTGGCAAGGATAGTGCAGTGGTTTGCCATTGCCTTCTGCACGATGCGAACCTACGGGCAATTTAGAACTGACAATTAGCCTCCTGTGCATGTTTTTGGACTGTGGGAGGAAACTGGAGTACCCGGAGGAAAACCACGCGAGCACGGGGAGAACATGCAAACTCCGCACAGAAACACCCAGTCCGGGAATCGAACCCAGGCCTTCTTGCTGTGAGGCGGACGTGCCAACCACTACGCCCACTGTGCCACCCTCATGAACCCTACTGTATATTTATTAGTTTTTATTTACAGCATTTGACAGACGCTATTAGCCAGAGGGACTAACTTTTTTTTTTTTAATTAAACTGAAGAATTGAGGGTTAAGGGCCTTGCTCAAGGGCCCAACAGTGGTGAAAGTGGAGACTGAACAGTTGACCTTCGGATCAGTGAGCCATTGCCTGAAGCACTGAGGCACCACTGCCCCAGTATACCATATATAGTAACTTAATGGACATCAGGAAACATGTCTCTATTGTCCTGAAAACTCTTTGGTCTTTCCATATGATGAACTGA
This sequence comes from Plotosus lineatus, assembly GCA_024760905.1. NCBI lineage: Eukaryota > Metazoa > Chordata > Actinopteri > Siluriformes > Plotosidae > Plotosus > Plotosus lineatus. The sequence continues at coordinate 15,428,586 of CM045733.1, forward strand.
CTGTTAATCAATACGATGATGAATTGATGACTTCAAATGGCTGCAGTGTCATATTTGGTCGAAGATAATCATTCATGGAGATAATTTAGTTTTCAGGGGAAAAAAGGGTTTCAGCAGAGCATTTTTCAAGGCAGACACTTTACGTTCATTTGCTTTAATAAGGGAAGTCGTCCATCCAATTGTTTTATTGTGTGCAATGTTTATTTCTTTTTCCTGCGCTCTATCTAGATGGGTGCCATTAATTCTGGAGTGAGACCCACCCCCTCCACACACACACACACACACACACACACACACACACACACACACACACACAGTACATTAAGGCAACTTCTGTTATCGAATAACTGAAAGGATTTCTTCTTCTCAGGCCTGTCAGTTGTATCCTGTATCCTGTCACTTTGGATAAAAGCATTGTCCAAATGAATAAATGTGAACGGGCATCGAAGATAAAGACGCTGTTGATTAACCCCAGAGTTCATCATACTGGTCGCACAGCACACGTCCGAGAAATTGGAGCAGTGGTGCCATTATCAGTATCACATTTTTGAGGAATGGTAATACAAGTTCGAGCTGCTTCCTGAATCACATTATATGCTCATTATACTGCAGGTTGCACACACACACACACACACACACACACACACACTCACACACACACACACTCACACACACACACACACGTGCACAACGGTCTTCACAGACATGAGGATGCTACATGTTCATATCGCATGAAGGTGTGTGTGTGTGTGTGTGTGTGTGTGTGTGTGTGTGTGTGTGTGTGTGTGTATTTACTACATATTAAGAAGCAAAATACATTCTTAACTGATAGCGTGGGGACATTTATGAAAAGAGGGGACATTTTGGCTGGTGTTCAAGTCTTCAAAGAGCGATTTGATGGTGAAAAATTGGGTTTTGGGATTTCGGTTAAAATTAGGTTTAGGTAATCATTCCGATGTGATAGATAAGGTTTGGTCCTATAAAGAAAGAAGGACACGACTGTACTACCCTCCTTGTCCTACTCCTCCTTGGATCGCCACCTTATCGTGGTGGAGGGGTGTGCATGACTTAATGATCCTACTAGCTATGTCCTCGGGGGGGGCATCATGCCCCTGGTACGGTAAACCAAGGCAAACAGGTGCTGGGTGAAGGTCCAGACGAAGTACGGTTCGGAAGACCCCTGGAGAAGGACAACTCTTATTTCAAACCCGGGTAGATAGAGCTCGTTAGCCTTGTCAGGCGGTTCATCTAGGACAAGGATGAGTCTAATATAAAACCTACGACCCGATGACCTCGCTGTCACCGTCCTCGCATGCTTGGCTATAGCAGTTGAACCACGGGTGTAAAGGGTGGGGCCAGTACTGCGCACACTGAACTCCACCTTAAGGCTCCATTGTGCAGGCTAGAAGGCTACGTCCACGTCTCCGCTGCCACAAAAAAAACAAAACAAAAGCAAAACACGACTGTGGTATTTTTTTTTTTTTGTGAGGAATAGATGAGACAAACAAGAGATAACAACAAAGATAAAAAAAACAGAAGAGAACAGAAAACAGACAGACAACTTAGGGAGATGGGGAGAGGCAGAGAGAGAGAGAGAGAGAGAGAGAGAGAGAGAGAGAGAGAGATGAGGAGAGATAATGAGAGCCAAATACGTACACAGAATTAAAAAAAGAACAGATAAAAGAACATATAAGAACATAGAGATAACTATAGAGACATAAAGAGAGAGAGAGAGAGAGTGAGAGAGAGAGATAATGAGAGCCAGATACGTACACAGAATTAAAAAAAGAACAGATAAAAGACATATAAGAACATAGAGATAACTATAGAGACATAAAGAGAGAGAGAGAGAGGGGGTCAGAAAAGTACAGATAAAAGAACATATAGATAACTATGGAGAGAGGGGGATAGAGACAGAGACAGAGAGAGAGAGAGGGAGCAAGAGAAGGGGGTTCAGAAAAAGTACAGATCAAAGAATATATAGGTAACTATGGAGAGAGAGAGAGAGAGAGAGAGGAGGGATTTCCAGAAAAAGTACAGATCAAAGAATATATAGGTAACTAGAGAGAGAGAGAGAAAGAGAGAGAGAGAGAGAGAGAGAGAGGGGGGGGAGGGGTTTCCAGAAAAAAGTACAGATAAAAGAATAGGAGACAGATACAGTACTTAAGGAGGGAGACAGAGACAGAAGAAAAGAGGGTGAAAAAGAGAAAAAGAGAAAAATCCAAAGGTAGATGTAAAAAGACGAGAGAAAAGAATTGAGGCTGCAACTAATGATTATTTTAATAATAAATGAATCGATCCATTATTTTTTCCGATTAATCAGAAAGAACACAAACATTTTTAAATGTCCATTTCTATATTCAAAAATAAACCATTTGTTTTCCAGATTGCCAGATGTGTGAGTGACAGTGCATATCTAGTCATTGTTAATTCAGGTAGTTAATCACAGTATGATTATAATTAATTATTAAAGCATGAATATAAATTATAGCTTATAATGACATTCCGCGTGATTCTCAAATGCTGACTCAATTTTAGATAATTTTGTGTAAAGCTTAAATTTAGTTTAATAAATTAAAATTCATATACTGTACAGTATTTCAGTTTTCATGCAGATTGTGTATTCTGAAGACTCAGTCGAGATGTTTTGTTCTCCGCTCTATTAGCATTGCCACATTGCTAACCATTGAAGCGGTCCATTGCTTCTATAAATAATACAGCAATTTCTCTGCACTCAACATGCGTTTCTAATGCTAACGTAAATAATTATTAAATGCTAATGAAGAGAGCATGAGAAGCAGCCGTAACATTTCAAATAGTTCAATGAACTGCCCAGGCCGCGTGCTCAGGTTATTTCTCAATGAACGGCAATGGCGGAATGAGTCGATTCGTTCATATAGGATTCTATGGTCACTAACCCTGCTGATGGGTCGACGTCCTCATCAATAATAATTCCTACATGTTTTCTTTTAAGATGCTCCCGTGTCACTGTCGTGCTCCCGTGCCGAGCCATCTCACTTTTACAAAGCCTGCATTCAACACGTTTCCGGGGTCTTCTTCTTTTCCTTTCAACTTTTCCCTTTTTTTCAGGGGTCACCACAGCCAATCATCTGATTCCAATGTTTGATTTGGCGTAGGTTTTTACGTCGGATGCCCTTCCTGACACAACCCTTTTATCAAGGGACAGAAACACGCTGTCGGCTCTGCAGCTCCTCTTTACGAATGCCAGCAATGGCTCTTTTACATGAACCTCTCACCACAGACAGTGAGAGACATGGCCCGCCTTTGATAACCCAGTCAGCTGCACTGGGGGGGACAGTGACAACCTTGTGGAGAGTGGGACTCGAACCCCCAACCTTAGGATCATCGATCCAGCACCCTTTACCACCAGGCTGCCACTGCCCATGGCACATTTTCACGGACTATGTAGATTAAAATGCTCCCAAACTTTTGAAGATTTCGGTCGAACACTTTTTTCCATCCCAGTGCCACCGGCAGTCGACTGAGCCACGTTTTGTAATGTTTATGAAGATGAAAAAAATGTCCCTCGATCAAGGTCTACAATTCACCTACGTTTTACAATTACAGTGAGGCACACGTATGACACGTCCATTCAACTCGGTGCTGAGTGACACTCATCTGTAGCGGTTGACCTTTGCAATAATCACGACGCTATTCGACGAGATTTGTTGCCAACACTTTTAATAATTGATTTTTATCAATTCATTTTTGCAGCACTAGTAAGAAGATAGACAGCTATATATATATATATATATATATATATATATATGCAGTCGGCCCCCAATTTACGAAGACCCCTTTGTACGAAATCCCCGGATTACGAAAAACATTTGCTTGAGTTTCCGTCCCCGATATACAAAACAACCCCCTCTTACGAAAAGAAATTAAAAATTCAAACGCGCCAATCAAAATTTCACACCACGCGCGAGTTGCTCTCTCATTGGCGGTCTCTTAACAACCCACCTTGCTGGCCTCCTAGATAAAGACAGAAGGAAGCTTCGCTCTTTAGTTTTTAGTTTAGTTTTTTCAGTAGTTTAATTCAGTAAATGTTTAATAAATGTGGGCGCATTTGAGCTCATCTGGAATTCCGATCCCTCAAGGAATCAAATTAAAATTGAGTTTGTCAAGCAAAGAATGCGCTTTGAATTCACGTCTTGTGGGCGTGGCCCTCTGCGCGTGGCGAGAGAGAGAGAGAGAGAGAGAGAGAGAGAGAGAGAGATAGAGAGAGAGAGAGAGAGAGAGAGAGAGAGAGACAGAGACAGAGAGAGAAGGAATAACTCTTTAGTTTTTTTAAGTAGTTTTAATTCAGTAAATGTTGAATAAATGTGGGTGAATTTGAGCTTATCTGGCATCCCGATCCATCAAGGAATCAAATTAAAGTTGAGTTTGTCAAGCAGGGAATGCGCTTTGAATTCCACATCTTGTGGGCGTGGCCCGCAGCGCACGCGCGAGAGGAGAGAGAGAGAGAGAGAGAGAGAGAGAGAGAGAGAGAAAGAGAGAGTGAGAGAGCGAGAGAGAGAGAGAGAGAGGTGTGTGTGTGTGTGTGTGTGTGTGTGTGTGTGTGTGTGTGTGTGTTAATAAAAATGTTTAATAATGGTTTAATATGTTAATAAAATGTTTAAATGGTTTAATAAATAATTTTCTTTTACTTTTAACACATATTTCATACAAAATTGTTGTACTTTTATCATTTTTAAAGGGTTTATGGGGTTTATCCAGTCCAAGGACTGGAGACTTGGAACAAATTAGGCGTTTAACATGTAAAATGCGACCCCTACTTACGAAATCCCCGCAATACGAAAAGGGCTCCGGAACAGATTAATTTCGTAAATTGGGGGCCGACTGGATATATAAAACCCAGCAACGTCAAGACGTCAAGAACAGAAAACATACTGATGTTAGATTCAGGTTATTAGTTTATAACCATCGAGAAACAGGGTGACTGTAAACACTTATTCATTCGTGTTCAGAACCACTTAATCCTAATTAAGGTTGCAGGGAGGCTGGCGCCCATCTCAGCTGACTCCGGGCGAGTGCAGAGTACGTACACCCCTGACAGCTTGCCAGGCTATCGCAGGGCAGAAACACACCGACTGTTATGCAGCTTCTCTTCCCGAAAGTCAGCAATGGTTCTCTTACAGCCTCTCACCACCTCATCAGGGACAAGTGTTCCCAGTGAAGCTTGAACCCCCAACCTTGGGCTCAGTAATCCAACAACCTTACCTCCACGCCACCACTGCATCTACAGCAAACACTCTCAGCAACCAATTAAATAAACCTCATCCTCACTACACACAGATTCCACTCGCGATCAACCGTACATGTAAAACTGTTCACAATCATCTCAGCGCACCTCTCCCTCTCCCCGATACATAGCACATGTGTCCTCAGCTGTTTCCTATCCTCCAAGGAAATAACTCGATTTTTATGGGAAATCGATTTCATAATCAACACCTAGATCGTCACCCAGTGCTAAAACTCACACTCTCTAAAGCTGAGAGGGTTTTTTTTTTAATTCTGTGTAAATTAGCATTCGTGCATTAGCATGACAATTCCAAATCACTGGCTCAAATGTTTCTTGGTTCAATTGTATGCCGTGCGTAGACTCCTGTTTTCATTCCGTCATTCACAACCCATGAAAGCAAAATTTATCGAGATATTATGGAGAACATAAAAGCTTGGACAGAGGAAAAAGGGCTCATCAGTGCCTCTTATAAGTGTAACCAGCTACTGTAGCTCACTTAGCTTGATTTGCTAATTTTAAAATATTTTCAAATTGATCGGTGTACAGTATTATATAATTTACATTCTGTTAACCAGTTAGCTTCAGATGCTATAAGTAACAAGCAATAACAATATCATTTGCTCATCTTAGACAAACTATAAGACATATTTTGTAAAATTATAACACATTTACAGGTTTTGTGGACATAACTGTACTTTTAAAGTACAGTGGTACCTCATCTTACGATTGTCCCAGCAAACGAAAAATCCAGGTTACGAAAAACATTTTCCACATTTTTTTTTCTCTGTATACAAAACAAGTTCTCCTTACGAAACGCATCAAAAGTACCATTCAACCATTCAAACACACCATTCAAACATTTAAACGCACCATTCAAACAATGCACGAGTTGCTCTCCCATTCAATCTCCCAACATTCCACTTCGCTGGGCTCCCATTGGCTAGGAGGGATGACGCAGCTCCCTCCCATTGGCTATCTCCCAACATCCCACCCCGCTGGCCTCCTATTGGCTCGGAGGGATGACGCAACTCCCTTGAGCAGCAGCTTGTTTTCATGAGTTTTTTGAGTGTGCTCATTGCAACTTTATTTTTTGGCTTAGGCTTTTAACCTTGCATAAACATTTGTAAGATTATAACTCTGCTAAGAAGATATGGTCAACACGCGCGCGCACACACACACACACACACACACACACACACACACACACACACACACACACACACACACACGTGCTCGTGGCATGTGGTTGACTGATATTGCAAAGGAATATGGCCAAACCCATCTACCATCGGTATGATATTGAAGCAGAAGAAGGTCTTAAAAAGTATACTTTTATAATTTTTAAAGGGTTTAGGGGGTAGTATTGGGGGCCTTGGAACGAATCACCCATTTTAAATGTAAAATGCAGTTCAATTTACGAAAAGTCCAGGTTACGAAACCACGTCTGGAACGGATTAATTTCGTAAATTGAGGTACCACTGTAAACTGAAGTTGTTATGGTATGTTTTAGACAAAAACATTTAAGCAGAACTTCTTTGCCTGCTTGTGTCTGTATTACTGCAATGATTATACACAGGGTCCATCACGTTCCTACACCAGCTGCTAGAGATCCTATAACGATCACATCTTTGCCTTTACTCACCACCAACATTTATGTCTTACATTGAGAGATGAGAGATTTCCTTTCAGCTTTTTTCCTTCATCGGAGGTCGCCACAGCGAATGACTCGCACATTTGATTTGGCATAAGTTTTTACATCGGATGCCCTTCCTGACACAACCTTTTAACAAGGAACTGAAACACGCTGATGGATTTGCAGCTCCTCTTTACGAAAGTCAGCAATGGTTCTTTTACATGAACCTCTCACCATAGACAGTGAGAGACATGGCCCGCCTTTGATAACCCAGTTATCTGCACTGGGGGATTTATGTCATACATTAATGTTCATTATCTTTATCATAAAATATTATAGCTTCAATATGGGGTAAATTTTACAGGAAAACTGTCCTATTAGCTAACATTTTCTTGTTAGTTAACTAACAGCCTGTGAATTTAAACAGAAAATGAATACAGGGATCCCTCACTTTCCGTGGTTAATTGGGACCGAGAACCCCCCCACCCCCCCACCACCACCACCACCACCACCACCACCACCACCATGACCATCGAATTTCATGAAATAGGATAACCCCCCCAACCCCTCCGACTGACGTATACGTTTATTTATATGTGTACATAATATCAATAAATACATATTCAATGCTATAAATGCTTATAATAACAATCATTTAAAAATAATACATAAGATGTAAATAAAATATAAATACAGACAAATACAGACAAGTGTGCACACACACACACACACATGCAGATGTGTGTGCACGCACACACACTCAGATGCGCACCTCATAAAAATGCATGTCGGAAGTTTACATTTTAAAAGGTTTAAAATGGCGGTTTTGGGTTGTTGTTTTTTTTTTTTGTTTAGGTTTTTTTTTTTTTTTTTTTGCGTAATTGGCCTTATTTTTGTGGTATTTTTTCTTAATTTTTCCCCCCTATTCCTCCTTAATTTCCTTATTTTTTTAATTTGATGAATATTTAAAAAAAACAAAAACACGGTGCACTGAAGCTGCATGAACTGAAGCGTGAAGTAGCAGGGGATACCTTTATATGTAAATGAAAATACGCAGATATAAATTACTAATACAAATTCCAAACATGCTTTAATAAAAATAAATATGTTCCGACAGAGTTAAAATTCTGCTGTTTTCCTGCATATAGACTTAAAAGCGGCTAACGAATCGCTAATAGTTAGCCTTAGCTGGTTGGGCTAGGATAAGTTAAAACCATTCAGGGTGTTCTTTCCTTAATATTTGACTCTTTATTTATTTTTATTTTAAACAGACAGGCAGGCAGACAGACAAATAGACGGACCGACCGACAGACAGACAGATAGACAGACAGACAGACAGATAGACAGACAGACAGACAGATAGGCAAACTTAAATGATGTGAAACTTTGTACATATTCCTGTCAATGTCTTAGAAATTATTCTGAATTATAAATTACACATACAGCTTATGTTACAGAAAATTAATAACCACCCACTGACCAATCATAACTGAGAAGTTAACAGCGCCGTTTTACAGTCATTTAGCGGTTATTCTATGACCTTCCTGCCATCAACTACTTTCATTACAAGTAGTGTTGATTTCGTAGAACAAGTCCAGAAAAAAAAAAAACAGAACAGCTGATCGACGAGCATCAGAAATTAGCTTGGGACAGCTGTAGCCTAATGGTTAAAGAGACAGTTTTGGGTCCAAAAGGGCAATGGTTCAATTCTTGAACCAGTAGGGGGAAAAAAAAAAGTGTGGTGGCAGAGGAGTGAGCAGCACCTACCCTTCATGGCTGAAGTGCTCCTGAGTGAGGCACCTCACCCTGAATTACTCTTCAGTCACCACAATGTGTGGCAGCCCACTGCAATGAGTGTGTGGATGTGCTCACTTTTGAATGGGTTAAATGCAAAGGTAGTAATTTCCCTTCTGGGATTAATACAGTATCGAAATAAAATCGCTACTTCGCGCTTCAAGTCATGCGGCTTCAGTACATTGCGTTTTGTTTTGTTTTTTTATTCATCGAATTAAAAAATAAAGAAATTAAGGAAGAATAGGGGAAAAAGTTTAGGAAAATGCCGCAAAAACAAGGCCAATTATGCAAAACATCCAAAACAAATAATAACCCAAAACCTCCCATCAAAACTACTTACATTTTTGTGAAGTGCGCATCTGAGTGCATGCACGTGCATCTGCATGTGTGTGTGTATTTATATTTTATTTACATCTTATGAATTATTTTTTTAAAGTTTAATTGTTATTATAAGCATTTATAGCGTTGAATATGTATTTATTGATATTATAGACACATAATCAGTCTGAGCCTACTTCATGGAATTCGGTGGTCGCGGGAGGGGGGGGGGGGGACCTCGGTCCCAATTAACCATGGAAAGTGAGGGAGCCAATCAGAATCCGGGATTGCTAATATCTAGTGGGTATGTCTGGAACAATTCACGTTCTACGTTATGTAGATAGGATATATGCAGTCAATAAGAAGTGATTTGAAATTTGAACAAAAGAGCACCAAGGATTTTCATGTGGCTCCTGAGGAACAAATGAAACACAAAACTGAGCTAAACATCAGTGATGAAAGATTATCACTGTAAAGCATTATTGGTAATGTTGTCCGAGGAAGTGCTAGATCTGAGGCTCATTAATATTTAAATAAACCAGAATACAACATTTTATTGTTATTTGACTGTGTATGTGTATATATATATATATATATATATATATATATATATATATATATATATATATATGTATAAGTTGGTTTCATTATCTCGCTACCATCTGAGAAGTTAAAATTAATTAGCGGCAAGCTAACATTTATCTACACGTTTCCTCATACCAGGTTAAATGTCAGTGTGATTCATTTTAGCATTAGCTTTATGTCCTAAGGGCTGTGTGTGTGTGTGTGTGTGTGTGTGTGTGTGTGTGTGTGTGTGTGTGTGTGTGTGTGTGTGTGTTTTTGTTCAACACTACAGAATTAATTATGCATAATCCTCAGATGACCTTTTGTTAAATTGGAGGGCATGTTTACATGTAGTGTGGGGTTTTTTGGGGCAGAGAAACATTAGTGGGGTCTTGGGGAGCATTACATCAAAAAAAAAAAAAAAACCATCCGACTCATATTATGTGCGGATTTTGTTTCTATGACAACAATATCTAGACAACATATCCAACTGCTATAATATGGCTTACTGGCATTGTCTCTTTGATTTTTTTTGTATTGTTTTCTGAATGGAGGCACAAGAGTGTTATGGTTAGCATGTCTGCCTCACAGCAAGAAGTTCCTGGGTTCAATTTCCAAGCTGAGGTGTTCGTGTGGCGTTTGCACGCTCTCTCCATGCTTGTGTCAGTGTCGTTTATGCACTCTGATTTCCTCCCACAGTCCAAAGATGCACACATTAGGGCTAACTCACTGTTCCGAATTGACCCGTGGTGTGAGTGTGAGTCTAAGTGGCTGTCTGCGTTGGCCTCACAATGATCCGGCGAGTACCCTGCCTTCGCCCAGTATTGGCCAAGGTAGGCCGCAGCCTCACCACGACCTTTATAAGATTACGTGGCTTGGGAAATGAGTGAAAGTTAGTGTTCTTAGTAATTTGTCTCAGAGATCAGTCAAAAGGTCAAATAGAGCAGTGATCCCCAACCCTTTTATCACCGTGGACCGGTCAACGCTTGACAATTTTACCGCGGGCCTTGGGGGACGAGGGACGGGACCAATTTTATGTTTGAAATGCTTTATGTTTATGCAGTTTTATGTTTATGTTTGCAGCAGGGACCAGGTTTACGTTTGAAAATATTTCCGCGGACCAGTTAGAGACCACTCCATAGTCTTGTTTTGGTGGCTGTCAAGGCAGAAAACCCCGCCTCACAAAGATATGTGGTTGGAAAGGGAAGGGCTTTCAGTGCTTCTGTGGCAATGTCAAAAACAGTTGTTTTTCAAAATAAGATCCGGATGCTCGAATAAAAAATATATATAATTTGCACCATGAAAGATTTTGTTTGCGAACTGGTATCAAATGAGCCACGGACCAGTACCGGTCCACGGACCGGGGGTTGGGGACTCCTGAAATAGACTATTATTTGCCATTTTCTCAGTTACCGAGGTTCGAGGTATGAGTTCGGCCTGTATGATTGGTTGCCTGAAAAGGCATGACATTAATGATACCAGGGGATTTTTTTTTAAAGACTCCAAAGGTTTTCAACTACTGTACAATATATGGGTGTGGAGCAGCTGTAAAAAAAAGGTGGAGTATGCTTGAGAGAGGAAAAAAAAAAACCTTGGCTGCAGGCTGCAGTGCTTTTTCTCTAGGCAGCCGAATATCGTACACACTCTTCTTATTGGGGACAGATAAAAAAAAGACGGCTGTGTGGACACTCACTCTTAATGCCTCATTATTAAAACTGCTGTGTTAAATTACTTACAAAGAGAAACTAACGTCAGTGTGTCTAACTGCACGTTTTTATTTCGTGAAAATCAGAGAAGAAGGGCTCACTGAAGCGAGTCACACTCTGCTCCAAAGTGTGTGTGTGTGTGTGTAAATCCAACAGCATAAAATGGAGAGGAAGGAAAAGAAAGACGACCACTAAAATCCAATTCATGCAACACTAGAGGGCAAAGAAGAGAAAAAAAAAATCACTTCAGATTATAAAAATAGATGTAGGGAAACAGGACAGGAGATTAAAAAAAATCTCTTTGACATTTGATAAGAGCCGTTTTTCCCCAGAGCAGCTCAATGAATGTAGTACAGATCAATGTTGGTGAAATGTGAGAGGTTTGTTGAAGAGGACTGCGATTGTTGGCAAAAATGAAAGAACCGTAATGAAAGAGCTCCAGTACAGGTGTGAAAAAGAAGACAGGATAAGGTTTCGCACTCACACCCACAAACCTGGGCATGTAGAGGACTCTCTCAGCCACCACAAATCCTACGCGGAAGAACAGATTAGTGGCAGGGATAAAAGGGAAGACCAGGAATAATATTCCCACCAGCACCTCTTTGCCCTCCATCTTCTACAGAGAGAGAGAGAGAGAGAGAGAGAGAGAGAGAGAGAGAGACAAACCAAAGCAGCAATGAACACAGATATATTACACAATTAAACTGCAGACAATATCACAATTCAATTCGGTTTTATTACTGCAGATTTTTAAACAATAGACAATAACACATAGTTTCACAGAAATCTACAAGATAAATTTAGTCCTCTAAACAATACGGCTGAGAAATAGCTCCCCGGAACAACATGAGAGATCCTTAAAGGGAACTGGACACCAAAAGGAAACTCCTCGTCCTCATCAACACAAACAATTTACAGCAAAAAAATATGAACAAGAACGACGCCATGTCCTTTAATAAAAGAAACAATACCAGACAGAACATCTGGACTGCACAACAAATAAAACTAGAGACTGCAAACCTCCATCAGCAACCCCCATATAAACCAAATTCCAAAAAAAAAAATAAAAAAAAATAAAAAAATAAAAAATTGATATATCTCACAATGTTAAGGAATCATTTAAAAAATTCCAGAATGCAGAATTTGATCCAGATCATCTCCAAAACCTTAGAAAGTCTTTCATCTCCAAGGCGGCAACTCTGGCAGGAATTCGTGCTTCAGTTTCTGTGGCTTCAGTGCATCTTGGGTTTTTCAAAAATATTCATTGAAAAATAAAAAAATAAGGAGATTAAGGGAAAAATAGGTGGAAAATTAAAGAAAATGCCACAAAACAAGGCCAAATAGGCAAAAAAACCACAAACAAACAAAAACAAAAAACAACCCAAAACCCTCCAACAAAATTACTAACATTCTTATGTGAGGTGCGCACCTGTGTATGTCCACACGAGGGTCTGTATGTGTGTATATTTATATTTTACTTACATCTTATGCATTATTTTTGAATGTTTAATTGTTATTATAAGAATTTATAGCGTAGAATATGTATTAATCAATATTATATACACGTATACATATACGTATACGTCAGTCAGGGGGGTGACGATCCTACTTTGCGGAAATCGGTAGCCATGGAGTGGGGGTGTATGTGTCTCAGTCCCCATTAATCGTGGAAAGTGAGGGACCCCATATATATTTTCTTGTAATCGTCCCGATAAACAGAAACACAAACCGAGCTTAAAACATAATCTCCTTTTCGGAGGAAATTTTGAGTTTGTCAAGATTTCCTTTCAATCTGTTCACATTCACTTGTTTTTTCCCTCCAGTAGATTACAGTATCACTTTTGTTTGATGATTAATGTGTGTGTGTAGAAGTAGCATCTACAAGGAGGAAAAACACATCAAGTTTTACTGTTTATAAACGACGGGAGAGCAAACTGGGTTGAGGATTTCATTGGAGGATTCTCTTTCTCTCAACCGTTGGCTAAACCTCTCAATCCTACACTAGGGTTGCGGGAAGGCTAGAGCCTAACTCAGTTGACAAGCAGCAAAGGTCGGGTACACCCTGTACATTTTTACAGACCCTTGAAAGGTACGCAATAAATAAACACAGCAATACAGTCATCCCTTGCCACTTCACGACTTGAATTTTGCAGCCTCTGTGCATCGCGGTATTTTAAGTATCGAAAAACAAAAAATATTCATAAAAAATTCAAAATTTGCGCTGAAACTCGCATGTACGCAAGCGGAAGGCAGGGACCCAAGGCAGGCTGCGTCCATTTTTTACAAACGACAGACTGAAGTGCCCCTCCTCCAGTCCCAGTTCAGGCAGGGACCGCCCACTCAACTCAATCTCGCAAGCTGATTGGCTTAAGACGTGTGACGCTGTAGCCTAGCACATTCCCGTGGGAATTTTTGTGATTTTGTGATCTTATAGTGTTTGTGAGCGTCCTGCACCATCTAAGGCAGTGCTTCTCAAATAGTGGAGCGCGCCCCCCTGGGGGGGGCGCGATGGGATGCTGAGGGGGGGCGCGTGTGACCCAGGAGAACATGCTTTTTTTCCGCCGTACTACAAGAAAGTGTAATTGCACATCCACTCCAGTAGTTGGCAGTGGCGCCCTCATTGCCCATTGTGCGCAGCGAGTATTAACTCTACGGTGTAGGTTTGTTTTGCTACGAGCTGGCGATGTGTAGTGCAGTACACACACCCTCACAACATGAAGAAATTTTTAACAGGGATGAAAAGAAAGGCGGTGAGAAACAAAACGTGCTCATTGTAGCCATTAATCTTGGCCTCCTCATTTTGAGTAAAAAAAATCAGCACAAATTGTTCTATTTGTTCTTGTTTTGTAGGTTAAAGTGTTTATATATTGTGCTCCTGAGTTAATGTTTCTGAAGTCAATTTGAATTAATTATTTATTGATTTTATTTTCAGCAGCAAATGGTGTGGTAAGTTTGTCAAAAATGTAACAAGGATATTATTATTTTTAAATTTAAGGCAAATTGATGCACTTTCTTTTACAGACTAATAAAAAATGTTAAAAAAGTTATTCTTGTAAGTTGAACTATATCTCTTTCTTTTTGTTTTATTTATGTTAACAAGGACACGATATAATGAAGAGATATACCTGTAACTATATTATAGAAAAAAGTTATAATTTATAGTTGCGGCGGAAAGTGGGTGGTGGGGGGGCGTTTTCTTCTTGCTAGGGGGGGCGTAACAGAAAATAATTGAGAAGCACTGATCTAAGGCATCCAATGAGCCCAAGAAAAAGCGAAATATGATGACAGTGACCCAAAAAGTGAAGTTGCTAGATATGCTGACGGCGAGCAATACGTATGCCCATGTAACACACCATTACAGCACAAATGAATCTACCGTGCATTACATCAAAAAAGACTAAGATTAAGATCAAGCGGAGAAGAGCTACAGTATTGTCAGAGGTGAGTACAGTACTTAAAGTATTTATATATAAATTCTATTTAAATATTAATACATTACGGTATTTACGTATGCATATAACTGTGTAACTTTTAATATACACTTCTTGATATTGTATAGAAGCGAAAACATATACGTATGGTAGAAATGAGAGGGCTGATCCTACTCCGCGGTTTTTTGATTATCGCGGCCAGGTCTAGTCTATATTATCCGCAAAATTCAAGGGGTGACTGTCAACACACACACACACACACACACACACACGCACACACACACCATTCACTGTTAAATTCATAAACAGAAACTAACAGACAAAATGTTTAAAGAAAATTTACTGAGGTGACAAGAATCACTATACACAGAGCAAATTCTCATCGAAAGCATTTCTGAAGGCGGCTCAGCAGTTAAGGCTCCGGGTTCCTCAGCAAAGCCCTTAACCCTGAATCGCTCGTCTGCATAAAAATTATATTGTAAATCATTCTGGATTAGGGCGTCTGCCAAATACAATCAGTGTAAAAGTAAATGACGTGTTTTACCTCATCTTGATTCAGGATTGCACTGTAACCAGTCTATAACTCCACTGGATTACATGCAGAATTAAACCGGTCATTATACTGAACTACAGCCCGACCGCACCTGATTTTCACAGAGATAAAGAAGCAACCCAAAATGCATATGGAGAAATTTGATTCTCGTGAGCTGGACCAAAACACAATCACAAGTGTTGCCATTTGCATTGCGGTGACAATTTATGGAGAGATGAACAACTAGCTATGGCATAATTTGCATGATATGTAATCATGTACAGGACTTAAAATGATCTTGACGAATCATAAAATTTCGGAATAGGCTATGTAGTTACACCATACTCTACACTCTCAATCCGATTCAGAACCATAAGATTCAACCTTTCTACAAAAGTCAAATTTTTTCTGTGGAAGAAAATTTCGCATCAGTACTAGATACGGCTTTATTCCTCTGCCTCGTACATTTCATACAGACATAAAACGGGAACATGACCCCATTTATACTGCCGTAATAGCATCGCGTTGCTCTGTCAATTCAATTCAATTTAACGCCACTCATCAGTACAGTGCCTGCTACTGTAGACACCATCTCTGAGCTGCTTTATAGTAATCCGGATGTAGATTTTAATTCCCAGTAGGAAAACCAGAGCGAACAGCAATGAGGCTATATACCTAGATATGCCGCAAACAACCATTGAGTGGAACTCGGTTTAAAAAGGGAACCGGTCCTTTAGTTCCAAGGGTCCACTGTGTTTGTTTTTCCTCTCAAGCTACGTGGTGGGTTATGACAGAGAAAAGTGTTTGACATTATATGATTTAAAAAAAAAAAAAAAAAAAAAAAAAAAACTATTTTTTTTTTTTTATTGTAAAAGCTTTCTGCCCATGTTAAGGGGGGGAAGAAAAAAAAAAAAAAAAAAAAAGTACAGACCGCATGGTGGCACTTTTTTTAAACCTAACTCCTTTCTGCCCACCTTGCATCTGCTTTGTATCAGATTACGAGAGTTGTGGGGAGTCTGGCATCCATCTCAGTCAACACCAACAAAGGTAGGGTACACACTGACCAGATCGCCAGGCCATTGCAGGGCCGCATTGTGTTATTTAAACCTGGTTGAAAGCAGCACTAGGAAGCCTATGTGCGACAGGAGTGTGGATGTTGTGCTGTGATTAATGTGCAAGGCTGGTCAATGGATTCGTCTTAATCTAACCCTGTCAATACTACTGCACGGGTGATGGATCAGCATCAACACAGCAGACACTGTTCCCCACATACACACACACACACACACACAAACACACACACACACACACACACACACACACACACACACACACACACACACACACACACACTTAGGTGATGCATTGCCTTCATAACAATCCTAGACATATGTATATACATGTGTGCAAGACAGATTGCCATGGCAACGCTGAGTGAAAGGAAATACATTCACACACACACACACACACACACACACACACACACACACACACACACACACACACACACACACTAAAGCTGGCAAATGTTCCATGGGTCCTGTGAAAAGGTAGTGGTGGGTCACGGTCAGGAGAATGATGACGACAATCACCACAGCGATGATGATAGCTTTGGTGTTGTGCCTTATTTGATCCCTGTTGGTTGCCATAGCAGCTGAGACAACGGTCATCTAGTCCTTCCTGTAATGCCTCCAGGCCAAAATGGAGTCAGAATTCTTTCAAGAAACACCACACTCCTTATTTTTGTTCTTCATTGTTTTAGTCCTCAGTAAAGCTGTCTGCACTAAAGCATGACATTGTGTGTGTGTGTGTGTGTGTGTGTGTGTGTGTGTGTGTGTGTGTGTGTGTGTGTGTGTGTAAATACGTGGATATGTAGTCTCGATTCCTGCTGGAAAGGAGAAGGCTATACTGCAGTACTCTATTTCTACTGTTGCCTGGAAAAAATAAATGAAAAAAAAAGTATGAAAGTAAAACACCCACACAAACACACCGCTTTTTCACACTGAACAAGATACACAATAAATAATTCAAGCAGGGGACATGAGATCTGCTTTTCACTGAACACACAGTCTCCGCAAACTGACCCTCGGGACTCAGGGATCTGAGATAAGAAACTGCATCATACAACAGCTTGCATGCACTCGTGCACGCGCACGCACACACACACACACACACACACACAGCCCCATGTATACGCATACTGTAATAGGACACACAGTGTGAGTGCTATTCAAACTTACCTCGTATTTGCATATTCAAAAGAGATTTAAAAAAGAGATAAAATCCACATTCAAATGTTTACAAGAAGTTGAACTGAAAACTGACCTTTTAACCTCTCATATCAATGTCCTTGATGACATTTTGCATGATTTATCAGCTCAGACTGGTTTTTCAGGAAGAACATTATACATGCGTCTCCTCAGTAATAATCACAAAGTACAGTACAGACGCTTCCCGACTTCCGTTCATTCGTTTTATGTATTTTTCAATTTTATGTTTAAAAAAAATTTTCAAATTTTGAGTTTAGCATGCCCTCTGTAGTACGAGACGTACCTACATAGTACGCTGATGTAAATTCCGCATAACGCTGCGTCCATTATTTACAAAAGACAGACTGAACGTGCCCCTCCTTCTTCCCAGTTCACCGCGTGTTACCCTTGTGTTAAGCCGTCGTCTCTGTGATCTTTGTGTTTTGTTTTGTTTTGCGGACTTTTGTAACTCTAAGCAAATATGGTTGGTCAGAAGCGTAAGCCTACGAGTGATATTGGTAATCAGAAAAAGCGGCAAGCCATCTCGTTAGAAACGAAGATGGCTATTATCAAGAAAATTGATGCTGGTGAAAAACATGTGAATGTTGCACGTTTCTTACAAATGGCTCCGTCGTCCATCGGAACCATTTACAAGCAGAAAGATCACATCACAGAGAATGTTAAAGGTTGTATTTGATATTTGATGAGTGAATTTGATTAAAATTTATCTATTTGAAATTATTTTGTGTTTATGTTATGTTTATAATAATTGATTTAGGGGTGTTTTATGAGATACGGTAATGGTATTTATGGATGTATAGTACAGTATGAACGTCATACGTCACTGGAACATACAGTAAGAACTTACGTTTTTTGGGGGTTTTTTTTTTTTCACCTTACGTTGGGCCGTCGGGAACCGAACTAAAACGTAAGTTGGGGAGCGTCTGTATTACAATCAGGGGTGAGGAGTAGTTTCCAGTGTAATGGATTTTACAAACTAGAATTCTCACAATGGTTTGAAATACAATAAAACAACTAGAGGGAGACTCGGTGCATGGTTCATCTGCCATGTGGAAGCAGCAGGATAATGGAGTAAATAGGTCCATATGGTTACTGCCAGTAACACATGTGCTCCTCTTATGATATCCAAATCCTTATAAAGTTTCATATTAATGTTCTACTCATTCATTCATTCATTTTTTTGAACTGATAAGTTCTAATTAGGTTCGTGGGGATGCTGGTGCCCATCTCAGCAGACTCATTGGCGAGGGAAGAGTACACCCTGGACAGCTCACCAGGCCATCACAGGGTATAAACTCGCCGAGGGCTATGCAGCTACTCCAGATGCAATGGTTCTTTTACAGCCTTTCACCATTGACAGTGAGAGACATGGCCGGCCTTTGATAACCCAGTTAGTTAGTTGCACTGGGTGAATGTTTTACTGTAACATCATATCTGCCAACTTTTTTGAGATTTGTTGGCACCATGAAATTTAAAATCAATATATTTTCCCCTAAAAATTATACATTTTCTCAGTTTAAAAATTTTGACCCTGTCATCTATGTTTTATTCGGAATAAAATATTGAAATTTGGCACTTCCACATCATTGCATTCAGTTTTTAATCACAATTTGTATACATACATACATACATACATACATACATACATACATACAGGGATCCCTCACTTTCCGAGGTTAATTGGGACCGAGATCCCCCCGACCACCGAATTCCCCGAAGTAGGATCAACCCCCCCTCCCCCCCCGACTGATGTATACGTACATGTATATGTGTCTATAATATCAATAAATACATATTCAATGCTATAAATGCTTATAATAACCATTAAACATTTAAAAATAATGCATAAGATGTAAATAAAATATAAATACACACACACACACACATACAGACGCAGATGCACACCTCACAAAAATGTAAATAGTTTTGATGGGAGGTTTTGGGTTGTTTTTGTTTGTTTGGGTTTTTTTTTTTTTTTTTTTATAATTGGTCTTGTTTTTGTGGCATTTTCCTTAACTTTTCCACTATTCTTCATTGATTTCAGTATTTTTTTAATTCGATGAATATTAAAAAAAAAACAGAAAAACCAAGATGCACTGAAGCCGTATGAATTAAAGCGCAAAGAAACGATGGATCCCTGTAGATACACACACGCGCACACACGCACACACGCACACACACACACACACACACACACACACACACACACACACACACACACACACACACACACACACACAAGACACCATGCTTGAGTGCGTACAAGTCTCAATTTTTCCTCAATTGCAATTGCTGGTTTAGCCAGAAGTCCTTTTCGTATTGTTCGGTATAAGACTCACAGGTTATTCTTTTAAATAATAATGATTTTCTTTTCTTCAATGTTCAGATTTGTAGCCTGTCCGTTCAGTGAATGAATTCTCCCATCTGAGTGTTGACTCCACCTAACTTTTTTTCCACAGTAGCCTTTGACCTCTGGGATTAATAGTAGTCTTATTTGGTAACCCGAGTTCTCGTGGGCAGCGTCTTCAAGGATGAGTCGTAGCTGCATGAATTTTCCATTTTAATGGGGTGAACATGTGTGTTCACACTCACCTGTAGTGATGTGAGACAGTGTACGCAGAGAACAAGCATTCCCAGTGCCAACATCAAGGTAGCTATGTTGCGCAAATCCCACAGAGACTCCACTAAAGGTATGCTTCCCACCTACAACAGACAGTGTTGGACATAATGCAATCCCTTGCAGAGTTATACAGTCTTACTGTACACACATATGCATGCTGGCAGTGTGTATATGTGTGTTTTGATGCTACCTGCCAATCATAGCAAAGCACTATAGGTGCCAGGAGCAACCAGGCATTGAAGGCCAGGAGATAGCAGTAAGTGAGGAATCTGGAGAAAATAAAATAAATAGACATGAACCACAAGATAAGTATGGACCAATAAACAGCAGGATATGTGTTGAAAGTAGAAAATAATCAATGAGGCAGGTATACTGAAAAGTTTTGAAATAATAATAGTGGAGGTCACAGGATAATGTCGGAGCCATCTGCAATCAGGTGTCCAGGGGAGCGAATTGGCCAAGGAGGGAGGGATGGCATAGGGTGCCCAGAGATTTGCGACAGGTATAGCAATCTCCAGACCATCATTTTCCTCCAAGTGTGTTACGCTGTCCCCAGAAATGCATGCACAGCAGTTCATAAAGATGGCCATCCCTGGTTAATGGTCGTATGGGATAGGGAGGTAATACTTGATGGATGGCGAATAGGATAAGACTAAATTCAATGTTTGCTGTGATGTCGGATCTTCCTGTTGGACACTGACAGATGATGAGTTTAAGTCTTCTCATATATTGTTCCACACACTCAAGAATTAGAACAACTGCAGCAACATTAATATAAATAGTACATGATCTAATCGTCATAGATTTTAAAACCAGACAGAAATATAAACATATTCTCTCCTTAACAGGTGAAGATTGAGCTGTGGGACATTCATTTATATGCCAAACAAGGAAGCTATCCAGTCAGCTTACTAACTGACTTATATAAAGTGGTACCTCGTCTAACAAATGTCCCTTATAATGATTTTTCCATGATGCGAGCTTTGAGACCAAAAATCTGCTCCATCCAAATGAGCAATTAAAATTCACATTACGGGCTCTCCTCGAAATGGCTTCTCCAGGCTGACTAGCCTCATATTCTTTCGCATGTATTCCTCCGCAATCCGAGAACGCCTTGTGCAGTGCTTCTCAATTATTTTCTGTGACGCCCCTTCTAGGAAGAAAAAAAAAAAAATCACGCTCCCCAGCGCCCTGCACGAGACTATAAATAGTGTTTACTGCAATTCATATCGTTTGCTCGGTGCTTTTTCACTACACCATAGCGTGACAATGAGAGCGTCACTGCCAACTACTGGAGTGGATGCACAATTACACTTAATTCTGGTATAGTATGGCAAAAAGCATGTTCCCCAGGCTCATACGCGCCCCTCCTGGCCCCACTATTTGAGAAGCACTGGCCTTGTGGGAGCTCACCACAAGCCTTTCCTCGCTGGCATTTGTAGTGTGCACACGCACAAAACTCTCTTCCTCTTCCTCCTCTGTTACGCACCACCTCCTGCCTGCCCACGTGACATCTTCACCGCAGTCAATAATCGGAAGGGTGAGTTGACTTATTGTATATTCTTGTTTTATTATTATTTATTATTAATTATTATTAATGTTAATGTACATGTAAAAGCAATAAATATTTCATAATAATAAAACATTTATCTTTAATATATTAGGTCAAATATACGTGTTTGTGGCAGGTTATATGAGTTTGGGAGAGGGTTGGAACGGACTAATTGTTTTTCTGGTATTTCTTACGGGAGTAACTGTTTCATCTAACAAACTTTTCAGATTACGACCTCGCCCTCGGAACGGGATTAAATTTGTTAGCTGAGGTATTACTGTATGTACGTACAGTGTTTTTACAATTTCCGTTCCCTTCCAGCAGTAAACATGGAAGACACTGTTTAATTTTGTTTAAGTGCACAATACACAAAAGCACATCTGCATTATAGGCCCAAGAATCTCACATCTTTCCACAAAGAGTGTACTTGTAGGCATCCAAATGTCAATATATTTTCATCATCACTTCATCATGATAAATCCCTTCAGGCACAAGCTTCAATCCTGTTTTCTGAGGTTCTTGTTTAAAGGTCAGATATTATAGCTATTTTCAGAGAATTATTTTTAACTTCTAACACCACTGAAGCACCAAAGTATAATTATTAATTACACTCCACAGTTGTTCAGCAAGCTGCTTCCCCACCTCACCCTGAAATGTTGATTTAAGTGCACATGCTGAACGGAGTACAGGGATCTGTCGTGACTTCACGCTTCAATTCATGCGGCTTCAGTGCATTGTGGTTTTTATTTTTAAATATTCAGCAAATTTTTAAAAAAGGAAATTATGGAATAAATATTAGTTGGGAAAGTTAAGGAAAATGCTGAAAAAAAAAAGGCCAAAAAAAAAAAAAAAACCTAAATAAACACAAAACAAAAAACAACCCAAAACCTCCTATCCAAACTAGTTACATTTTTGTGAGGTGTGCATCTGAGTGCGTGCACGCACATCTACGTGCGCGTCTGTATGTGTATGTATATTTTATTTACATCTAATGCATTATTTTTTTTATGGTAGGTAAAGTCTGTTGGGTTTTTACACCCGAGCCTCATGACTCATCAGGCCGGTGCTTATCCCCGGTTTCCATAGCATGAAGCGACCAGTAGTTCAACTCCCCCTGGATGGGACGCTAGTCCATCGCAGGTTACCTTCCCAGTATATTTTTCCTGGTACCCATTTATACTGCTGGGTGAACAGAGGCACACTAGTGGTTGAGACCTTGCCCAGGGGTCTTAGCACAGTGAGGGTCTCAGTGGGATTCGAACTCACAACCTCCTGATCATGAGCGCAGCACCCAAACCACTACGCCACCGGCCCCACATTATTTTTGAATGTTAAATTGTTATTTTAAGCATTTATAGCATTGAATATGTATTTATTTATCATCATCCTCATATCTTATCCCCGTAGGGTAGTGTAGCAATTAGTCTCTTCCGGAGAAGATTAACCGGGACACGGGAACGCTTGCTACTTGTACCCGGAAACACACTGACGGCTTTGCAGCCTACTGTTTACGAAAGTCAGCAATAGTTCTTATACATGCCTCTCACCACAGACAGTGAGAGACATGGCCCGCCTTTGATAACCCAGTTAGCTGCACTGGGGGGGGGGGGCAGTGACAACCCTGTGGGGACTCGAACCCCCAACCTTAGGATCAGCGATCCTGTGCCCTATCCACTAGACCATCACTGCCCTGTGTTTATTGATATTACATACACATATACATGTACGCATACGTCAGTCGGGGGGGGGGGGGGGGGGGGGGAATCCTACTTCACGGAATTTGGTGGTCGCGGGGGGATCTCGGTCCCAATTAACTGCAGAAAGTGAGGGATCCCTGTATTTGGTTCACTCCTCCTATTTACAGTATTTCCACTTGCTGTGCCTAGTCCGCTCTGATTGGTTGGCTTTCATCAACTAAAGTCTCCATGCTCAGTACTCTAGGAGGTACAATATGATTGGAGGAGATACTGCTGTGTATGACGTGGCAGTAGGGAAACGCCAGCTGATCAGAAGTTCCCAACACACTGGCATATACACTGTATGTGGACGCAGGTTCTTGACGACACTGTTTTACGTCATGCATCCACACTGCGTTGTTCAAAAATGAAATTGTTTGAGTGTGTGTTTGCCACGAAGCATCGTATTTACATTTACAGCATTTGGCCGACACTGTTATCCGGAATGACTTATTTTTTATCATTTTGTTTAGCATTTGAAGGCTGCTCGGGGACCCAACAGTGGCAGGTTGATAGGAATGGGACTTGAACCACCAACCTTCGGAATAATAAACTTCATGGGTTCGAAATAGATGAGTGAGAGAATACACATTGTTTTGCCAGAGGACGCTGTGAATGTGAATGTTCTTGCCTGGTGAGTAGAAAAGGTGAGAAAGATGCTGGATTGTCCTGCTCGGAGAATAGAGGCATGGAACCCCCCATTAGCCACAAGCGAGCAGAGAGGATGAGCAGCACCTGCATTTACACACACAAAGCTCTAAAACGCCGACATAATAGTGTAAAGATGAAACACAAACTGATGATAAACACACTTACATACACCGAGACCACACACGCCCGTATGATAAAGGGCCGAGCGACGCTTAGAAGCTCCTTCAGCCTGGACCTTGACAGATGCCTGAAAGCAAACAGAGGAACAAAAGCAAACAGCTTCTTAAGCTCTTCCTGAATCCATGACTCATTGTTGAGGAAACACACCAGTGAACGAATCATTCATTAAGATGCTGCAGTTTTCTGCCAATTCGTAGTTCATTAAGCAGACCACGGCGATCTCATTTTTCTATAAATTAAAAATAAAGAATTACCCATTCGGTTATTTTTCCATTTATAGTTAAATTTAAAGGAAAACCCTGGTTTCTATTTTTTATACTTGGAACCTACTTTCGTTCCATTCATTTCAGTCCATTTTTGTAACTCCAGACCAAAGATGATCAATATCAGCCCGGTATTACTTCAGAAAGCTCGAACTGATGGACCCCCGAATGGCGCCTGTTCAAATCCAGCCATCCGTGATCTAAAGTCTATGGAAGCTAATTGGATGAGCTCTCGAGGGAGGGGGAGATGACATGCACTTGCCTTCCTGACACTCCGTGATCAGCAGACAATCCCCGGGTGACGGAGTTCAATCTTAAAAGGTGGAGGACGGGGGTTTTCTTCAGAATGTGTTAGGCCGCCCTCAAGTACAGTGCACATATGTCGCAATTTCTAAAGAGGTGGGTAGCAGCATCGGGGGGGGAATGTGCATGCTTACGCCCCTCCCTGATTGGTGGTGGTCGTGCAACGGGGTAAACAATATTCGACAGATGGGAATTAAAGGTAAACTCCGTCGGGCTTTTTACACCCAAGCCATAGTGGCTCATCAGACTGGTGCATATCCCCGGTTTCCGTAGCGTGAAGCGACTAGGAGTTCAACTCCTCCTGGATGGGACGCTAGTCCATTGCAGGTTACCTTCCCAGTATATTTTTACTGGTACCCATTTATTCTGCTGGGTGGACAGAGGCACACTTGTGGTTAAGACCTTGCCCAGGGGTCTTAGCACAGTGGGGGTCTAACTGGGATTTGAACACACAACCTCCCGATCGTGAGTGCAGCACCCTGACCACTACTCCACCGTCCCCACTCAATTGGATTGGATTTGGATGGGAATTAGATACGAATTAATAAAATGTGGTTCACCTTAACTGGCAACTAGGAAACGACTCAAACTCTATGGCGCAAACAATCACATCAAAATAAACCCATTGAGTAGTGGTGGTGTAGTGGTAATGTGCTGGATTACCGATCAGAAGGTTGTGAGTTCAAGCCCTGCTGCCAATGTTTGTCGCTGATGTCCAGTACAGCTAACTGGGTTATCAAAGGCCGGCCATGTCTCTCACTGTCTATGGTGTGAGGTTCATGTTAAAGAACCATTGCTGACCTTCGTCAAGAGTAGGTTGCATAGCTGTCGGCGTGTTTCTGCCCAGATATGGCCTGGCGAGCCGTCCAGGGTGTACTCTGCTCTCACCCAGACTCAGCTGAGATGGGCACCAGCATCCCCGCGACCCTAATTAGGATTAAGCGGTTCAGAAAATGAATGAATGAACCCACTGTTCAGTCCACTGAGAATCTCAAGTTGATCATAGCTGTCATGGAAATGATCCCTACAGAGAAACACCTGTATCCGTTTAATATTTATAAAGAAACTGAAGAACACGTTGTTTTAGTTCTCTCTTCTTCCTCTCTCTCTGACACGGCAATCCATGCAGTCCATCATCACCCAAGGGGTTTTCTGATATTTATAAAATTATTCCTACAGAATTTGAAACCGAGTCTATTTCTAAAGGAACACAGGAACCTTTCAGATTTCTTTGCAGACTGTAGGAACTCTCCGCCCGATAAATGCCTCCGTATGGAAACCGTCACCGCATCAGTGATGACATCTTTTTATACTGTTTAAAATTCATGTACGTACGTATACACTGCACTCATCAGAACTGTTGCTTTAGAAAATTAATCAACACCTTCTGATGTCTCAGAATAGAGAACTGAACAGCACTGTGGTAGAAAATGCTGCAGCTTCCAGGATCGCAGTGAATATTAATACACCATGACAACTGTGACAGAAGATGAGAAGACTGAGGCAGCCGAGGACAGAGAAGAGGACGACGAGCGCTCACACAATTCACTGCACTTTTGCTGATTGATTAGGTAAAATTCAAGAGCTTTTTTTAATGACCTCATGTGTGTGTGTGTGTGTGTGTGTGTGTGTGTGTGTGTGTGTCTCCCAGGCTCTGTTATGCTCCTGGGATTCAATTCACTGTCTTGACAAGACAGCGTTTACTAAAATAGTGTTTGCCCCGCCTCCCTTTTTGTCTCTTTGCCCTTCATGTCTCCTTCGATCTCACAGAGATAAAAGATGGAGGGGGGGGGGGGAAGAAAAGGATGAAAGATGGACAGCATGCTTTGCATGTTTTACAGAATGGGAAGAGCTGAAAGAACATTCACTTACTAAATAAGGCTTTGTGACGTCATAACGCTTGAATTTAAAATGCATTATAAATGCACCAGCACTTTATACAGCATCTATAACACATGTTAGTGCATCAGTAACAAGTTATATAGCCTTTATTGCGTGTTATTCAGCCTGGCATAAGCTTGAACATGATAACTACCAAAATTATAATATCTACGATTACAACAACTCTACTCTAATTTTTATAAAACCTTTTCGAAAGGTTGCCGTCATATTGCATTAGAAATGCATCAATAATGTGTCACATGGCGTGTATAATATTGACAAGCGTAGGCACAAATGTTGGCATCCTTTTGTCTCGAGAGACAATGGGGGTTAGCGCCATGGATCAGTTTATGGTACTCAAGGCAAGGGTAGAGTACACCCTGGACAGATCGCCAGGTCATCGCAGGGCAGAAACACGCTTACGGCTATGTAGTTACTTTTGTTGAAAGTCAGCAATGGTTCTTTTACATGAATCTCTCACCATAGACAGTGAGAGAAATGGCCGGCATTTGATAACCCAGTTAGCTGCATTGGGGGGAGGTGCAGTGACAACCTATTGAGAGTGGGGCTTGAACCCCCAACCTTGGGATCAGTGATCCAGTACCTTTACCTCCAGGCCACCCCTGCCATAGGCACAAATGCATATTTTGTACACACACAAACACACACACACCCACATATATGGCTTTTTACATCCGGTTCATCAGGCTGGCGCTTATCCCTGGTTTCCATAGCGTGAAGCAACCAGGAGTTCAACTCCTCCTGGATGGGACGCTAGCCCATCGCAGGTGACCTTTCCCAGTATTTACTGGTACCCATTTATACTGCTGGGTGTACAGAGGCACACTTGTGGTTAAGACCTCGCCCAGGGGTCTTAGCACAGTGGCGGTCTAACTGGGATTCGAACACACAACCTCCCGATCATGAGTGAAACACCACGACGCTACCGACCCCAAGTAGAATGTAGTAGTAGGTGTCCGTCAGTCCTGAAGGACTTTGGTTGCACTCTTGCTGGTATCCCGGCTGGTGATACTCTCCAGTGTGCAGCGCCGAGGTAGGAAGTAATGGATGGAGGACAGACTGTTACCCAAGCAGCAAGTCCCCCCCCTCTCAGCGCCACCGGAGGGATCCAATGGAAGGGCAAGTGTCGATACGACTGGGTTCCAGTGCCGCTTCAGGAGTCACCAGAACGTTCCTGTGAACAAACTGCCTCAGAATGTAGTACAATGTAGTAGAGCATAACAAAAGGTGACAGACCTTGATGCACCACGGTAGAGTATCTTGATGAACTTGGAAACACGATTCCTTTGTTTCATCTTTTGTATGCACCCTGCCTTCTTTGTATTCCCCAATTGTGCTCCAAGTGTGATGATGAATCATGGAGCTCCACACTTTTTTGAATTGCTGAGATTGCAGACATCACGCCCCAGTGTAAACCCAGGGTTAAAGGCTACCTTTTTTGGATAAACATGTTAAATATAGAATAAATGTGGTGATAAGCCTATAAAACACATCCCAACAGCTAGCAGTTGATCTCTGCTTTCACCGCATCATGGACTGAGTAAAATCTGCATGCTGAGAAAGAAATGAGTTGCAGGTAAAAGTAGCAGAGTAGTAAACGATTAACACTGACAATGAATCATTGTTTTCATGGTGTTGTTTACAGGAACGTCTGAACTCTAACTATCTTCTTATTCTATATTCACACACACACACACACACACACACACACACATATATATATATATATATATATATATATATATATATATATATATATATATATATATATATACACACACACACACACACACATGTGCTGTCCCTCTGATGTACTCATTTCTGATCCGATCCATCCTCGTTACTCCCAAAGAGAACCTCAACATTTTCATCTCTGCTACCTCCAGCTCTGTCTCCTGTCTTTTCCTCAGCGCCACTGTTTCTAATCCATACAACATCGCTGGCCTCAACACCGGATACTTTTCTCCAACCATTCCGACCTGCCTGCACGCGCTTTGTCACCTCTTTTCCACACTCTCCATTGCTCTGGATTGTTGAGCCGAAGTACTTAAAATCCTCCACCTTTTTTCTCTCTGCTCCCTGTAACCTCACCGTTCCTCTTGGGTCCTTGTCGTTCACACACATGTATTCTGTTTTACTGAGGCTAACCTTCATTCCTCTCCTTTCCAGGACATACAGTAGGCCCTTGACTATTCGCGGTTTTGCACTCGCGGTTTGAGTATTCACGGACTGCCGAGCAACTCGCACGTGATTCAAATTCAGCCAATGGCTGTCCTCCTTCCTGCTGATTGGTTGAGGTGATGTAATACCCCCTTTTTCCTCATTCGCACACAAGTTGGCAATGAGCCTTTTTTAGTGTGTTTTAATTACCAGTTAAGTTCTATGATGTCACTCAAACGCCGGCTTAAGCACCAGAAAAAGGTAATGAAGTTGGATGTCTCTTCTGAAGAAATAAGACATTCTCCGGAAGAAACGACAGTTTCTTCTGAAGTCACGTCATTGCTGAAGAGGAATAGAGTAATCCTTTGAACTGTTGTAAAACACTCCACTATTAAAGTCTTTTTTTTATTTATTACTCCAGAACATCTTCTTCTTTCTTCTTTTAATTTCGGCTGCTCCCTTCAGGGGTCGCCACAGCAAATCATCCGCCTCCACCTCACCCTGTCCTCCGCATCTTCTTCTCTTACTCCAACTACCTCCATGTCCTCCTTCACCACATCCCTAAATCTCCTCTTTGGTCTTCCTCTACGTCTTCTGCCTGGTAGTTCCAACCTCAGCATCCTACTGCCAATATACTCACTATCCCTCCTCTGTACATGTCCAAACCATCTCAATCTAGCCTCTCTGACTTTGTCTCCAAAACATCTTACGTGGGCTGTCCCTCTGATATACTCATTTCTGATCCTATCCATCCTCGTTACTCCCAGGAGATCCTCATCATTTTCATCTCCGCAACCTCCAGCTCTGCCTCCTGCCTTTTCCTCAGCGCCACTGTTTCTAAGCCATACAACATCGCTGGCCTCACCACCATCTTGTACACTTTTCCCTTCATTCTTGCTGACACTCTCCTATCGCACATCACACCGGATACTTTTCTCCAACCATTCCAGCCTGCCTGCACACGCTTCTTCACCTCTTTTCCACACTCTCCATTGCTCTGGATTGTTGAGCCTAAGTACTTAAAATCCTCTACCTTCCTTATCTCTGCTCCCTGTAACATCACCGTTCCTCCTGGGTCCTTCTCATTCACACACATGTATTCTGATTTTCTGAGGCTAACCTTCATTCCTCTCCTTTCCAGGGCATACCTCCACCTCTCTAGATTTTCCTGCACTTGTTCTCTGCTCTCACTACAGATCACGATGTCATCTGCAAACATCATAGTCCATGGAGATTCTTGTCTCACCTCGTCTGTCAGCCTGTCCATCACCATAGCAAACAAGAAGGGCTCAGAGCTGACCCTTGATGCAGTCCCACCTCCACCTTGAATTGCCGGTCACACCGACAGCACACCTCACCACTGTCTTACATCTCTCATACATGTCCTGCACCACTCTAACATACTTCTCTGCCACTCCAGACTTCCTCATGCAATACCACAGTTCTTCTCTTGGCACCCTGTCATATGCTTTTTCCAGATCCACAAAGGCACAATGTAGCTCCCTCTGACCTTCTCTGTACTTCTCTATTAACATCCTCAAGGCAAACGTTGCATCTGTGGTGCTCTTTCTTGGCATGAAACCAAACTGTTGTTCACAAATGCTGACCTCTGCCCTTAGTCTAGCTTCCACTATTCTTTCCCATAACTTCATCGTATGGCTCATCAACTTTATCCCTCTGTAGTTGCTGCAACTCTGCACGTCTCCCTTGTTCTTAAAAATGGGCACCAGCACACTTCTCCTCCACTCCTCCGGCATCTGCTCACTCTCTAGTACCTTGTTGAATGTTCTTGTCAGAAAATCTACTGCTACCTCTCCTAGACACTTCCATACCTCCACAGGTATATCATCAGGACCAACTGCCTTTCCATTCTTCATCCTCTTCAATGCCCTTCTCACTTCACCCTTACTGATATTTGCTACATCCTGCTCCTCAATGGTTACCTCTTCTACTCTTTTTTCTCTCATTTTCCTCATTCATCAGCTCTTCAAAGTACTCTTTCCATCTTCCCAGCACACTTCTGTCATTAGTCAATACAGTTCCCTCTCTGTCCTTTATCAATCTAACTTGCTGCACGTCCTTCCCATCTCTATTTCTCTGCTGTGCCAACCTGTATAGATCATTTTCTCCCTCTTTACTATCCAACCTATCATACAAGTCATCATACGCCCTCTGTTTGGCCTTAGCCACTGCTACTTTCGCCTTACGCTGTGTCTCCCTGTACTCCTGTTTACTCTCTTCGGTCCTCTCAATGTCCCACTTCTTCTTGGCTAACCTTTTCCTTTGTACACACTCCTGCACTTCCTCATTCCACCACCAAGTCTCCTTATCTACTTTCCTTCCAGAGGGCACACCAAGTACTCTCCTACCTGTGTCCCTGATCACATTTGCTGTGGTTGTCCAGTCATCTGGAAGCACTTCCTGACCACCCAAAGCCTGTTTCAACTCCTCCTTGAAGACAACATGACACTCTTCCTTTTTCAGCTTCCACCACTTTGTCTTCTGCTCTGCCTTTGCCTTTTTCACCTTTCTCACCATCAGAGTCATCCTGCACACCACCATCCTATGCTGTTTGGCAACACTCTCACCCACGATGACTTTGCAGTCACTGACTTCCTTCAAATTACATCGCCTACACAAGATGTAGTCTACCTGTGTGCGCCTACCTCCGCTTTCATAAGTCACCCTATGCTCCTGTTTCTTCTCAAAGAAAGTATTCACCACAGCCATTTCCATCCTTTTTGCAAAATCTATCAACATCTGTCCTTCATGCTCCTGTTCTGGATACCAAACCTGCCCATCACTTCCTCGTCCCCTCTGTTGCCTGCCCCAACATGTCCATTGAAGTCTGCACCTATGACCACTCTTTCACCTCTGGGGGTACTCTGCATCACTTCATCTAAGTCACTCCAGAATCTCTCCTTCTCTTCTAGCTCACATCCTGCCTGTGGGGCATAAGCACTAACAACATTGAGCATTACACCTTCAATTTCTAACTTGAGATTCATCACTCTTTATTATTATTCCAGTACATGACCCAAGGTAATGTTTGTGTGTTATATTTTATTTACTGTGGTGTAGCATGTTTCTCATTGTGTTTTGTTTATCCAATTTATTACATTTCTTGTTCTTTTATGTCTTTTTTGTTATGGTCTGTGTTTTGGAAGACTTTGACTTTGGCGCTGTGCCTCTCACTAACTGTTTACTTCCTGAGGGGCGTGGCTGAGCTGCTCAGTAGCACACACCTGAATTCACTATTCTCATTTACTTCCAATAAACAAAAGCATGTGCTCAGCTCTGCGCCAGAGGATTAACTCACATCAACATCACAGCTTCTTTGGTTTGTAAGGCTCTCTTACTCTATCACTCTAAAATTCAGTTTTGTACTTCGGCTCTGACTGGGGGGACGTGGCTGTGCACCGGTTGGGGGGGGCGTGGCTGAGCTGCTCGGACTTAATGCAATGCAGTTAATACCTGAATTCAGTCGTGTCATGCCTAATGCAATACAGTACGTTCCTCCAGTGGGCATTTTTGAAAACTACACTGCTGTATGTTTATAAAGAGAATACACTTAAAGGTGTTTTATGCGTATGCTGTATAATGTTTATATTTTAGCATCAATAAATATAACAGTAAAAATTGAAAAGTTTTTATTAATCATTAAATTTTACTACATTAATACTGTATTAATGAGTAAGACTGTCTATATAATGTATTTAAGAAGCATATTTTAGCGCATGTAATAGATACATAGTATTTTACTTACAGCTGCTCATTCACGCATGTGACGTCATACATGGGGTTTTACTTCCGGGTACAGAACTCACGGATTATCTCGATTCGCGGGAGGGCCTGGAACCGAACCCCCGCGAATGTCAAGGGCCTACTGTACCTCCACCTCTCTAGATTTTCCTGCACTTGTTCCATGCTCTCACTACAGATCACAATGTAATCTGCAAACATCATAGTCCATGGAGATTCTAGTTTAACCTCGTCTGTCAGCCTGTCCGGCTCAGAGCTGACTCCTGATGCAGTCCCACCTCCACCTTGAACTCTTCTGTCACACCGACAGCACACCTCACCACTGTCTTACATCTCTCATACATGTCCTGCACCACTCTAACATACTTCTCTGCCACTCCAGACTTCCTCATGCAATACCACAGTTCCTCTCTAGGCACCCTGTCATATGCGTTCTCCAGATCCACAAAGGCACAATGCAGCTCCTTGTGACCTTCTCTGTACTTCTCTATTAACATCCTCAAAGCAAACACTGCATACGTGGTGCCCTTTCTTGGCATGAAACCAAACTGTTGTTCACAAATGCTGACCTCTGCCCTTAGTCTAGCTTCCACTATTCTTTCCCATAACTTCATTGTATGGCTCATCAACTTATCCCTCTGTAGTTGCCACAACTCTGCATATCTCCCTTGTTCTTAAAAATGGGTACAAGCACACTTCTCCTCCATTCCTCAGGCATCCTCTCACTCTCTAAGACCTTGTTGAATGTTCTTGTCAGGAAATCTACTGCTACCTCTCCCAGACACTTCCATACCTCCACCGGTATGTCATCAGGACCAACTGCCTTTCCACTCCATCCTCTTCAATGCCCTCCTCACTTCTCCCTTACTAATCTTTGCTACTTCCTGGTCCTCAACAGTCACCTCTTCTACTCTTTTTTCTCTCTCATTTTCCTCATTCATCAGCTCTTCAAAGTACTCTTTCCATCTTTCCAGCACACTTCTGTCATCAGTCAATACATTTCCCTCTCTTCCTTAATCACTCTAACTTGCTGCACGTCCTTCCCATCTCTATTTCTCTGCTGTGCCAACCTGTATAAATCATTTCTCCCTCCTTACTGTCCAACCTATCATACAAGTCATCATATGCCCTCTGTTTGGCCTTTGACACCGCTACTTTTGCCTCACGCTGTGTCTCCCTGTATGTGTGTATATTTATATTTTATTTACATCTTATGCTATTTTTTAATGTTTCATTGTTATTATAAGCATTTATAGCATTGAATATGTATTTATTGATATTATACACACATATACATATATGTATACAGGGTAGTGGTGGTCCAGTGGATAGGGCGCAGGATCACTGATCCTAAGGTTGGGGGTTCGAGTCCACACAAGGTTGTCACTGTCCCCCCCAGTGCAGCTAACTGGGTTAGCAAAGGCGGGCCATGTCTCTCACTGTCTATGGTCGGGGGTGGAGTCCTACTTCGCGGATTTTGATGGTCACGTGGGGATCTCGGTCCCAATTAACCGCGGAAAGTGAGGGATCCTTGTGTATGTATGTATGTATAAATCGAAAATGTTACGCAGTTTAATCTAGACGTCAGGTTCCACTTCTACAATTCAAGCTCTAAAAAGAAGTGTTTCTGATGAATGTCCATCAGCATTTACAGACATAGATAAAGCTAATATGTTGAATGAATATTTTGAGTCTGTAACCAATCTGAATGGTGCAGACAATAAATCTCTTCCAAATTTTGATAAATGCACTAATACTGTTATAGATAATATTAAGGTTGAAGTTAATGAGATATCCGACATAATTAAATGTCTACCTCTTAAGAAAGCTGCTGGACCAGATCAGATTAGTCATCAGTTATTGAGATATACTGTTGAGTCTATAAGCCCAGTGTTATGTATGATATTTAACACGTCACTTAACTTATCGGTATATCCTAGTCAATGGAAATACGCAAATGTTATGCCGCTATACAAGAAGGGTGATAACTCTATTGTATCAAATTATTGCCCGGTTTCACTGATAAGCTGTGTTCGAAAGCTGTTTGAAAGGGTGGTTTTCAAACATGTTTATAATTATTTTGTGGCAAGTGATTTGTTATATAGATATCAATGTGGATTCAGGAGAGGTCACTCTACTATACAACAACTTGTTGAAATTTGTAAACAGATTTGCACATCGCTTGATAACAAAGATTACTATTGTATGGTTTTTTGTGATGTCTCTAAAGCATTTGATAGAGTTTGGCACATGGGGCTTATGCACAAACTAGAGAAGTATGGAGTTTGTGGAAAACTACTTGATTGGTTTAATAATTATCTAAGTGGTCGCAGTCAATCAGTTTTTGTTCATGGCTCGTTATCTAAACCTTTGGTGTTAAAAGCTGGAGTACCTCAAGGGTCAGTTTTAGGTCCTTTCATTTTCACTGTTTATGTAAATGAGATTGCAGATAAATTAAATTGTTTTATTTGGCTTTTCGCTGACGATACTTCATTAGGAACATTGTCAAAAAGAAAAGCAATTAATGGAACAGCTTATGAATGAAAATTTAGAACTTCTATGCAATTGTGCTAAGGATTGGTTAATTTCATATAACCCAGAAAAAACTGAAACTATGCTATTCACCATTAAGAATAATCAAGATATTGATTTGTATTTTGACGGCTGTAAAGTGAAAGCAGTGGAATCTCACAAACATTTGGGTTTATGTTTTTCATCAAATGGGAGATTGCACTTTCATATTGAAAATATTGTTAAAAAGACTTCCAGAATGATAGGCTCACTTCGAAAGTTAAAATTTCAACTTGATAGAGTGACACTGTCCAAAATTTATACCGTATTTATCAGACCCAACTTTGAGTACGCATGTGAGGTATGGGACAGGTGTTCGATTGAGCAAGCCAATAGATTAGAAAAGTTACAGCTTGAAGCTGCCCGTTTTGTTACTGGACTGCCAAGATACGCTTCTTCTCAATCACTATATTTTGAAACAGGCTGGGAATTGCTGTCTGAAAGAAGGCGTGTCCGTAAATTAATGTTATTTTATAAGATACACAAACGTCTTACTCCAACTTTTCTCTGTGATCTACTACCTCCAGTAGTAGCGAACAGAACGAACTATCCATGAAGAAATAGCCATGATTATAGTATACCTCCTACACTATTAAAATATTCAACACTTTCATTTTTTCCATCAACAGTTAAATTGTGGAATGATGTCCCACTAGGAACCAGAGACAGCAATTCTGTAGTTTCATTTAGATCAGCGATTCGTCTAAAACCAAAATGTGCACCGGTATATTTTTCATACGGGAAAAGGAAGTTAAATATTTTACACACAAAATTAAGATATATGTCGAGTTCACTTAATTATGATTTATTTAGAATTAATGTAAAGGATGATGCACGCTGTCAGTGTGGCCACAACTGTGAGAATGTTTTTCACTATTTTCTAGAATGTCCCTTATATAATTTTCAACGTGAACAAATGTTAAAAACTTTAGAGTACATTGTCCATCAAAGAGCACCGATCGATATTAATCTCATTTTAAATGGCAATGCAGATTACTCTCTTAGAGAAAACCAGAATGTTTTCAAATATGTACAAATATTTATTTGTAATACTAAACGATTCCTTTAATTCTTTGGTATATATCCTTCCCTTGTCAGTATCTTGCTGTATATTTTGTAATATAATTACTGTAACTACCTGAAGAGGGCTTTAAGTTGGAAAACTTGTGCCCAATCCATTTCATGTTTGAATAAAATATGTTTTAATCAAATCAACCTGTATATAGAGGTGTAACTCGTTAAGACTTTGAATATTGAAACAGCTGTTAACTTAAAACTAAGTAAATTAAATTCTTCATTTTTTCACTGTAGATAGCATAAAAATACTTTTATGCAATGAACCACAATAATATATTTTATGTTTAAAAGAATCTGTGCAAGGTCAAATATAACCCCTCCCCCAATATTTTTGGTAATTCAAAGCACTACCTGTATACCTTGCTCAATAACTATTTAATATTTTTCAAATGTTATTGGTTTATTGCATAGACACCATCATCATTAACATACTGTCCAAAAATTATCACAAAATATTAATTTATTGTGAAGATATGATGTTTTTACAATATTTGAGGGAGACATTATTTGACAAATGTGATCATGACATAGCATACATAATTTTGATTTTTACACTACAGTGGTACCTCAGTACTCGAACGCTTTAGAGGTCGAACAAATCGAAATTCGACCAAAAAAATCCAGGTTTTTTTTTTGTCCCAGAAGTCGACCAAAATCCAGAAGCCGAACGCTAAAAAAGCGCGAGAAAAAACGAGACCGAGAGGGAGGGGAAACGCACGCTTTACAGAAGTCTGGAAGTCATTGATACCATGGATCACCCTGATAAAGCTAGCGCTGTTCTGGGGAAGTCCGGAAGTTGTTGATACTATGTATCGCTGTGAACACCTTTAACGATGACCACTTCCGTAAGGTTTTGAAAAGAAGGCAAAAACAGACCACATTAGAAATGTTCAAGAAAAGAAAGGGACATCCTGAAGAAGAGTCATCCACGCCAAAGCAAGTAGCAAGAGAAAAAAACACCTTTGGCTGATTCACCATTCATTCCGCTTCCTCTCTCCCTCTCTGTTATGGAAGGGGATCCACTTTCTCTCTCTCTCTCTCTCTCTCTCTCTCTCTCTCTCTGTTATGGAAGGGGATCCGCTTCCTCTCTCCCTCTCTGTTATAGAAGGGGATCCACTTCCTCTCTCCCTCTCCAACATTTACGTATGCCAACTGCTCACCGCCACAAAAGTTAAAATTGTTATCATTATTGTTGTTATGCTTTAACTGTACTGTGGTTTTTATTTTAGTGTGTTATGGTCTCTTTTGTGAGAGACTCTGGTGTTGGCATCTCTAACTCTCTCTCTATGCATGCAGTGCTGAAGAAGGGCATGGCTGTCACACGCGGGTGGAGTGCTAAGCACACACACACCTGATTCCACTTCGCAATCACAGGGCTTCTCTAACAGTGACTACGATTTCCCTGTGCTCTAGTGCCTTCCCTGTGAATAATAAAGCTCCTCCATCATACTCTGTCTCCTGCATTTTTGGGCCCGGCTGAATGTTCCTGGCGTCACAGAACCTTCAAGCCCTTCTGTGACACCAGGAACATTCAGCCAGACCCAAAAATGCAGGAGACAGGGTGTGATGAAAACAGATGAGCTTTATTGTTCAACCAGCCATCAGGAGTGTATTATGGTCGAGTACCGAGATACCACTGTATTTACATGTGTTTTAACTTTAAAAATTACATCCGATGTTATAGAAATATAATCACTCTATATAAAAGTACAATTATCTAAAATTTTGAAAAAATATTTTTGTCACATTTTATACCTGGTTTACCCACTTAGCAATGTTTACTTGGAGCAACGTTGCCATTGAGATTACATGCTGTGATCAATATTAAATGCTCTGCAAGGAATTATTAGTACGCATCTTAATCATTTAATTTTTATAAATTTTACATCATTTTAATAATCTGTATTCATAATGCATTTTGTGTGTATTTACAGTAATAATGTATATATAGGCACATATTACGTTACAATGGTTATCTTAAGCTGGAGTGTAATGCATTTATTTTATTTACAGTTGTATAAACAACCATTCTTTATGGTTACGGTTAGCCTAAATGCCTATACCAAGCTACTCAAACTCTTCATTATGATGACTTCTCAACATTTACATATTACATGACTACTCAACATCATAACCTGGATTTCATCACCCAATCAAACAAAACACAAACAAAAACATACAGTATTGCATCATTATTGCTGCATTCAAGCTATACTTAAAAACATTTGGTTCATTGATTGATGTTATGGCATAAAATAAAATAAAAAAGAAAAGTGCCATGGAGCAG
This sequence comes from Plotosus lineatus, assembly GCA_024760905.1. NCBI lineage: Eukaryota > Metazoa > Chordata > Actinopteri > Siluriformes > Plotosidae > Plotosus > Plotosus lineatus. The sequence goes on from CM045733.1 coordinate 15,467,164, forward strand.
ATCTCCAGTCAAGCAGGTGTATATAAGATCAGTGCAGTGCAAAATGAGATAGAGCGAATGCATTTAATATTAATTCAGTTCATCTACTCTGCTTCATCAAACTTGCCAGACACCAACTCACAGCCTGCAGATGCAACTCCCTTAATCACACCCTGTCTGTGCGCGCGTGTATTTCCTCCCCAGGGTAACGGGTGCTACAAAGCTTAACGTTTACAAGACATGACTGCCGATGTCATTGCCATGACAGCTTTGCTGACATTATTCCGCTTCATTTTTGAATGTCACTTCATTTCAGTAATTCGTACTGGTGATTAATAAAAATTAATACATTGGAATAGTGTGATCTACTGGCTCTGTTTTATGGGCATTGAAAGTCATTATACCGAGTGGATGGGGCCGGTGATGTAGTGGTTAGGGTGCTGGGTTTATGATCAAGAGGTTGTGTGTTCAAATCCCAGTTAGACCCCCCCACCACTGTGCTAAGACCCCTGGGCAAGGTCTTAACCACAAGTTAAGAGGAGTTGAACTCCTGGTAGCTTCACGCTATGGAAACCGGGAATAAGCACCGGCCTGATGAGCCACTAGACTCGGGTGTAAAAAGCCCAACAGACTTACCTACCTATACTGAGTGGATGATGCTTGAATTGAAATGACGGACACTCATGGTCGGTCACAGTATCCTGGAGCAGACATCATCATTATCATCATCATCATCATCATTATACTTTAAAAACAACCTAAAAAATCTTGTTGATCCATACTGGAAACTCAGAGACATTTAGTGAGTAATTGGGATTCCTTGGCATTGCTGTCACCTTCTGAGAATAACTGTTAAATAGAAATGAGATCACTGTAAAAGCATATGGTGAGTAGCTAATCTGTGGGAAGATGCATCTTGTTGATGAATGAGGTCAGAGGCCAGACTCAGGTTCAAACTGACATGAAGGGTACAGCAATACAAATGTGACCCTATCCAGCACAATACAGATTAAGTAGGAAATTCAACATGTTGAGATATTCATATATTTGGAGAGAGAATCGAATATGATGTATATGGTTTCAAAAGGCGTATAAAACATGATTGAGTTACATCACTTTGTATGCTGCTCATCAGGAAACACGACTCTTGAGAAAATAGAAATTACAGTTACAGAACCAGTTTCAGAATACCTGCATTTAAAACTCCTAGCAGCCGTACACTAAGAATACACAACTCAACCAATCATCGCGATCATACTAGCGTCCTCCTAGCAACAGATGAATTCTATTTACACGGAATCATGTCTGTTTTGATGATTCTCATTGGTTTATTGCTGTATGATTCGTGGAATCCTTCTGGGATTCTGTACGTACATAGTTTATTTTGGTAGTGAATACAGATAGTAAGGAAATACCCGGAGTAGTCACAAAAGCGGCGTGAAAAGTGGCAAAATAAGTGGATATTTGCATTGTTTTACAACAACTTGGATATGGAAACCTATCTTAAAGAAGTATTTTCGTATGTATCGATTGTGCTTATGGATATTCGAACTTGGTCATATGGACGATCATCCTTTGAAGGATGTATGTTGGGCCATATCATGTTTTCATCAGACCCATTTTCAACTTTCTTTGGTTCTGACTTAAAACACGACCTTACAACTTAATCCGTATTATGCTGGAGCCAGTCAGAAATGGCGACTTTTCCAACAGTAATGAGCAGAAAAGCATCTCGGAAAGGCACCACACACCAAAATCGCATCAAAAGCGGATGAGCTACAAGAGCCGAAGACCGCATTGGCTTCCTGTGGTGCCAGTCAAGAACGGGAATCTGAGGCTACAGTGAAAACAGGGTCGATGAAAATCAACAAAGAAAAGAAAGATGCTATTTCTCAAGTCTCGAGTTACGCTGTTTCTGTGTTGCCTACATTTTTTCAGTTATTTATTCTTTAAATTCTCTGATTATACCCTCTGCTGATGCTTATCTCTTCACCCACCCCTACATGTGGATGTTTGGGAATGCAATGCTCTGGAATGTGAAATATGCCTCTCCCAAACTGCAAATATTGAAAATTATATCGTTCATGCCCTGAAGAACATGTCCTTGAAAATGTGTGTACATATTTAAGATATAATTAGATAATGAATTAGTGTTCTGGGCCTGACCACATTACTAATGTGTGCTCGAGTCACACTACATTACTGACGAGTGCTGTATTCAAGACAGACTACTAATTATTCCTGGATGATTACACCACACTCATTGCTTACAGAGAAATGTAAAAATGCAACCAAAAATAAATAAATAAATCTGAAACAGTATTATCAGTTCATTTATTCCTGCCTGAAATAGAACAGCAAATGTTGCATGATTAGAACAGCTGGGTTGAGTCATGATTATAGCATCACTACAAACAAGGGGTGTGGCTTATTTGTTTGAAAGATGAGCAAAAATGGTTACTCGGAAACATACTGTTTAACTTTAGGGTGCAGGGAGGTTTCTTCCTATAATTAAGAAACCAGAACAGAAGTGTCATCAGATACCATCCCCTGGGTCTAAGATTTGTTATTTTGAGAAATTATATGAAAAACCACCTAGTGCTGTTTTATTTAAAACAAGATCAGTCAGAGACTGCAAACCTCTGCCAATCCCATCAATCTCCCATATGAGAGTAAAAGGTAAAGTCTGATGGGCTTTTTACACCCAAGCCTACTGGCTCAATGGGTCCGAGCTCGATTTCAGCTCCTCCTCCATTGGACACTAGTCCCTCACAGGTTACCTTCTCAGTATTTTTACTGTTATCCAGTTATACTGTGGGTGGACAGAGACTCACTTGTCGTTAAGCGCTTTTTCAGGGGTCTTAGCACGGTGGGTGTCAAACAGGAATTCAACCTCTCGATCATGAGCTCGGTACCCTATGCACTATACCACCAGCCCCAATTCCCTATATGAATCAAAAACATTCAAAATTGTCTGCATGTTAAATAGTTCTGAAAAGAAAAAGAAACCACTGGTTGAAATTTAATGAAAATCTGCAATCTGGGGTCAGCCATGGTTCAATAGTTAGAGAAGCAGGTCTGGGTTCAAAGAGTCGCTGATTCGATTCCTGAACCAGCAGGAAAACTGTAGTGGTGGTGGTGGTGGTGGTAGGGGGTGGGGAGGTGGCACCTTCCCTTCTCCAGCCTTTATGGTTGAAGTGCCCTTGATCAAGATACCTAACCCTCTGGGCATCGCAACATGGCAGCCCACTGCTTCGAGTGTGTTTGTTCTCACTTTGGATCATCATCATCATCATCATCATCTCATTATTTACATTTACAGCATTTGGCAGATGAGCATATCCTGACAGACTTACAATTATCTTTTTTTTTTATGTTATTGAGCAATTGAGTATTAAGGGCCTTGCTCAAGGGCAAAACAGTAGTCACAGTGTGGATTGAACCACTGACCTTCGGATCAGTAACCCATTGCCTTAACCAGTAAACCTGCATCGTCTTGTTAGGCTTAATCCGGGGTCGGGTCAAGGGACCGCAGCTGAAGCAGTGAGGTCCAGACTTCCCTCTCCCCAGCCACTTTCTCCAGTTCTTCCGGAGGGACAGCAAGGCTTTCCCAGACCAGCCGAAAGACATAGTCCCTTCAGCACGTTCTGGGTCGACCCCAGGGTCTCTTCCTGGTTGGACACGCCCAAAACATCACACGAGGGAGGCATTCAGGAGACATTCTAACCAGATGCCAGAGCCACCTCAACTAGCTCCTCTCAACACGGAAGACCAGTGGTTCTACTCCAAGCTCCCCCCTGGATGGCTGAGCTTCTCCTATCACTGCCACCCGGCAAAGGAAGCTCATTCACTCAATGAAATAAATCTAACTTTGGATGGGTCAAATATAAATCCAAATTCCCCTTGCCAGAATAATAGAGTGCATCAAAAAAAAAGAAAAACAAATAAATAACACCCAGCAAAAACAAATTTACACAGCAGCCCCTGGTGGGCTTGCTGCAATATAACACTTCCAAAAATAATCGGCAAAGCTCAAATGGTAAAGGATGCTTGAGAATATTCATGAGAATTTGATCAGGATCATTTCCAAAATTTAATAAAGTTTTCCTTGTCCAAAATAATACTTGTAGAAATTTCATGAAAATCTGTCGATAACGTGTTGCGTAATCCGGCTCATGAACACGAGCATTAAAAAAATAGCCTTTGGTCTCGGTGAAAAAGTTCAAAGTACAGCTTTACACAGGGAAATGCATTTATCATCTAAAGGACCACTGGGAAACCAATTTTTCTCAGAGTGTAGGCTTTATTTTGTTTTGTTTTGAAGAATAATAATAATAAGGAAATAGATTGTTAGAATTCAGGGGCAGTGGTGGTCTAGTGGTATAGGGCGCTGGATCGCTGATCCAAAGGTTGGGGGTTCGAGTCCCACTCTCCACAAGGTTGTCACTCCCCCCCCCCCCCCCCCCCCCCCAGTGCGGCTAACTGGGTTATCAAAGGCTGGTCATGTCTGTCACTGTCTATGGTGTGAGGCATGTAAAAGAACCATTGCTGACTTTCGTAAAGAGTAGCTGCAAAGCCGTCAGCGTGTTTCTGTCCCTTGCTAAAAAGGGTTGTGACAGGAAGGGCATCCGACGTAAAAACCTCTGCCAAATCAAACGTGCAAATCAAGATGATTCGCTGTGGCGACTCCTGAGTAAAAGGGAAAAGCCGAAAGGAAGACAGACATAGTTAGAATTCAGACTTTCCTGTAAACAACACAACGAAAACAATGATTCATTGTCACTGTTAATCGTTTACCACTCTGCTACTTTTACCTGCAACTCATTTAAGATAAGATAAGATAAGATAAGATACAGCTTTATTAATCTCACAATGGAGAAATTCACTGTTACAGGCTCTTGAGGTACTATCAGTAGGGGGTGCAAAAATAGATACAAGTACGAACATACACACATACATATATATTATATAAGTAAATAAATAAATAGATACATAAATAGTATAAATTACTAAACAATAAAAGAAAAGAATGGAGCAACTTTATAGATTGGCCTATATTAAAGTGTAATGTATCTGAGTGCAGAGTAGATGGGTTGATATGGTTCATAGTCAGTGGGGTAGATGTGGTTGATTAAAGTGCGCGGGGTTTTTATTGCACATAACCGGTATTTTCACAGACAGTTACAAAGTGGCGTTGTACAGTCTGATAGCGGTGGGAATGAACGACCTGCGGTAGCGCTCCTTCCTGCACTGAGGATGCCTCAGTCGTCCACTGAAGGAGCTGCTTAGCTCCTCGACAGTCTGGTGCAGTGGGTGAGAGCTGTTGGACAGGATGGATGTGAGCTTTGCTACCATCCTCCTCTCACTCACCTCCTCCACAGAGTCCAGTGGGCAGCCGAGGACAGAGCTGGCCCTCCTGACCAGCTTGTTCAGTCTCTTTCTGTCCCGCTCTGTGCTGCCCGGGGCCCAGCAGATGGCAGCGTAGAGGATTGCAGAGGCTACCACAGAGTCATAAAATGTCCTGAGCAGAGGTTCAGATATGCCGAAGGACCTGAGTCTCCTCAGAAGGTGGAGGCGACTCTGGCCCTTCTTGTACAGGGCGTTGGTGTTGTGGGACCAGTCCAGTTTATTGTTAAGGTGAACACCCAGGTACTTGAAACTGTCCACTGTCTCAATGTCCTGTCCCTGGATGTTCACTAGTAAATGTGTGTGTGTGTGTGTTTGAGTGCTTCTCCTGAAGTCGACCACCATCTCCTTCGTCTTCCTAGTGTTCAAGCACAGGTGGTTGTGCTCACACCAGTCCACGAAGTCGACGATGACCGACCGGTACTCCAGCTCGTTCCCCTCTGACACACGGCCCACGATGGCGGAGTCGTCCGAGAACTTCTGGAGGTGGCAGCTGTTTGTGTTATATATGAAGTCCGAGGTATAGATGTTAAAAAGGAAGGGTGAGAGGACGGTGCCCTGCGGTGCCCCGTGCTACAGACTACCACCTTTGACTTACAGCCCGCGCAGCCGCACGCACTGTGGACGGTTAGTAAGGTAGTCAATAATCCAGGCAGCAAGATGCCCGTCCACTCCCACGTCCTCCAGCTTCCCCGCAGGCGCCGCTGGCCTGATGGTGTTGAAGGCGCTGGAGAAGTCAAAGAACATGACCCTCACAGCGCTGCCGGGCGATCTCCAGGTGGGCGAGTGCCCGCTGCAGAAGGTAGATGACGGCGTCTTCTACTCCGATGTTGGGCCTGTAGGCAAACTGCAGCGGGTCTAGGGTGGGGCTCACCATAGAGCGGAGGTGTTCAAGGAGGAGCCTTTCCATGATCTTAATGAGGTGGGAGGTCAGGGCGACAGGTCTGTAGTGGGCTGGTTCCTTCGCTTGTGCTGTTTTGGGAACCGGAACCACACAGGAGGTCTTCCAGAGGACTGGAACCTTCTCCAGGCTGAGGCTCAGGTTGTACAGGTAGCATAGTACCACACAGAGCTGGTCTGCGCAGGTCCTCAGCAGCCTGGGACTGATGCCATCAGGTCCTTCAGATTTCCTCTGATTTAGTCGCCTCAGCTGTCTCCTCACCTGGTCTGATGTGAGGGAGAGGGGGCTGGGGTGGGCTGCAGAGGGAGGGGATGTGTCTGTCGGGCTGTAGCAGTCAAGTGAAGTTGGCCTGGGAGGGGGAGGTGTCAGCTGGTCTGGAGACGTGTGAAGAGGGGAGGGAACGGGAGGGGTGCAGAGGGGAGGGGGAGAATCAAACCTGTTGAAGTAGCAGTTTAGTTCATCCGCCCAGCGCTGGTCACCATCAGCTGTCCCTCTGACACTCTGCCCAAATCCAGACATGGTCTTTAGTCCTCTCCAGACGTCCCGCACGTTGTTCTGAGCCAGCTTCTCCTCCATCTTCTTCCCATAGTCCTTCTTTGCCCTCCTGATCCTCCACTGGAGCTCACGCTGGACCTTCTTCTGCTCCTCTCTGTCCCCCGAGATGAAAGCCCTCTTTTTCTGGTTCAGGAGGACTTTGAGCTCAGGGGTGACCCATGGGTGGTTGTTGGAGAAGCACCGTACTCTCCGTGTTGGCACGGTGCTGTCCACGCAGAAGTTCATGTAGTCGGTGATACAGTGTGTGAGGCCGTCGATGTCATCACCAAAGGAGTTACAGAGCATGCTCCAGTCTGTGGTCTGGAAACAGTCCCTAAGCCTCTCGTTGGTCTCCTCGGTCCACACTTTCACAGACCTCTTCTGTGCAGGTTCCTTTCGCACCCTGGGTGTGTATTGGGGAGCAGGTAGACCAGGTTGTGGTCTGATCGTCCCAGTGGGGAGGGGGAGGAGCTGTAGCGTCCTTCACATTTGCATACAGTAAGTCCAGTGTTTTATTGTCTCTTGTGGCGCACTTCACGTATTGGCGTGAACGCCGGAAGAGAGGCGGAGAGAGGGGCGTGGTTAAAGTCCCCGCTGATCAGAATCATGGCGCTGGGGTGACGAGTCTGTGTCTGATTAACGGCGCTGTGTAGACGCTCACACGCGTCGCCGCATCAGCCGAGGGCGGAATGTACACGCAAAACACAATCACGTGTGAAAACTCCTCGGTAGATAATATGGCCACGCGCTTAACGCGAGCAGCTCTAGGTCCCACGTGCACAGCTGCTCCTTCACGTGCACGCTTGCCGGGTGGCACCATCGCTCATTCACATAGACCGCCACACCCTCCTTTCTTCTTACCGCTCTCCGTTACACTCCGATCTGCACGCGCGAGTGTAAATCCGTTAAGAGAAACCACAGAGTCCGTGTGAGTTCATTCAGCCACGTCTCCGAGAAACACATGAGGCTGCAGTCCCGGTACTGCCTCTGCTGCCGGGTCAGCGCCGCCAGCTCCTCCGTCTTGTTGGCGATCGCGCGGACATTTCCCATGATGACAGAGGGAACACATGTCCTCCGCGTCTTTCGTCCCCCTCTGCAGCCTCTCCTTTTCCTCCGTACTTCCAAAGGAACAACGGGCTTTTCCGCGTGGAGGAGGGCGGGGGCGCCAGAGGCCGAGGAGGGTCTCACGTGTGTAAGACCTGCGTTGCTCAGAGCCGTCGGTGAATGAGTTTCCTGACGCCGATCCAAAAAGTGAAAATAAAAGTGCACAGAAGAACAAAAGCATCATGAAAGTATGTTTTCCAGATGCAGGATTGAAGAAAGAAAAAGAAAATTTGAAAAAAGATAAAGAAACACGCCTATATACAATAGAAAAGAGAAAAAAAAGAAAAATAAACTGAAGAGCTCCTGTAACTGGCTGCAGGTCACCCGGCGCCATCTTGTACCTATTTGTATACTGGATTTGTATTTCTTTCTCAGCATGAAGATTTCACTCAGTCCATGATGCTGTGAAAGCAGAGATCAACTTCTAGCTGTTGGGACGAGATTTGTAGGCTTATCACCCCATTTATTCTTTATTTAACATCTTCCTATTCTTCTTCTTTTCCTTTCAGGTTTTCCCTTCAGCGGTCGCCACAGCGAACCATCCGCCTCCATCTCACCCGATCGATCCTCTGCATCTGCATCTTCTTCTCTTACTCCAACTACCTCCATGTCCTCCTTCACCACATCCCTAAATCTCCTCTTTGGTCTTCCTCTACGTCTTCTGCCTGGTAGTTCCAACCTCAGCATCCTACTACCAATATACTCACTATCCCTCCTCTGTACATGTCCAAACCATCTCAATCTAGTCCCTCTGACTTTGTCTCCAAAACGTCGTACATGTACTGTCACTCTAATGTACTCATTCCAGATTCTATCCATCCTCGTTACTCCCAAAGAGAACCTCGACATTTTATTCTTTATTTAACATGTTTATCCAAAATCAAGTAGCCTTTTACCCTGGGTTTACACTGGGGCATGATGCCTCAGCAATTCAAAAAAGTGTCGAGCTCCATGATTCATTATCACACTTGGAGAATACAAAGAAGGCAGGGTGCATACAAAAGATGAAACAAAGGAATCGTGTTTCCAAGTTCATCAAGATACTCTACCGTGGTACATCAAAGGTCTGTAACCTTTTGTTATGCTCTACTACATTCTACTTGGGGCCGGTGATGTAGTGGTTAGGCTGCTGGACTCATGATCAGGAGACTGTGTGTTCGAATCCTAGTTAGACCCCCACTGTGCTAAGACCCCTGGGTAAGGTCTTAATCATAAGTGTGCCTCTGTTCACCCAGCAGTATAAATGGGTACCAGTAAAAATATACTGTACCGGGAAGGTAACCTGCGATGGACTAGCGTCCCATCCAGGAGGAGTTGAACTCCTGGGGCCGGTTGTTCAAAACAGTTATTTTAACCACCGGTTAACCCCTAACAGCTGGTTAAATTTTTAACCCGCCGTTAGCTAAATGATTGTTAAGTATGCGTTGTTGAAAGCATGGTTAGTCACATCGTTAGTTTACGTTGCCGTCAAAGTTAACAGTGTGGTTAACGTTACTGGTTAGCACTAAGGGGTCATTCAACATTTTCAACATTTTCCTAAGCGTACAAAACGTACGCTGGGGGGGGAGGGTAAGATGTCTGTGTACGCTTTTTAATCTTATAAAAATGTTTTTTGTGCGTGTACGTTTGAAACTCTGAATGCGCGATTCGCCAACCACCTGCGATGTTGCATATCTGCAAAGTCTGCAATGAATACTACTCAACCTGGTATCAGCTGCTGAAACATCAGAAGGCAACTGATCAAGAGCGTTGGCTGGGGGGCCACAGCAGGAGTTGAGTTCCGCTGGACAAGAAATTATGTGTATTCACAATCTTATAAATAAACTTAATGACTGGTATTGAAGAGAAAGTTGGAGATAAGTTCCGCATGACTAGAGTCAGGAAGTAAACCGAAAGTGAACGTGTAACAGGCACTGTGCATGTGCACGCTGAGCTGACCAATCAACAAACATAATATTATCAGTAAGCAATAATAGCTGAACACTGTCAATCAAACAAGTGCGAGTGTGAGAATAAAGCACAGTTTGTTAGTCCCGCCTCCGGTTCCTGCACATGTGTTAGAACATAAACATTGACGCACAGAGAATGAACGGCGAAAATAATCATAAGCCATCCAGCCTGGATCTGCAGCCTAATGATCAGTACTTTTATAAAATATATTTTAATAACATATATAAAAAATATAATAAATAAAAATAATAAAAATATAAAAAATAGTATGTCTTTGTGCTGTAAATATATATGAAGATTTGTTTGTGCTTTTGAATAGATAAATAACTTGAGCTCAATTTGTAAATGTATTTCGCACATGAACTTGCAGATGTAGTTTGAAATATATTTGAGAATGTTTTTGGTTGAACTATAATATTAATAATATTTATAAGAATCCACCCCCGCTGATGCGGCATCATGAATGCAGCGTTAGCCATGAACGCCGTCTTGCAAGTTAACCACACTGTTAAAAATTTAGCGACGGTCCTTAATTAGGTGAGTTAACTTTAACGTCAAGTTAACACTCGGTTAAAGTTAACCGAGTTTTGAACAACAACATAATGTCAGCGTTAAATTTAACGGTCGGTTAACTCTACTTAACCAGTGGTTAAAAAACAACCGTGTTTTGAACAACCAGCCCCTGGTCGCTTCACACTATGGAAACCAGAGATAAGCACCGGCCTGATGAGCCACTATGGCTCAGGTGTAAAAAAATCCCAACAGACTACCTTACTGCATTCTGCTCTGATTCCCACAATCTATTACGATTTGCGTTCAACTGTAATACAGGGATCCCTCACTTTCCGCCGTTAATTGGGACCGAGAGCCCCCCGGGTTGTTTTTTGTTGTGTGTTTGTTTATTGGTTTTTTTTTTTTTTGTGGTTTTTTTTTTGCATAATTAGCCTTGTTTTGTGGCATTTTCTTTAACTTTCCCCCTATTTTTCCTTAATTTCCTTATTTTTTTAATTCGAGAAATTAAAAAAAAAAAAAAACGCGATGCACTGAAGCCGCATGAATTGAAACGCGAAGTAGCGAGGGATCACATCAAAACATTTTGCCACGATCAAGCGTGATCATCACAAATCCACCAACTTTCGTAGAAATCACCACAATTCAATTCTCCGACCCCTCACACTCCTCATGATTCTGTGAAATCACGGATATTGTGGACATCGTGCCCCAGCGTAAACACGGGGATAATAGACTGAAGGTGCGGAAGTTCCAACAGGGGTAGCTTTGTGGTTCTTGGATTTCAACTCATGAAAAGCCTTTAACCACCAGGGTTGGCACAGACTAGTCGACTAACACTGCACATTCAAGTACTTGCGATTGTGACTCATTGTCAAGACTCTGGAACCGCACCCACTTATCCCACCAGACTGTCACACAAACACACCAAGTATTGTTGCAGTGTGTAAGTTAGCTCTATCCACCAGCATTTAGTGGTGCGGTTCCAGATTACAACAAACTGAAATCTAATTCCTGACCCCTCCCCTTCAAAGTCGGTACGGTTCTAAGCTATTGTAGAATCATGGCGGAAAAAGATGACGGCCTCGATGAGAGAGGACCCGCTTCGCATTGACAGTTGCACCTCGTTAGATGAGTGTCCCTTTATACAAGGAACTGGCTTCACAAGGGACACACAAGGATCTGCGGCACTGAAAAACAAGGAATGTCTCACATGACGAAGAAGCCATGTCGCACAGGTTTATTTTTCCTTTTTATTTTCATTAATTAATTATTTTTTGCTTGTGTTATTATTATTGGTTACGTTATTATTTGTGAGTAAAACAACCTTTGACATGTTGTATATGAGGCAGATTTGCAGGGCTGGAACACGTTCATGGGTTTTCCATTATTTCCTACTATAGAAAATTTCACATAAGGGTCATTTCGCTCTATAAGTTGAGTTCTGGCATGAATTAAACTTGTCTTCTAAGGTTTTGAAATATCATTCATTCATTTTTTTTGACCCGACTAATCATAATTAGGGTTGTGGGGAGGCTGGGAGAGGGCAGAGTACACCCTGGACAGCTTGCCAGGCCATCGTTTTTACATGCCTCTCACCAGAGACAATGAGAGATGTGGCAGGCCTTTGATAACCCAGTTTGCGGCACTTTGGGAACAGCACTGACAACCTGCTGGGTATGTGTGTGTGTGTGTGTGTGTGTGTGTGTGTGTATGTGTGTGTGTGTGTATATATATATATATATATATAGGGATCCCTCACTTTCCACAGTTAATTGGGACCGAGATTCCCCCGCGACCGTCGAATTCCACATAGTAGGATCAACCCACCCCCACCCCCCCACCCCCCCGGACTGACGTATACGTAAATGTGTATGTGCATATAATATCAATAAATACATATTCAACATTATAAATGCTTAAAATAACAATTAAACATTCAAAAATAATGCATAAGATGTGAATGAAATATAAATACACACACATACAGACGTGCGAACGCATGCAGATGCGCACTTCACATAAAATGTAAGTTTTGATGGTGGGTTTGGGGTTGTTTTTTGTTTTTGTTTGTTTGGGTTTTTTGCATAAATGGCCATGTTTTGCAGCATTTTTCTTAATTTTTCCCATATTTTTCCTTAATTTCCTTATTTTTTAATTCGCTGAATATTTAAAAAAATAAAATGGGATGCACTGAAGCCGCATTAATTGAAGCACAAAGCAGTGAGGGATCCCTGTATATACACACACACACACACACACACACACACACACATATGTATATACACGCATATGCATACGTACACACACACACACATGTATATACACACACACACACATATATATATATATATATATATATATATATATATATATATACACACACAAATACACATATGTACAGGTCTTTCTCAAAAAATTAGCATATTGTGATAAAGTTCATTATTTTCTGTAATGTACTGATAAAAATTAAACTTTCATATATTTTAAGTTTTCTGAATTTCCCCACTCAAAATATCAATCTAAGAAACTATAAACTGTGCTAGAAGGTAATCCGACACTATTTCAGACCGTTTAACTCCACCTTCAAATAGTTTGATGATCCCTTATTTGTCGCACTGTGATAATTCTTTCGATCTCTGACTCATGTTGTTTACAGTCTAAATTTAGCAGAAGCAGATGACGGATGACGTCACGCATTTCGCCACGTGGTCATCATGTGGTCAGTTGGACGCTGTCAAATTTTCAAGTTGATCTATCGCGTATCAATTGTACTGTGCACAAAATCATAGCGGTTTGATTGAACTGCATTTTTCCGTTAAATGTTTTTTTTTTTTCCGAATACTTATGGCGGAATGCTGTATACACACACACACACACACACACACACACAGAGATGAATGAAGACTTATTGATGTACTTAATTTCTGATTATAGAGCTGGCAAAAGGCCTAGAGGAAGACCAAAGAGACGATTCATGGATGTGGTGAAGGAGGACATGAAGGTCGTTGGTGTAAGAGAAGAAGATGCAAAGGATAGGGTGAGATGGAGGCAGATGATTCGCTGTGGCGACCCCTGAAGGGAAAAGCCGAAAGGAAAAGAAGAAGAAGAAGAAGAGCTTCCCAAAATATTACATATTGTGCCATTAAACAGCACAACAGAGATTTAGCATTTTGTACGTCTATTGCATATTTTTTGTTAATTTATAGTATTAAAAAAATAGCGTACTTACATAACATAATAAATCATGAATAAACAAAACCATAAAATATAATAATACATAAGACTTGTTTATGGCTGTTCGCTGATCCTCGTTTTGAACAACAGTCAATGACCCAGGAATGGACAGGAATGATAACTGGCAGCAGTGTAACCTTTTATATTAATGACTAAAACGTCTGCATGTAAACGCGTCTACAGCGAACCGTGTTTTAATGAACAAGAAGCACAAATATCATGCCTTACCGAGTCTCTTTGCAAAATGAGATCCCATGAGACGTGCGCACACACAGCACTACTATTTCATCCTCAATTCCCTCCTATAATTTGTCCTCAGACTTATTTACCACTTTCCCCAAGTCTGTGCGGAGACGTCCACATGCTGAATTAGCTGGCTGTGGAATAGGGAGATTGGGAAATGTGAGGGTGTTGTTTATTTCGCATGATTGACTTCGTTCACCAATTACAGGAGATGAGACGAGCTGTAATCGGGACGACACTTCATGCAACTTCTACCATTAAGTACTTTGTAGCTGTAATTTGTTCACTTCCAGCCAGCCAGGATCAAGGACTTCAAGGAAACTAATGAGCAGCATGTGCTTTGGTCAGTCTGCCTTGAAACATACTTCTTTTGAATGGTGTTAAATATTTAAACTTGCTTAGGGAAGAATTTCTGAAAATGCAAGAGAGGAGAAAGGAGTGGCTGAGCCCTCATCAATTAAAAGTCAGACTTCTTATTTTTGCATGATTTTCCCCTCCTGTGTTCGATCAAATATACATGTATCCTTACCAAAAAGTTTCATAAATCACTACCCATTATCCCCGACATTCCTCCATTTTGATACCCATTAAATGTTTATTCTATAGTTCTCCAATCTGATTGATGAGAAATTGCTGACCTTCCTAGAACTGCACACGGAAAACAGTCAATGTTTATATTAATGCATGTATTAGCTTCACCACAAAAAAAAAACTTTTTGCAGTGGTATTGTAGTCACTGGTGTTTGTTTGCCTCTTTTTTTTCCAGATCGCCTGTGAACAATCTTGTGTCCACACCCAAACACCAAACGTGGTGGGAACGCTACCCTAGCCGAGCTGCAGAGTTGATTTGGTTTTGGAATGTCAAGGGCAAAGGTGAAGGTCAGGGCAGAGTTACAAAGTTTTGGAGATAGACATTCCACATCGCTTATATCTGAGAAACAAAGAGATATAGACCCATTGATGCAATGAGGGCCAGATAGGAAACCATATGCACAGTTTTAAACTTCATGACCTTGAACTGTCAAAATCAAGGTCGTAGGATTTTGAATGATTATAATTTTGAATTGAGCATCAAAAGGTATTCCATTAGTATGGAACACTAACAGAAAACCATATGGACTTTTTTAAATGATAAAATACCCTTTGACCTTGAGTGTCCTTGAAAGGTCAAACCCAGCCATTTTGTAAATCTTCCAAAGGAGAGAATCTTTTTTTTTTATTACTCAAACAAACAAACAAACAAACAAACAAACAAGAACAAAAAAGTCCATGTACCATAGAAAACACATCATAAGATGAATACAGGGATCCCTCACTTTCCGTGGTTAATTAGGACTGAGATCCCCACGCGACCATCGAAATAGTAGGATCACCCCCCCACACCCCTCTGACTGATGTATACGTACATGTATATGTGCATATAATATCAATAAATACAGATCCAATGCTATAAGTGCTTATACAGTAATAACAATTAAACATTCAAAAATAATGCATAAGATGTAAATAAAATATAAATACACACACACACATACAGGTTCGCGTGCACACACTCAGATGCGCACCTCACAACAACGTAACTAGTTTTGATGGGAGATTTTGGGTTGTTTTTTTTTGTTTGGGGTTTTTTTTTTGTTTTTTTTTTTTTTTGCCTTTGGTTTTTTGCAGCATTTTCCTTAACTTTTCCCCAATTCTTCCTTAATTTCCTTATTTATTAATTTGCTGAATATTTAAAAAAAACAAAAAAACAAAACGCGATGCACTGAAACCGCATGAATTGAAGTGCGAAGTAGCGAGGGATCCCTGTATATGAGTAAATAAAACCAGCACCCACATAGAACCTATGTAGAACATTATCCATGCTGCATGATGGAGATACGGTTCACTTGATGAGTGTCTCTTTAGTTCTGAAATGTTAGAATTTATATTTGTGTGTGTGTGTGTGTGTGTGTGTGTGGGGGGAATCATACAGGAATGCAACCGGGATCACAACAGCAAATGATCGTCAATGCGCAAACTCCAACAATTGCCCGTATACGAGAAGACACAGACTTCTTTATACATTTTTGATTAAACGTAGCGAGCAGAATGGCTCGCCATACTGACATTACATTACGGTAGTTGTTATTTTTAGCCTACTTAGTGAAGTTTTCCAGCAATAAAAAGCAAACTGTACAGCCCAGTGGAGTTTTTATTTGCCCCTTGGGCAAGCAAACAGATTCAAATCGGAGGTACAATAAAGGGGGGTGGACTTATTAATTCCTATGGAACAAAAACTGTCCGGAAGAATAAAAGCCACTCAGGGGCCCAGTTCATGAATCTTTAAGATTCCTCAGGGCACAGTTCCAGTTCCCAGTGCCAAAATTCAGGGACTTTGAAGACTGGGAATAGGCCTAGGGCCAAGCACTGACTCTTTAACAACAATTTTAGCGGTTTATATTCAGTACTATTGCTCTGGATGTAGATTCATAACATGTCTTTTGAGTGATGTTAGGTAAAACAATTTTTTTAGAAGTAAAAACATTAACCAGATCTCAACACACTCACCATAGTGATATACTGGAGGGTTTTGATTGGTGCTTGTTTGTTTGTGAGCCTTCAGAACACGGAAAAAGAATCTCGATATCCTACGCCGTAAGCCTAACATGAGCCTCAAAACCTTTTTGCGCCCTCTCTCACTCCTCCCTCTCCTCTATCACTTTTTGGACATGAAAAGATGAAACGACTAGCACTGTCCATGATTCAATTTGACAGCGGGTGGTAATTTATTGGTCCTGCCAGCAGGGAAAGGATTGAAAGGATGTGCTTTGCGGAGTACTTTTGTTGAACTCTGTATAAACTTTAAGTCCCTTTCAGGAAGGACAAGCTCAGAGGACAAACAGTGCAACAACTGAATCCACAGTAGATGCTATTTAACCCCTTCAGTGAAGTACCCCTTACCCCATCATGCCCCCATTATGTCCGAAAACACAGGCGTAGAACTCGAGGCTCACCGGCCAAACCTGGCCTGCCAGTTCATTCCACGTAGCCTAGAAGAACGTTCGAATAATATGACTATCGTACATTCTTTACATCAGACATTACCATGAAATCTTCATTACAATTCATCTTCCATCCATTCATTCATTAGGGCGGCCTTAGCAGAGTTGCATGCCTCGCCGTCCAGTTATCATGATCCAACCTACAGACAGGAAGCTCGGTGGTGTTTTTCGCCCCAGTGTCTCCCTTAGCCTACAGCTAGCCAATTTGTTTAGTCCACTCAGAGCAAACTGCTCTTTCAAATCGAACATTGTGCTGTTTCAAATAAAACCACCTACACATCACTCTGCCACATAGTCAACCGGGGATTTAGCTCAGTTGGGAGTGCGGAGTTTGAATCTGGCCACGTCATACCATAACACGTTAAAATTTGGGAGTTGTTACTTCCTGCTTGGCCCTCAGCATCAGAAGGATAGAAAAAAAAGCAATATTCTCATGTGCATTGAGCATACGTGTTTATGAATAATGCGCTATACAAGCATCCATAATAATAATTTCATCCTACTAGGGTCGTGGGAAAGCTGGAGCCTATCGCGACTGACACTGTGTGAAAGATGGGGTACACCCTAAACAGCTTACCAGACCATTGTAGGGCAACACACACGACCAATTTCACTCACAGTGACACCTAGGGGAATTGTGTAACAGCCAAGTAGTCTATGCTATCTTTGGACTGTTCATGGTAGACTTGTGATCTATTGTTGCATCAAAATGACGCCTTTGGCTTGGATGATAAAAGCACAAGTTCAATGAGCTAACATCTGTAAAATTTTCAGTTTAAATTTCACTAGACAAAAAAAAAAAAAAAAAAAAAAAAAAAAACAACAGCAGATGAAATGAGTAGTGTTACATTTGGAGGGTTCATCTTAGAACGAAAACGGCAGAGTGAAGCAAAACATGTGTCAATTATTTTCTTGGGAGAATCTTTCTTCTTTGGTTATTCAGAAGTTCCAGCTGAAATTATGGAGTACGATAGTGTGGTTCTTTTGCCTATCACCAATTTAGTCAGTAATAGAGAAAGTTCTCATTAGTATACAAAAAAAAAAACCCACATACTACACTTGGCTTTTGATTCTACGGACCCTGGTTTAATGAATATTGGAAGCTACGTACAAGGTCTCGAGTAGCCAAATCTGTCCAGGAGGGCTCAGTGTTAGGCAAGGGCAGACTTGAGCCGCCATTTCGATAGTCGGCCCTTAGCTGGCGCGCGTGTCAGTGCGTATACAGTCATGTCCCATTAGATAATGTTGTAAACACATACATTGCATTTTCCTGTATTTTTCTGGAATTAAACTGTTATTAGTCCCAGTCTCAAAAGCTACGGACAATCGTAAATCGTTTTGCCAGTTAAATCGAGGGTCGAGTGTACCGATTATTCCGAAACTACATACTGCTTTTTGTGTTCTACTAGTAAATAGGAAGTACAGTGATCCCTTGCTACTTCGTGCTTCAGTTTCTGCGGCTTCAGTGCATCACAGGTTTTTCAAAGGTATGTATTCATCGAAAAATAATAAATAAGGAAATTAAGGAAAAATAGGGGAAAAGTTAATGAAAATGCCACAAAACAAAGCCAATTATGCAACAACAAAAAAAACCCCAAACAAACAAACAAAAAACAACCCAACACCCCCCCCCAACAAAACTACTTGCATTTTTATGTGAGGTGCGCATCTGTGTTTGTGCGTGCATTGACACGTCTGTATGTGTGTGTATTTATATTTTATTTACATCTTATGCATTATTTTTGAATGTTTAATTGTTATTATAAGCATTTATAGCGTTGAAGAGGTATTTATTGAAATTATATGCACATGTACATGTAGGAATACGTCAGTCGGGGGGGATCCTACTTCGTGGAAATCAGTGGTCGTGGGGGGGGGGGGGGGGTTTTCGGTCCCCATTATCCCCAGAAAGTAAGGGATCCCTGTATATGTATTTGGATGCATGTACTGTTTCTTTATAAATTATTGCAAAGTAAGATGGGATATGCTGGGTACTCGGTAATAGAGAGTTGGTACAAAAGGACAGTCAGGGCTAAGCTATTAGTAGAAAGCAGACAGACTAAGCTCATGTCAAGCCCTGTTCTGGGAAGCAATCCAAATCCATTAATTATGACAACTAAGACTAGGACAAAAGCAATGGCCCCCTGGAACAGCAGGACGTATTAATGTGCACCTCTGGTACAGTAGGTGACTCGCTGCAGTGGCTGAGCTGTATTAGTGGAAAAATTCACCTCAATTGCCCAGCTCACACTATTTGATTTTGTGTCTTTAAGCTTCCTGATTACAAGTTATTGTGGATTTCATATTGCCTGACGGATCTGTAACAGGGGGTCACAAATTACGAGATCTTTCATCAGTTGACATCCCAGATGAGTCTCAAAACATGCAAAATGTGCTAAATGTGCTACAATGTGCAACTACAGCAGCATTTACAGGGTTGCCAAGTAATGAACCCAAAATTGTATTAAAAAAAAAAAAAAAAAAAAAAAATTTATATATATATATATATATATATATATATATATATATATATATATATATATATATATATATATATACACACACACACATACATACATACATACAGTGGTACCTCACTTTACAGAATTAATCCGTTCCGGCGCCTTTTTCGTAACTTGCAGTTTTCCAAAGTTGAACCGCATTTTACATGTAAAACGTGTGATTTGTTCCAAGGCTCCGAATACTACCCCCAAACCCTTTAAAGATTATAAAAGTCCACCAATTTTGTATGAAATGTGTGTTAAAAGTAAAACAAAATTATTTACCTTTTTTTAAATCTCTCGAACCACCCATGCGACGCTTTAAAGTGCCTGCTGGTCTGAGGAACCCCCACCCTCCTTCATGAGGTCCTTAAACATGGCGGTTTCTTTGTCCGCAATAATCACCTCCGTCACTGTATCTCCGCTTTTAAGGCCACCTTCTGCTTCAATATCGTCCCGATTGTAGAGAGTTTCGGCCATACTCCTTTGCGATTTTAGGAAAATGCGTTTCACAATCTGACTTTTTCGTTTGGTGAGAATTTCGTAAAGTGAGGTACCACTGTATGTATATTTTATATTTTATATATATATATATATATATATATATATATATATATATATATATATATATACACACACACACAAAAGGACAGGACAAAGACTTTCTATTGAAACTCCATTTATCACTACAGATCTGTTTCGAGGGGTGGTGAAACCATCCTCTCTCTTCAGGTGATTATAGAGGAATTCTTCTATAATCACCTGAAGAGAGAGGATGGTTTCACCACCCCTCGAAACAGATCTGTAGTGATAAATGGAGTTTCAATAGAAAGTCTTTGTCCTGTCCTTTTGTTATTTGCTCTACCAAAAAGTATTGAGCACTCTCCTACGGAAGGATCTACTCAGAAAATAATATATATATATATACAGTAAAACCTCCGCTGACGAATGCTTAAGCTCATGAACTTTTCGCCTCAAGAACATTAAATTTGCGAGCATATTGTCTCTGCTGACGAACTAGTTTTCGGCGGACGAATCAAACCACGCGGTCGAACAGCGCCACGGTGGCGGCCACGAGAAGTTGACGCACGCTCATGGCGTCACAGTTCGTCACCCCTTTTCTTTGAGTGCGGAAGTGGTTTGTGTTTGCTAGACATTTTGGACCATATTGAGTGTACTTGTGCTATTATGGGACCGAAGAAGACCCCACGACAGGCGGAGATCATTGAAAAACACGAGCGAGGTGTGCGTTCGTGTGACTCAGCGTCCCAGTACCAGTGCGCTAAGTCTACCACCATCCTTAAGAACAAGGAAGCTATTAAGTGCGTGTGTGGCTAAGTGTTTCCAAACAGTAGGCGTTTCCAAACACTCCTTCCAAACAGTAAGTCCCTCCCTCCCTCCCTCCTCCTCCCACTCCCTCCTCCTCCCACTCCATTCCATCAAGCCATCAACTACCATCACAAAGGTAAATAAACGACTTTATTATACAGTACAGTTTATTTCTTTAATTACAATACAATAGCACATTTATTATACATAAAATAAGGTATATTTTTGTGTAATTTTAAGGCTTATTTAGTAGAAAATTATGTTTTATGGGGACCTGGGAACGGATTATTCTCATTTTAATGGTTTCTTATGGGAAATAAATGTTCGGAAGATGAACTTTTCGCCTCACACACACTTTCTGGGAACCAATTATGTTCGTGAGCAGAGGTATCACTGTATATATATATATATATATATATATATATATATATATATAGACACACACATACACACAGACGCTCCCCGACTTACGTTTTTAATTGGTTCCGGACGGCCGAACGTAAGTTGACAGTGAACGTAAGTTGTTACAGTGACGTATGACGTGTGACGTATGACGCTCATACCGTACTATACACATACATATGTGTGAGGCGAAAAGTTCATCTTCCGAACATTTATTTCCCATAAGAAACCATTAAAATGAGAATAATCCGTTCCCAGGTCCCCATAAAACATAATTTTCTACTAAATAAGCCTTAAAATTACACAAAAATATACCTTATTTTATGTATAATAAATGTGCTATTGTATTGTAATTAAAGAAATAAACTGTACTGTATAATAAAGTCGCTTTATTTACCTTTGTGATGGTAGTTGATGGCTTGATGGAATGGAGTGGGAGGAGGAGGGAGGGAGGGACTTACTGTTTGGAAGGAGTGTTTGGAAACGCCTACTGTTTGGAAACACCCTTAGCCACACACGCACCCTTAATAGCTTCCTTGTTCTTAAGGATGGTGGTAGACTTAGCGTACTGGTACTGGGACGCTGAGTCACACGAACGCACACCTCGTTCGTGTTTTTCAATGATCTCCGCCTGTGGTGGGGTCTTTTTCGGTCCCATAATAGCAAAAGTACACTCAATATGGTCCAAAATGTCTAGCAAACACAAACCACTTCCGCACTCAAAGAAAAGGGGTGACGAACTGTGACGCCATGAGCGTGCGTCAACTTCTCGTGGCCGCCACCGTGGCGCTGTTCGACCGCGTGGTTTGATTCGTCCGCCGAAAACTAGTTCGTCAGCGGAGACAATATGCTCGCAAATTTAATGTTCTTGAGGCGAAAAGTTCGTGAGCTTAAGCATTCGTCAGCGGAGGTTTTACTGTATATATATATATATATATATATATATATATATATATATATATATATATATATATATATATTATTTTCTGAGTAGATCCTTCCGTAGGAGAGTGCTTAATACTTTTGGTAGAGCAAATAACAAAGGACAGGACAAAGACTTTCTATTGAAACTCCATTTATCACTACAGATCTGTTTCGAGGGGTGGTGAAACCATCCTCTCTCTTCAGGTGATTATAGAAGAATTCCTCTATAATCACCTGAAGAGAGAGGATGGTTTCACCACCCCTCGAAACAGATCTGTAGTGATAAATGGAGTTTCAATAGAAAGTCTTTGTCCTGTCCTTTTATTTTTATTGTTATTTGCTCTACCAAAAAGTATTGAGCACTCTCCTACGGAAGGATCTACTCAGAAAATCATATATATATCAAGGTCCAGCAGGAGGAATATTATAATGTTAATAGTCTCAAAGTAAACCAATATCCCCGCGGCATAACAGATACAATCATACAGACCCTGCTTAGTGAATTTCATAAGCATTCACCATCGTTACCATTCCAATACATTAATTCTGCTGGAATCCATGAAAGCTAATTAGCCGAGCTCTCACGAGCGAGAGCAAAGTATACACTCACAGAGATCACTGCCAATCATGGTCGTCCGTGAGCTCATTTGTATGAGGCTGCGAATAGCGCTTGCCCTCCGAATTAGTCAGACTGCAACCAAATAAACATGCGTTGCAGTTCGAAAAGAGGCAGGTGGCTAACATTGCATGTCACGGAGGGGGAGTGTGCATGTTGACTAAAATTAGGGAGAAAAAGGGGACATAATAAATTAATAAATAAATACACTCATTCTACTCTGTGCATAATTCCACCTGTATAAATTCACGATGATGTAATAATCATAAACCATCCAAATAAGTTATTGTCAAAGTGAACCCAATGGATTTAGCTGCCAAATAGCTGCCTATGCTGTAACCATGCTTGTTAATGTAAGACTCCTCTCCCTGGTTTCCTCTCACATGCTGTAGCTTTCCTCAGCACTTAATTTTAGTCACAATACTTTTCATACCACAAGACCCGGAGTCTCTGACAGGATCAGATATTCAGCATAGTACATTTTTTGGGGGTGTCTGTGATGCTTCAGTGTCGCCTGACAGAGTGTCTCGAAATATTTCAAACACAACGATGGAGTAGTTAGTGAGGCGTCGTTGCACAAAGCAGAGTGAACCAAATTCCAATCTTTTGCATATGTGTGTGTGTGTGTGTGTGTGTGTGTGTGAAAGAGCGAGAGAGAGAGAGAGAGAGAGAGAGTGAGTGAAAGAGAGAGAGAGATGTAGCTCCCCTACAACAGTCTTATTAAGTCACTACTGACACCTTGCATTATAATGCATTCCTCAACACTAACACTTTCATCACCAAGCCCCTGGCAGATATTAGGCTTCAGCACTCTCATGCCATATCATGCTAGCGCGCCCGCGATAAACGCTTTATTTGCTATTCTCTGACTCGGAGCGTGAGAGCACCAGCCTAGATGCAGGAAGCTCACACAGCGTGCCTGCTGACAAGCACGAACACCCACATTCTCCCCAGCTGCCGACAGACTGCATTCAGATCAACACCCCTCCTGGAGACCTCATTAACACACGGACCTGAAAAACACACACTCAGCGTTCACTTACATGAAGAGAGGCTTGCGACAGAGCACCAGGCCATCGTACAGTACGCACACTCCGAACACGGTGATGCCCGTCTCTTTGACCAGCATGGCACAAGTGCCCAGGAACAGACAGAGGACCAGAGAGCATGGAGATGCAGAGGAGGGGAAGGAGTCAGACACCCTGCATGCTGATACACTCCTAAAAACACACACACACAAATCAGAACATTTAAACATAGATGCTTGGCGAGATGTACAATGTAGATCGAGGACAAAGAGAGAGAGGGAAAGATTGTTACCTAATATAGGAGAGAAGGGCTAAAAGGAACAACATACAGGCAAGAACGTCTGCTCTCCCAACGATTCCTGATACCTGGAATACACACACACACACACACACACACACACATTAACAGGTATGAGATTTAGCAGACACCCAAAGGATTTGCATTTATAATTTTTTAAACTACTGAGCAATTAAGCGGCAAGGGCCTTGCCCAAGGGCCCAACAGTGGTAGTTTATAGCATGGGGGCTTGAACCCCTCAACCCCCAAATAATCCAGAGCTTTAATCGTTGATCCAGCACATGCACTTTAAATAAAATAATGAGTATATGATAATACTTAATGATAAAATATAACACTGGGATTTTAAAGACATATACAGCATATCCTTTATAATTAAAAAAAAAAAAATTATAGTCTTTATAAAGAGGCATCACAATGGTTCACACATCCACCTCACAGCAAGAAGGTCCCAGGTTCAATGCTCTGGCTCGAGGTGTTTCTATGTGGATGACATTGCATGCTCTTCCTATGCTTGCGGGCGGCGGGGGGAGGGGGTGTTCTTCCGGGAATGTTGGTTTCCTCCGACGGTCCAAAAACATGCATAATAGGCCAACTTGGGGGTTCCAAATTGCCCCAGGCAGGAGTGGTTACATGTGTGTTGGCCCTGCAATGGCCTGGCGAGCTGCCCCACTTACTTGAGGTGTACCCCACCTAATTAGAATTAAGCGGTTTAGGAAATAAATGAATGAATAAAATTAACATACGAATAATAATCAGTTTGATCAATGTATAAACTTATTTGAATTTAGTCATTGGAATATTACATTTTAGCATTTTATAAAATTTAAATGTTTTAATAAAAAAGATTATAAATGAAACTTAAAAATACATTATAAATTGCTGATCAACTTACAGTATTTATATACATTCATTCATTTTCTTTAACCGCTTAATCCTAATTAGGGTTGCGGGGAGGCTGACACCCATTTCCGCTGACTCCCGGCAAGGGAGAGTCGCCAGGCCATCGCAGGGCAGAAACACGCTGACGGCTATGCAGCCTAATCTTGTCAAAAGTCAGCAATGGTTCTTTTACATGAATCTCACACCATAGACCAGGGGCCTCAAACTCATTCCACAAAGGGCCGCAGTGGCTGCAGGTTTTTGCTTCAACCAAGCAGCAGCACAGCTGACTTAGTTCGTTTAATCAACTGATCTGAGTCTTCAGACAGTTGATCGGCCAATCTGTGTGCTCTGTAGAGAAACTCACCTTCCTGAAGACCCAGATCAGTTGATTAAATGAACCAAGTCAGAAGTGCTGCTGCTTGGTTGAAGCAAAAACCTGCAGCCTCTACTGCCCTTCGTGGAATGAGTTTGAGACCCCTGACATAGACAGTGACAGACATGGCCCGCCTTTGATAACCCAGAGAGCAGCACTGGGAGGGGACAGTGAAACCCGTTGAGAGTGGGACTTGAACCCCCAACCTTAGGATCAGTGAGGCCACCACTGCCCCTTATTTATATTATAATAAAGAATTACTCAACAAATTTTTAGTGCACACTACATGAGAACACAATGCTCACTAAAATAAAATAATTGTCTAATTTTAACAAATATTTTGGTCAACTTTCTCAATTTTTTCATTTTGAATGTTATGGAAACGTTGACAGTATGTTTCACTTGTTCATTTAAAGCAGGAGTTTCAACAGAATATTCAGAGTAGAAAAATACTACAAGTACCCCATCAGCTCAATACAAACCACTAGATTCAAATTATTAATTACCGTATCCCCCCCCCCAGGTTTTTAATCTTACTTCTAATAACCGCCCATGTGTACTGGGGGCAAAATCGTAGATCGAACTTACCAATTTTTTTGGATCAGTGTCTGTAACAGTAAAACAAGGTGTTCACTGCCTGTAAAAGTGAGTTTACACGGTATTTCAAGACCCCCTGCCACTGGGGAATGTCTATAATGTTCACCAGTAACAACACATTTGATCGTTCCGCCGTGCATTAAAAAACAGGAAAATATTTTGCTGTGTTCTCTTGGTAAATGTCCAATAAGATGAACCATTAGAAACGGATACAGCAAAACTATGGGATGCTCTGAATGAATGGAGCGATGAGCCAGATATGGACCTATCAGAAAGTGATCACGAGAGTTTTCACCCGATTCTCCTGCTCACTAACTTCATACATTTAAGCAGGTTCCTGGCCATGTGCTTTTCAAGGTGCCATGTGCTAAAGTTGACCTTTGTATTGATTGGTTCAACGTGCCATGTTGATTGGCTCGATTTTACATGAGGGAAAATATTTAAAGGAACAGCACTGGGAGGGAAAATTAAACGGTCTTTTTTTTTAATTTATTTATGCTGTTTTCTGTTTATTTTCTGCTTTCATGTAAGTAATGTGGTTGATAGCACAAAATGAATAACACAAATACCAGTAAAACTCTTTTATTGTTCTGTTATTATTCATGTTTTCCACCTCTATGGTAATAAGCACTTACTGTGCCCACCCACTCCAATTTTTAAAGTGCTCTGGGCACTTATCACGTCGAATACGGTATTTAAATCAAAACACTAGTTCAAGCTTCTTTAAGAATACAAGAAAGGGCAACAATAAAAATATTTTTAAATTACCCTTGTGTATTTTTGTTCTGTTGTATAGTTAAAGAAATAAAAAAAATATATATATATTTTCCTGTCTTGGGCTTAAATCATCGAAACTTGCCAAACAATGAATAATAAAAAACATTAATTTAAAAAAGGCCTAGGTTATTTTTTTTCCAAGCTGTGTAGAAATGAAGATTAGTGTAATACACATACATCATGGTGGAGACTCCGCTTCCTGCGACTCTGTTGTTCCTGCTGGCGTCTCTCTTATCTTCCTTATCACTGGATTGAGGGTGTGTTGTGAAATCTTGCATGGTGTACCAGTCCAGGCGGATCATTTAAGCGTACAGTATTCTAGATTTAAAATAATATACTGTGAGAGATGCTTAAGACTTCAACTGTAGCTTTTCTCGTTCATGTGCCTAAAACTAGTCCTTCAGCTTCACCATAGCAATGTCTACGATAATGACACGGACACGTTCTAAAAAATGCAAGGTGTAATTTGACTATTTTTCTACCAAGAACTTTATATAATTGTTACATTTTTTTTAAAACAAATGTGCAAATACAATCACTATCCGAGTTACGACGTACGCAAGTTACGACCACCCGTACTTATGACCACATCTAGCAGATGCCTATTGTGAGTTTACTATATCTGTCCGGCAGCGCAGCATCCCAGCATCTCACACTCACAGCATTCTACCACTACACTTCGTGAGTAGATAACGTCGCAGTAACATCTCATTTATAGTACAATTTTACATTCATTTACTGTACACCGTTACCATGGCCCCCAAGAGGAAGTCTGATTCATCAGATGGCAATTCTACCAAGAAAGCAAGGAAGGCATTGTCGTTGGCGACGAACATGAAAGTGAAAGTGAGATCTCTGTCTCTCCCACTCCACGTTGTCTACAATTTTGAAGAACGAGGGCCGCATTAAGGAAGCGGTGAAAGCAGCAGCCCCAATTAAGTCAACTATCATCACAAAACCGCGTGAAGGACCGATTGCAGAGATGGAAAAGTTGCTATACACGTGGTTGGAAGATAATAGGCAAAGAAATGTGAACGTGATGTTGCTAGCGGTGCAAAGTAAGGCTACACGTTTATTTCGCATGTTGAAAGAATGTGCAGGTGAAGAATACGCTTCACATGAATTCATGGCGAGTGCTGGGTGAATGGGACCCGACCTACGACCAATCTGACTCACGACTGGCTGGTTTGAATGATCTAGGACGTATCTCAGATAGTGAGTGTACTTTTTTGCATTGTTGTTTCTATTCATCAACACATCCTTTGCTTGTTCATATTTAAGTTTGCTAAGTGTACCATGCACGTCTGGCTCAGGATGAGAATGCAGTGGACCGAGACAGATTTTAATCCTTCTCTTTAGAAGACATCTGACTGACAGGCACGTTAATGAAAATCGCAAGGACAAGGAAACTCCTGCCTGCCGCTTTCCTCCTTTCAAAGCCCTCCACTTTTGCCCTTTTTTTCTCCCTCCTATTTTTCTTTTGTCTTTCAGTCATGCTGGAGTTTTCTTCATATTTTCATATCCATCTCAGATACAGGGATAACCACAGAGATAGAGAGACGGAGAGAGAGAGAGAGAGAGAGAGAGAGAGAGAGAGAGAGAGCGAGAGAGAGAATATTACATTTTCACAAAATACGCTCTCCACATCTCTCAACATCTGGAGGGCTCAGAAACCCATCCCCCACTTTCAGTCTGGATTCTGCAGGCTCGCACAATCATACACACACGCATGCACGCATGCATAACTGAGGGAAACATGCCACCCACTGCATGCTCAGCATGTAACCAGCATCGTGTTTTTACAACGGCCAATGACCTTAAAGAAACATTTGTCATACACCCACAAGTGCAACTTGATGTTGGTTTCCGATGTTCATCTGTCTGTCTGATTTTCAACTGAACGTCACACCGTCAAAAACCAGACATACTACCTTCACTCAACTATTTCATTTTCGTTTGCTTTTTCGTTTCTGCATAGTACACACCAGTGAGAGGCCGTAAATTTGGTACCTGGGCCTTCAGTGGGACTTAACCCACCTCTTAATTCCACCACTAATGTTACAACTATACAAACCATCAGTAATATACAAAAACACACTATAACCAGGCGTGGCATTTGTGGCAGTAACTCTAGGCATTACATGACTTTCACTGGCGTTTAGCGGCGAGAGCTGCCAGTAAATTGGCACTCAGCCAAAAGTAAAAAAGGGTAAACTTTACCTCCACTTCCTCCACCTCTCATTATGATGTCTAGCTTTTCTACAAAAGTCCACCTTGAAAACTGATTCTTAAGAAAGTCCAAAACCAAGCCAATTTGTCCTCTACCATCAGCCATTGTGGGTGTAAAAATTCCAACTTAAATGTATTGTGTACAGATTACCAAATAACTATTTGGCTAGTTTTGCTCTGACAAACCAATCAGAGGACCAAAAATTGCTGGTGTTACTGTAGGCCAGCTCGCTGACCCTGTGAGGTGAATCTGAAATCTGACTGGTTAAAGAAACAGCCCACTGCTGATATAGTTTAAGTGACATCGGCCAGCACTGCTGATTATGAAGACCGTGGGCAGATTACACTGACATGGCAACACAGAGACTGAAATCTTATAGGACCAAAAAAAAAAAAAAAAAAAAACACACAAACTGAAACCAGGGCAGTGGTGGCCTAGTGGTATAGGGTGCTGGATAGCTGATCCAAAGGTTGGAGGTTCGAGTCCCACTCTCCACAAGGTTGTCACTGTCCCCCCCAGTGCAGTTAACTGGGTTATCAAAGGCCGGCCATGTCGCTCACTGTCTATGATGCATGTAAAAGAACCATTGCTGACTATTGACAAGAGTAGCTGCAAAGCTGTCAGAGTGTTTCCGCCCTGCGATGGCCTGGCGAGCTGTCCAGGGTGTACTCTGCCCTCGCCCGGAGTCGGCTGGGATGGGTGCCAGCCTCCCCGTGACCCTAATTAGGATTAAGTGGTGACAGAAAATGAACTGAACTGAGCAAACTGAAACCAGTGCGGCCAAGAGACATTCCACGAAATGAAGAGAACAGACTGTTGGGAATAAATTCATATGATTTAATGGAGCAAATACTAGAATTTAAGTCATAAATGTAGGTCAGTTCTTCTGACAATGTTTAAGCCAGCAGTGAAGGCTTTGCTGGCCCTGACGGCCAACCACTGGTACATACCATAACTCTAATGAGTATAAAGAAATGACGTTCTTTCTTTCTTTCTTCCTTTCAGCCTTTTCCCTTTCTCGGAGTCGCCACAGCGAATTATCTGATTCGCACATTTGATTTGGCATAGGTTTTTTACGTCAGATGCCCTTCCTGTCACAACCCTTTAGGCTCAGCCGACACACTGACGGCTTTGCAGCTACTCTTTACGAAAGTCAGCAATGGTTCTTTTACATGCCTCTCACCATAGACAATGAGAGACATGGCCCGCCTTTGATAACCCAGTTAGCTGCACTGGGGGGACAGTGAAAACCTTGTGGGGACTCGAACCCCCAACCTTAGGATCAGCGATCCTGCACCCTATCCAATAGACCACAACTGCCCCATAAAGAAATATAAAGAAATTATATTATACAGCGCTTATGCTTCTGCTCATGCCTGTGTTCGGAGTTCACCCATGTTCGTCTGTGACGATTCAGAAAATATAAAAACAATTAAACAAATAGATAACTAAAAATAGAGAACACTAGTGTGGTTTTTGTGCTGGTATTCACACACAGTATATACTAAAACAATTATTCGTCTCAAGCTTGGTGGATGCCATTGAACTGAATACTCTGCTCGAAGTTCCCTGTCATCCAGGAACACTCAGCTTGTATTTGAGATAGCAAACCAATCAGATTGTGCCTTTCCTGTAAAGTACATATTAAAGTGTGTACACAGAAATAGTTGTGATATGTTTATTGATGTACAAAGGTGATGGTGTGATGGCACAGGCAACAATCTTATATCTGATTTGTTAGTTTAATATATGTATACTGTTATTATTGCCATTAACTTGCATGATATAAACTAGAGAATTCACGTCCTATCCTCATCATTTTATACTCCCGCAAGAATAAAAAAGCAGCCTTTTCAAACTGATCAATGCAAACTAGCAACTTTAGTAGATTACAACTTTGAAAATGTAAAATCAACCTGATAATGAAAATACACATGTCATGTGAAACAGAAGAGTTTGGATTTCATTTCCCCTGAAGAGCAAAAAATGATTCTCATATAATATTTTTGAAAGCAAGAAAAAAAGACCTGCTTATGAGTTTTTTGTGGATATAATTACTCATCTTATACCTAACATACGCCGACGCAAAAATGCTTGTTTAGTGCCTCATTTGTTTTAAGTCAATGTAAGCCATGGTACATTAGCTTAGCATTAATAGAGCTGAAAACAAATGACACAAAACATCCTGCACAAAATGAACTGACTCAATTATACTATTCATTTAACTTTGTGTAATTTGTGATATAGAATATCACAAAAACATTTATTCATTCATTTTATAAACCTCTCAATTCTGGTTATGGCTGCAGGGAGACTGTCACTCATCTCCACCGACTTTGGGCAAGGGTAGAGTACACCCTGGACAGCTCGCCAACCCATTGCATGGCACAAATCAGCTGATGGATATGCCGCCTACTTTTGAAAGTCAATAATGGTTCTTTTATAACCTCTTACCGTAGACAGTGAGAGACATGGCCGGTCTTTGATAACCAAGTTAGCTGTACAGGGGAGGACAGCAGTGACATCCCATTGATAGTGAGGCTTGAACTCCCGACCATGGGATCAGTACTCCAGCACCCTCCCACCAGGCCACCACTGTCCCTCAGAAAAAACACCAAGTCCCAAACTGAAACTTGTAATATACAATATTCTTTTTTTATTTGCTTGAAATGTGCCATGACAGCTGCTCAGAAATCAGACGGATATAGGGGCAGTGGTGGCTCAGTGAATAAGGCTCTGGGTTATTGAACAGAAGGTCGGCTATTCAAAGCTCTTAACCCTCACCTGCTCAAAATAAAGTTAAACTGTATGTACACCTCTGTGACACATGATGCTGCCAACGGCATCTTTTTACAAACTGCCCCCAGGAGCATATTCATCACCCTCGGAGGGAAAGCTATCCACCTGTTTTTATGCATGTGTTTCCAGACATATGATTGGCTGGTGATCACGTTAAATGACAGGGTGGTGAAGGTATGCCTCTCTCTCTCAGTGACAGCTCAGCCAATTATATCCAATGGACTTCCAGTTGCGGATGCATCAACCTGTGAGCTCCAGCTTTATATAGCCATGCACCATGTTGATTGCGGCACAACTCTGGAGTCTTATTTTAGGTATGTAAACATTTTTATTTATTTTACTTTTTGCAATGTTCATAGTTGATGTGTTCGCAATTAAATAAACTGATTAAACATGCTCCATTACGTTACCGAAGGTCTTCACAAAATCATTTAATTCCTCAGTAAATAAAGGCATGGAGACGATCATGTTAATCAACTGGAGCATTTGAAAAGATCGCAGTCCTACATTATACATTCCCCGTATAGCAGATGATTAATACCTTTAGCATAACCTGCTAACGTTCCCAGGGCCCACAGCATCATAAGGAACCGGAGACCTGACCAAAGTTCATGCAAGGACTCATGGGAGGCAGATATAAGCTGGATAAAGAGATCTGAAATGCATTAAAGAATCGATCCTTTCTCTCATCCTTCCTTTACGTTTCGCACACGTGGCTCAAAACTTAACATCCGAGTCGTCTCTGCCCTTGAGCGACCCGTTTTTGTGAGCAGGAGGAAATTACATGGTTTTCCATTAGCCAGTCTAATTTGTTTGACAGCATACCTGAGGATATGAAACCTATTTTATCCTTTATATATATGTGTTAATTACTCAAGAGCTTCACCTGCAATGAACTCACACACACACACACACACACACACACACACACACACCAATTTCTGACTTTTTTTTTGCACATTTGTCACCGTCATCCATTTTAGATCAAGCACACCTAAATATTATACAAATATAAAACACAAGGAAACACAAAATGTAGTTTTCAGTGCCAATTGCATTTATTAAGGAGGGGGGGAAACATCAAGGGCCTGTGTGAATAAGTAATTGCCCCCCTAAACCTAATAGCTGGTTGAACCACCTTTTTCAGCAATAACTGCAGTCAAGCGTTTGTGA
>CM045733.1:15505000-15537500 GCA_024760905.1 Plotosus lineatus
TTATGAGTGTGCGCGCGCACACACACACACACACACACACACACACAGAGGGGATAATGTTTATCAAGGCTGACATTAATTACTTTTTGCCTGATCAATCAAACCAGAAAAAAGCAACAGCGTCTTTCCTCTCTCTGATTTTTATCTTGGGCAAAATTTCAAGTCAAACAGTCAAAAATAAATTATAACGAAATTGTGCAAGATCTGAGGTACAAATACCAAAATAAAAATATTAGGATATAAGCAGCGAGGTAAAATACAGAGATCCCTCGCTACTTCGTGCTTCAGTTTCTGTGGCTTCAGTGCATCGCAGGTTTTTAAAAAATATTCATTGAAAAATAAAAAAATAGCGAAATTAAGGAAAAATAGGGGAAAAGTTAAGGTCCCACTCTCCACAAGGTTGTCACTGTCCCCCCAGTGCGGCGAACTGGGTTATCAAAGGCGGGCCATGTCCCTCACTGTCTATGGTGAGAGGCATGTAAAAGAACCATTGCTGACTTTCGTAAAGAGTAGCTGCAAAGTCGTCAGTGTGTTTCTGTCCCTTGCTAAAAGGGGTTGTGACAGGAAGGGCATCCGACGTAAAAACCTCTGCCAAATCAAACATGCGAATCAGATGATTCGCTGTGGCGACTCCCGAGTAAAAGGGAAAAAGCCGAAAGGAAGACAGACAGGGGAAAAGTTAAGGAAAATGCCACAAAACAAGGCCAATTATACAAAAAAAACCCCAAACAAACAAACAAACAAACAACAAAAAACCCAACCCAAAACCCCAAAACAAAACTATTTCCATTTTTATGTGAGGTGTGCATCTGTGGTCTTCGGGGCAGTGGTGGTCTAGTGGATAGGGCGCAGGATCGCTGATCCGAAGGTTGGGGGTTCGAGTCCCCATAGGGTTGTCACTGTCCCCCCAGTGCGGCTAACTGGGTTATCAAAGGCGGGCCATGTCTTTCACTGTCTATGGTGAGAGGCATGTAAAAGAACCATTGCTGACTTTCGTAAAGAGTAGGCTGCAAAGTCGTCAGCGTGTTTCTGTCCCTTGCTAAAAGGGTTGTGACAGGAAGGGCATCCGACGTAAAAACCTCTGCCAAATCAAACGTGCGAATCAGATGATTCGTTGTGGCGACTCCCGAGTAAAAGGGAAAAAGCCGAAAGGAAGACAGACAGGGGAAAAGTTAAGGAAAATGCCACAAAACAAGGCCAATTATACCAAAAAACCCCCAAACAAACAAACAAACAAAAAAAAAAACCAACCCAAAACCCCAAAACAAAACTATTTCCATTTTTATGTGAGGTGTGCATCTGTGTGTGTATTTATATTTTATTTGCATCTTATGCATTATTTTTGAATGTTTAATTGTTGTTATAAACATTTATAGCATTGAATACATATTTATTGATACTACATAAACATATACAGGTACGTAGAACGTCAGTCGGGGGAGGGGGGTGTTGATCCTACTTGGCGTAAATTGGGGTCTCGGTCCCCATTAACCACGGAAAGTGAGGGATCCCTGTACCAACAAAAACATGTTGGTACTTATAGACATAAACAATGAGTATGTGCACAGTATGTATGTATAGTCACGTGAAAAAATTAGGACACCCATTAAATAGTCAATTCTTTATTAAGAAATGTTGAATCTTGTTTTTATGTATTTCTGGAAAAGAAAGTTATTTATTTGTAGGTAAAAACCACAAAATCTACATATTTTTCCTCATCAAACAAAAGATATGAACAACATTGTGTATTTAAACAAAGGAAAGCAATTAGGACACCCCCCACACACACCCCTACTCCAATATCTAGTGTTACCCCCTTTGGCTGAAATAACTTCAGTGAGATGCTTCCTGTAACCATCTATCGGTCTCATTTCAATCTGAGGAAAGGTTGCCCCGGTCCTCAATGTAGAATTCTTTCAGCTCCAAGAATTTTGAGGGGGTTTCTTGCATGCTCAGCCAGTTGCAAGTCACCCCACGGCATCTCAATGGGATGAAGATCCGGGCTCTGACTGGGCCTTTCCAGGACTCTCCACTTAGCTTTTCGCAAGTTCTTGGTGGATTTACTGGTATGTTTTGGGTCATTGTCATGTTGTAGTGTACAGTTCCGCTCCCGTTTTAATTATTTTTACAGATGGTTGCACATGTTCTTCAGCCACCCTCTGATACACAGCAGAATTTATGGTAGATTCTATGATGGTGAGCTGGCCAGGTCCTGCTGCAGCAAATTATCCCCAAACCACGACATTTCCACCTCCAGGCTTCACAGTTGAGATGAGGTTCCTTCCCTGGAATCTTGTATTTAGGTTCCACCAAACACGTCTTCTGTTCTGGTGTCCAGATAATTAAACTTGAGACTCATCTGTCCAAACAACATTCTTCCAGAAGATCTGGTCTTTGTCATTGCGATATTCTCTCTGGAAAACTTCATTCTGGCCTGAATGTTCTTTTCAGAGAGAAAAGGTTTCCTTCTTGCACTCCTCCCATGAAGGTCAATCTCGTGTGGTCTCTTTCTGATAGTAGAGTCGTGCGCTTTCACAGTGACAGTATCGAGAGCCTGCTGTAGCTCCCGTGGTGATGTTTTATGGCTTTTGATGACTTTCTTTAGCATCCTGTGTTCTGCTCTGTAGGGAACCTGCTTGGACGGCCAGACCTGGGCATGGCGGCGGTTGTTTTGAATGTCCTTCACTTGTAAACAATTTTCCTGATGGTGGAACAGCTGATGTCAAATTCTTTTGATGTCTTTTTAAATTCTCTATCAAACTCATAAACCCCACAATCTTCTTTCTGAGAGCCTCAGATAGCTATTTGGATCTCATCATGGTGCTCAGTCTCGCTTCAACAGACGGAGGCACCAGACTAAACGTCCTCGGTTTAAATAGGGCGAGGCTTCTTCAAAATGCTGGGTAACAATGTTCTGATCATGTGACCCTGATCTGATACACCTGTATGTGATTATCGCCATTTTGAGTGGGAAAATATGAGGGTGTGTCCTAATTTTTCCTCCATTCAAATACACATTTCTGTTCATATTTTTTGTTTGATAAAGTAAAAATATGTTGTGTTGTTTAATTACAGTTAAATTGTTTTCTTATGCATAAATAAATAAAAACAAGATTGGACATTGTTACACTAATCCGAATCAAAACACGAAGAAAAATATCAACTTTGTGATTCAAATTAT
Organism: Plotosus lineatus; assembly: GCA_024760905.1. Lineage (NCBI taxonomy): Eukaryota > Metazoa > Chordata > Actinopteri > Siluriformes > Plotosidae > Plotosus > Plotosus lineatus. The sequence goes on from CM045733.1 coordinate 15,508,182, forward strand.
TCCTTGAAAGAAATTGAAAAGTGAATATTGGACTGTTAAAATTTTTGAGCTGTCCAGGGTGTACCCCACCCTCGCTCAGAGTTGGCGGAGATGGGCACCAGCCTCCCCGCGACCCTAATTAGGATCAAGCGGTTCAGAAAGTGAATGAACGGACTGTTAAAAAATAGCAGTGTCTGCTTTCTTCTTTCGAAACGCAACCGTTCAGTGTATAAAGTGAAAAATGTACGATTTTGTTTTCCAGCGAATCTCTGAACTAATATTTATTTGTATAATCACTGTTTCTGAGAGCTGCTGCACATCTGTGTTGTGGAGTTGACCAACTTCTAGCACCTATGAGCAGGTTTTCCAGCCCAGGATGATTGGACCACATTCCACAGATCTTCTGTATTTCTTGGTTTTGCTCAGAAGCTGCAATTTTTAATGTCACGCCACAAGTTTTCTATTGAATTGAGGTCTGGGGAGGACCAGCCGCTCCATAACGTCAATCTTGTTGGTCTGGAACCGAGGTGTTTCCCAATTACTGGTGTGTTTTGGGTCGTTGTCTTGTTGGAACCCATTTCATTTCAAGGGCATTTCCTCTTCAGCATAAGGCAGCACGACCTCATTAAGTGTTCTGATGGATTCAAACTGATCCACGATCCCTGGAATGCGATAACTAGGTCCGACACCGCAGTATGAGAAACATCCCCATATCATGATGCTGGCGCCACCAGGCTTCACTGTCTTCACCGTGTACTGGGGCTTGAATTCAGTGTTCGTGGGTCGTCTGACAAACTGTCTCCGGTCGCTAAACCCAAAAAGAACAATCTTGCATTCATCAGTCCACAAAATGTTGCTCCATTTCTCTTCAGGGTAGTCAATGTGCTCTTTGATAAATTGGAACCTCTTCAGCACGTCATTTTTTTTTTTTTTTTTTTTTAGCAGTGGGTCATTGCAGGCCTTCTTGTCGACAACTCGGCTTCACATAGGCGTCTTCTAATTGTAACAGCACTCACAGGTAACTTTAGCCCTTCTTTGTTCTTCTTGGAGCCGAGTCCCTGCCATTCTGGCTCTTCTTACATCCATTCGGATTGTAGGTTCTCACTTTCTTCCACATCTTTCATGTTTGAGTTGCCTTTTTCCACCATTTTCTGCACTTCTTTATGTTTTCCCTTCTCCAATCAACTTCATAATCAAGGTGCGCTGTTGTTCTGAACAATGTGTGGAACGACCCATTTTCCTCAGAATTTCACAGACAAATGTTCTATAGACAACATGTGCAACATTTCCTGCCTTCCTTCCTTAAATAAGGACAATAATTGACTCCTATTTTTCAAAGAATGAATGATGTCACTAAGGCCCCTCATTTTTTATTTTCTGTTTGACGGATCCGCCGCAGTACTGGCAAAAGTGCCGCTAAAAATAACTTTGACTTTACAATTTGTTATTTTTTTTTCCCCCCGCCGAGCTCTGTATAATGTGCCAATGTGAAAAAAATATCAAATCATAATCAGACACAAAATCGTATCTTTAAATATTATGTATAATTTTATGTGTTTGCCACGCTTACATCTTTTATATCCAAATGAATTCTCGCATCAGGTGTAGTAAGTTGAGACTCCCAGCATGCTTTGCGAGCGGCTCTAATTAATTTCCTTATTGATCTTCCAAGATGGCGCTCCCTAGAGGGCGACGTCACGGAGTTCTCAGAGTCGAGTTGTTTCTTTGTTTTGTTTGTTTGTTTTTTTCCACTATGCTTGTCTATGACCGGGCGACCCTACTACAGTGATGAGAGCGCAGTCCTTTTGCACATTTAGAACTGAGCACGCTCAACTCCTATCCTGAGCTAATATGCTACAGCAGCTAATTGCTAGCCGTACCGCGGATAACAATAAGCCCAGGCAGAGATGCGGAAAGCAAGGAGGGGCCGAACTACGACTCCGGCACTTTTTGAGCAGTGGAAAGTTCGCACTCCCGGTCATACTGTTTGCAAATGTTCAGTCTCTGTGAAACGATATGGATGGACTTCATACTTGGATTGCAACGCAGAGGGATCTACAGGTCTGCTGCACGCTGTGTTTCTGTGAAACATGGCTCAAGAAGAGGCGATTCTGCCAGCCGGCTACACGGCTTTCAGGGAGGACCGGAGCGCAGTGGATAGTGGCAAGGCCCGCGGGGTCCTCGTTAAATAAACCTGGTGTACTGACTGTCGATTATCTCGAAACCCCGCTCTGAGAATGTGGAATATATAACTTTGAAGTTGCAGAAATTTGTTTACCCAGAGAAGTTTTCATTTTTTTCCTCAAACAAAATAATGGGCATAGTGCAATATAATTATAATATAATATTACATTATTTAGTGCAATTTAATTTATTGTTGTTGTATCTACTGATTTATTTATTTATTGTATTATTATTATTATTATCATTTTATTACTATTATGATTACTATTATTATTATTGTTATTATTATTATTATTATATTCTTTACTGGGCCTGTGTAAGGTCCTTTTTAGATATAGGATTTTATGTATTTATTTTATAGAAGTATGTGCTTTTGTTGATTTCAGCCTTCCTCCCTGTTTTTTTAACTTGACTCTCTGCACAACCGCAAAAGAATTCCTGTGTGTAAAAACACAAATGGCAAATAAAAATCTTGAATCTTTAAATATTATGTATAATTTTGTATTCAACTTTGAGATCGCGCTTACATCTTTATATCCGAATGAATTCTTGCATCAGATATCTTGAGTCGAGACTCCCAGCATGCTTTGCGAATAATTCTAATGAACAGATAATGCATTGTATTGAGACATATGTAATTTGCACACTATATTTGAAGATATTCCCAGCACTACTAGAGTCATCAACCAGATATTATACATGAAAAAATGTAAGTGACGAAACCTTCCTGTGCTATTCATATCAACATAGTAACACTTTTTCTCCTGCACTTTTTTCAAATTGTAAATAATAATATTTTAAATCTAGTGGCCTTATTTATTTTTTTCTTTTTCCACCGACATCATTAAATTTGTGATGAAAAATCCGTCAACCAGAAAATAAAAATTGAGTGGCCTAAATTAACTCCACACTGCTATTATTTTCAACACAACCCTTTTAATTAGTGATTCAATTACACAGAATCAGCAGCATGCAGGTCAGGACTGTTGGTTCTGTTGGATTCTATTACTCTACTACACCTGATAGTCAATTATTTGCTATTTAGGCCACTCATTTTTTATTTTCTGGTTGACGGATTTTTCATCACAAATTTAGTGATGTCGGTGGAAATAAGAAAAAAATAAGGCCACTAGATTTAAAATATTATTATTTACAATTTTAGAAAAAAAAAAAAAAAGTGGCGGAGGGAAAAATAAAAAAAATGTTTTTGTTATTTTGTTGATATGAATAGCACAGGAAGGTTTCGTTACTTAAATTTTTTCATGTATAATATCTGGTTGATGACTCTACAAGTGCTGGAAATATCATCAAATATAGTGTGCAAAATACAATGCATTATCTGTTCATTAGAGTCGCTCGCAAAGCATGCTGGGAGTCTTGACTCACGATACCTGATACGAGAATTCATTCGGATATAAAGATGTAAGCGCGATCTTGAAGGCGAACACACAAAATTATACAAAATATTTAAAGATTCAAGATTTTTATTTGCCATTTGTGTTTTTAAACACAGGAATTCTTTTGCGGTTGTGCAGAGAGTCAAGTTAAAAAAACAGGAAGGAAGGCTGAAATCAACAAAAACACATACTTCTATAAAATAAATACATTAAATCCTATATCTAAAAAGGACTTTTCACAGGCCCAGTAAACAATATAATAATAATAGTAATAAAATAAAATTATAATAATGATAATAATACAATGAATAAATAAATTGCACTAAATTATATTATATTGCACTATGCCCATTATTTTGTTTGGAGAAAAAAAATGATCCCTCTGCGTTGCAATCAGAGCATGAAGCTCATCCATCCTGATTCACAGAGACTGAATATTTGCAAGCAGTATGACCAGGAGGGCTAACCTTCCGCTGCTAACCTTCCACTGCTAACCAAGCGCCGGAGTCGTCCTTCGGGTCCCCTCCCTGCCTGCCGCGTTTCCGCCTGGGCTTATTGTTATCTGCGGTGCGGCTAGCATTGAACTGTCGTAGCATATTAGCTCAGGATAGGAGTTGAGCGTGCTCAGTTCTAAATGTTAAAAGGACGACACTCTCATAGCTGTAGTAGGGTCGCCCGGCCATAGATCAGCATAGTGCAAAAAAAACAACTTGACTCTGAGAACTCCATGACGTTGCTCTCTAGGGAGCGCCATCTTGGAAGGTCACTAGGGAACTTCATTATACAGACGCTCCACAACTTACGTTCGTCTGTTTTACATTTTTTTTTTTTATCTTTGTGTTTACACTCTTTTGCGGACTTTTGTAACCCTAAGCAAATATTGTTGGTCAGAAGCGTAAGCCTACTAGCATGGGTGCAAGTCTAATACACAGAGATAAATTAACGATCTGCTCGGATCGGCACAATCTACCATGCATACTCAGTTAAGCAAAGAGAGTTGTAAAATGAATGAAAACCTGAATCCAGATAAGAAAGAGAACTCTCCGCTCTGCTGGTGATTCACATCAGTGCAAGCTGAGTACTAAACGAGTTTAACGGCGCCCTTGCTCACTTGAAAGACCGGAAGTCTGTATAACCCGCTTTGTTTCAAGCACAAAGCAAGTGCACTACTTTCATTATTGAGCGCCTCACATATCGTAAGCGTTGATTGTTTGTTTTAAGCTTCATGTAAAGTGAATCGGCTCAGCTTCATGTAATGTGACTCAGCTCAGCTTCATGTAAAGTAACCATCCGTCGACCATCAGAACCATTTACAAGCAGAACGACTGCATCATAGAGAATGTTAAAGGTTATATTTTATACTGTATTTGATATTTGATGAATGAATTTGATTAGAATTTATCCATTTTAAATTATTTTGCTTGAATTTAATTTATTTTAAATTAAGGTTGATATTTATTTGATATATTTGATATTTTATAATATTATGTTTATAATAATTGATTTAAGGGTGTTTTCTGAGATACGGTAATGGTATTTATGGATGAGTACAGTATGAGCTTGATACGTCACACGTCATAGTAACAACTTGTGTTCACTTTCAACTTACATTCAGCCATCCGGAACCAATTAAAAACGTAAGTCGGGGAGCGCCTGTAGTCGCTCGGAAAGCATGCTGGGAGTCTGGACTCACGATACCTGATGTGAGAATTAATTTGGATATAAAAGATGTAAGCGCGGCGAACACAGAAAATTATACAAAATATTTAAAGATACGATTTTGTGTCTGATTAAGATTTGATATTTTTTCACATCGGTATATAATACAGAGATGAGGATGTTAATAGAGAAGTACAGAGAAGGTCAGAGGGAACTGCATTGTGCCTTTGTGGATCTGGAAAAAGCGTATGACAGGGTGCCAAGAGAACTGTGGTATTGCATGAGGAAGTCTGGGGTGGCAGAGAAGCATGTTAGAGTGGCGCAGGACAGTATGAGAGATGTAAAACAGTGGTGAGGTGTGCTGTCGGTGTGACCGACGAATTCAAGGTGGAGGTGGGACTGCATCAAGGATCAGCACTGAGCCCCTTCTTATTTGCGATGTGATGGACAGGCTAACAGACGAGGTTAGACAAGAATCTCCATGGACTATGATGTTTGCAGATGACATTGTGATCTGTAGTGAGAGCAGAGAACAAATGCAGGAAAATCTAGAGAGGTGGAGGTATGCCCTGGAAAGGAGAGGAATGGAGGTTAGCCTCAGAAAATCAGAATACATGTGTGTGAATGAGAAGGACCCAGGAGGAACGGTGAGGTTACAGGGAGCAGAGATAAGGAAGGTGGAGGATTTTAAGTACTTCGGCTCAACAATACAGAGCAATGAAGAGTGTGGAAAAGAGGTGACGAAGCGTGTGCAGGCAGGTTGGAATGGTTGGAGAACACGTCCGGTGTGATGTGCGATAGGAGAGTATCAGCAAGAATGAAAGGAAAAGTGTACAAGACAGTGATGAGGCCAGCGATGTTGTATGGTTTAGAAACAGTGGCCCTGGGGAAAAGGCAGGAGGCAGAGCTGGAGGTCGCAGAGATGAAAATGGTGAGGTTCTCTCTGGGAGTAACGAGGATGGATAGGATCAGGAATGAGCACATCAGAGGGACAGCCCGTGTAAGATGTTTTGGAGACAAAGTCAGAGAGGCTAGATTGAGATGGTTTGGTCATGTACAGAGGAGGGATAGTGAGTATATTGGTAGTAGGATGCTGAGGTTGGAACCATCAGGCAGAAGGCCTAGAGGAAGACCAAAGAGACGATTTATGGATGTGGTGAAGGAGGACATGAAGGTCGTTGGAGTAAGAGAAGAAGATGCAGAGGACAGGGTGAGATGGAGGTGGATGATTTGCTGTGGCGACCCCTGAAGGGAACAGCCAAAAGGAAAAGAAAAAGATATAATACAGAGATCGGCGGAAGAAAAATAATCAATTGAAAAAGTTAAAATTAATTTTTACCGGCACTCTTGCCAGTACTTCGACGGATCTGTCAAACATAAAAAATGAGTGGCCTTAGAAAAATAATTTCTGCCAAAAACACTGAGTGATCAGGTTAGTGATGACTGATTGATAGTATTTTGAAGACGAATGTATTTACGTGAATGCAGCTACAGTATGATGGATGGACGTTTGTATGCATGTTAGTAATGGCAGAGTGGCCAAGATTCCAGATTTGAATTCAGTTGCAAAGTGAAAACAGAACAATAAGTACAGTACACAGCGGTTACTCACTGCTTCTGTGTGGATGGGATGGACGGCGAAGAGAAGAGCAGTGAGGAAGGCCAGGTGTCCGTCCTTGAACACACAGTGTGCGCACGTGTGCATGAACAAAGCAGTGACAGCGCAATGCAGACACACGTTCACCATGTGGAAATAAAATGGGGTCATTCCACCGAATACGATGTTCATCCTGCACAGAGGAAGAAAGGATTGGTGTTAGTCTCTGTTGTTAGGGTGTGGTTGTGAGAGTGTGTGTGTGTGTGTGTGTGTGTGTGTGTGTGTGTGTGTGAGAGAGAGAGAGAGAGAGAGAGAGAGAGAGTCAGGAACCATAAAAAGCAACATCAGTAATGAGGCACTTAAGGTCACCAAACTTTCTGGATGTTATAAAATGGGTGTGAAAGAATAATCAGCAGCTAATAACCTGCAGCGTTTCTAATCTTCAAAGGAATATTAAAGAATAAAGAGCTGAGAGTACCTTTTCAGACAGACAGATGATTGGCAGAGAGAGACTCTGGAACAGTAAAGAAAAATAATAGCCCGTGTTGGATTGAGTGCTATTTAACAAGAATCTGAATAATGAGAAAGAAAGAGACAGAGCACGCACGAGAGCGAGAGAGAGTGCAAGAGAGAGAGAGAGAGAGAGAGAGAGAGAGAGAGAGAGCACGCAAGAGAGAGAGCACGAGAGCTGGAGCACAAGAGAAAGAGCGCAAGAGAGAGAGAGAGAGACAGTTTTAAATAGATTGATAGATAGAGAGTGAGAGAGCGCGCAAGAGAGAGAGTGCGAGAGAAAGAGACAGTTTTAAACAGATAGAGAGAGAGAGAGAGAGACTAAATTAGGAACAAGGAGAGACAGAGAGACAGAAATAGACAGACAGATAGGACGAGAGTAAAAAAGTCAGAATGACAGGAATACACTCATTTGCTGAACCACTGCCTGGTGCCTATCTTAGCCAACACCAAAGGCAGGGTACACCCTGAACTGCTCACCAAACCATTGTAGGGTTAACACACACAGAAAAACCAATCAGACTCACTCCCCGGGGCAATCTGGAACTGCTAATTCGCCTAATGCACACACACACACACACACACACACACACACACACACACACACACACACACACACACACACACAGAGAGAGAGAGAGAGAGAGAGAGAGAGCAGAACGAGAAATGGAGAAACAGAGACACAGACAGAAGCAGTATGATACGAGAGAGTGAGACAGTAAAAGAGGATCAGAGACAGCGTGAGAGAAACAGAGGCAAGAAGAGGAACACACACTCGGACAGAGAGAGAGAGAGATTCACAACTTCAGATTTAAATGTTGGAGACTGTAGGTTCATCAGTCTGGATGTTCTCATGATTTATTTATATTTTTGCATTTCCACCCATTTTCTCACTAAATTATTCGCATCCAATTCCCACCCATCAGGCATCACCTTCCCTATCATACGATCACCATCGACCAAGGAGGGGCAAAAGCATGTACACACCCCCTCCGTGACATGTACTGCTACCCACCGTCCTTTTTTCAAATTTGGTTGCGGTCGAACACGCTCTGAGGGAAAGCGCTATCCAACCCTTTGTACGAGTGACATCCCAGACGCCCGCGATTGGCTGGCGATCACTCTGAGTGACAGGTAAGCAAGCGTATGCCGTCCCTTCCTTCTGTGAGAGTTTGGCCAATTACTTGTAGCGCTCATGGACTTCTCGCTACGAACGGCTGTGGCATTAAACCAGAATCGAACTTGCGATCGCTGGGTCTCGTGATTTATTGTAGAACATTCTTTTGCTCCATCGAACAAAATATGATATTTCAAGACTCACTGGGTGCACAATTACAGTGATCCCTCGCTACTTCGCGCTTCAGTGCATCGTGGGTTTTTCAAAAATATTCAACGAAAATTTTAAAAATAAGAAAATTAAGGAAAATAGAGAAAGAGTTAAGGAAAATGCCAGAAATCAAGGCCAATTATGCAAAAAAAATAATCCCACACAAACAAAAACGAATAACCAACCCAAAAACTCCCAACATAACTACAGGTATACCTCACCCAACGTCGTTTATTGGTTCCAGGAGAGACGACTTAAGTCGAAAAACGACCTAAATCGAATTAGCTTGTCTCTATGCTAGCCTAGGCTAGGCCACGCCAAATTTACTTGTCTAGACTAAACAGAAAATAACCATTCCTCGTTCTGTACTTTATTCATGAATGCAATTTTCAATATGGTTAATAATGTTGCGCCTGGAGCATATGCGTCGGACCCAAAGATGCAGGAGACCATGTAAGAAGATTCCACGATTTACTTTGCACTTTGGAAAATCTAAATCACTGGAAATAATTAATCGATGGAAACTGGTTGAGCACGAAGCAGGATACCAGGAGTCAGAGAGATAACAGGGAAAAGGAATAACTGGGAAGGACAATCTTCTGATGTCGGAGGGAAGCGCGACGCTCCTATTTATAGCTCACTGATTGCTGATTGCTGAATGGAAACAGGTGCGCTCTCTGGACCTCGCCTGCAGGTAGCAGCCACGCCCCTCGCCAGCGCTTGCAATGAATGAAGGGAGCGTTAACGTCTCCAGCCAGCACAGACCATAACAAATGAGATCTATTTCATTAAACTTTATTTATTACACTTTATTTTTCTATATATTTTGACGTATAATCGAGAACGACTTAACTCGAACCGACTTAAGCCGAGGTATACCTGTACTTATACTTTTATGTGAAGTGCCCATCTGTGTGTGCGCGCGAGTGTCCGTATGTTGTGTGTATTTATATTTTATTAACATCTTATGCTTTATTTTTGAATGTTTAATTGTTATTATAAGCATTTGTAGCGTTGAATATGTATTTATCGATATTATATACACATATACATGTACGTATACGTCAGTAGGGGGGGGGGCTCGATCCGACTTCGTGGAAATTCGGCGTTCGCGGAGGGTCTCGGTCCCGATTAACCGCGAAAAGTGAGGGTTCACTGTTCTGCAATTTTTTATTGTAAATTCTGAATTAACAAGAATAAATGAAAGTCAAGGATTATAATCAATTTTTTTTAATTAGTTGGCATAATGAGCATTTCAAACATATCCAGATAACATGTCTGTAATAACTGATATTTAAATTCAATTTTAAAAATACGGTCGAGACTCCCGATATACACGTAAAACTACAAGGCTTTCACGGACCCACAACTGCACATCCATCACAGAGACAACTGCTTTCACTCTCCCACTAACAATCACGGCTCATTAACCGATGTGCTTCAGGCCACCGAGAATCCGAGGAGCAGAGAAGCAGCAGGAGCAAGACCATCTGAGGAACAGCTGATGATCTACTCAACACCAAACTGCCTTTCATGTACATTTTAACAGTCCCTGACCCAGGACTAACAGTGGTCAAGTGTTTCCTTTTTGTTTATTCCCACCCCATTTTCTCACCCAATCCCCACCCATCGATTATAACCTTCCCTATCACATGACCACCCCCAACCAAGTAGGGGTGAAAGCATGCACACGACCCCTGACCCCTCTGTGACATGCAATCATAGCCACCCTCCTCTTTTCAAACTGCAACCCATACATACAGTGATCCCTCGCTACTTCGAGCTTCAGTTTCTGCGGCTTCAGTGCATCACGGGTTTTTCAAAAATATTCATCAAAAAATAAGGAAATTAAGGAAAAAAAAAGGGGGGAAAAGTTAAGGAAAATGCCGCAAAATAAAAACACAACCCAAACCCCCCCAACAAAACAACTTGCATTTTAATATGAGGTGCGCGTGTGTGCACACGCGTCTGTATATGTATGTATTTATATTTAATTTACATCTTATGCATTATTATTTTTTTAATCTTTAATTGTTATTTTCGGCATTTATAGCGTTGGATATGTATTTATTGATATTATATACACATATAAATGGGCAGTAGTGGCCTGGTGGTATAGGGCGCTGGATCGCTGATCCTAAGGTTGGGGGTTTGAGTCCCACTCTCCACAAGGTTGTCACTGTCCCCCCTAGTGCAGCTAACTGGGTTATCAAAGGCCGGTCATGTCTCTCACTGTCTGTGGTGTGAGGTTCATGTAAAAGAACCATTGCTGACTTTCGTAAAGAGTAGCTGCAAAGCCATCAGCATGCTTCTGTATGTTGAACCCCCGACCTTGGGATTGGTAGTCCAGCGCCTTAAAAACTGGGCCAACCACTGCCATGTTTTTTAAAAAAATAATAATAATTTTCAAAATTTTCATGATAAATCACAGACATTCCCCCCCCCATGTTTCTCTGTTTATTTATATCGTAATATTTCATGTTCTCTTTTTGGAAAACTTTAAACATAACCAAAACGATTCCCATATATATGATCCGAGTCCAGAATTTGAACCCATAACCTACTGCACCTAAAGTAAATGTTCCAGCTTTAAACCCATTTATCTAAAAGTCTGACCTCATTTGGGTGATTCTTTAGTGACTGCACTTGACTTTTGAGTTTCAGACCAACCACATCTGTGTAAGTGATGTCCTAAATGACTCACATCTTTTCTTTTCAGCTTTTTCCCGTTCTCGAGAGTCGCCACAGCGAATCATCTGATTCGCACATTTGATTTGGCATGGGTTTTTATGTCGGATGCCCTTCCTGTCACAACCCTTTAGCAAGGGACAGAAAAACGCTGACGGCTTTTGCAGATACTCTTTACGAAAGTCAGCAATGGTTCTTTCACATGAACCTCTCACCATAGAGAGTGAGAGACTTGGCCCACCTTTGATAACCCAGTTAGGTGCACTGGGGGGGGGGGGGGGGGGCAGTGACAACCTTGTGGGGACTCGAACCCCCAACCTTAGGATGAGCGATCTTGCACCCTATCCACTGGACCTCCACTTCCTCTTTCTTAAATGACTCACATATACAGTAAATAACGCTTGGATGAAAATCTCTGACGGTCGGCGGCTAGATCTGAAACCGTCTGGATCCAAGTCCGCAGATATCTGTGACTATTTGTGATTGACCACAACGGTCTCAGACTGTCAGCAATACAGTTGGCAACAGTCACTAACTAGTTATTATTATTATTGTGTGTAATCATCCACCATTTGGAAACGGCTATCCACAACGTGTGGCTCTCTCGGTGACAGTCAGTGATATAGTCAAAGATATCAGCCATAGACCTCTAATGCTCACTCCGACCTAAAAATTGATCGAATCATAGCCATTATCGTAGTGTTATCACCAAATGAGATCAGGGCTATTGAATGTTAGATTCAGGGAAAGGTGAATTATTCAGTGGTAAGGTAAAGTCCTTTGGCCTTTTTACACCCGAGCCAAATAGCTCAACAGGCCAGTGCCTATCCTCGGTTTCCGTAGCATGAAGCGATCAGGAGTTCAACTCCTCCTGGATGGGACGCCAGTCCATCGCAGGTTACCTTCCCAGTATATTTTTACTGGTACCCATTTATACTGCTGGGTGAACAAAGGCACAGTTGTGGTGAAGACTTTGCCCAGGGGTCTTAGCACAGTGGGGGTCTAACTGGGATTTGAACACACAACCTCCTGAGGATGAGCGCAGTACCCCAACCACTACGCTACTGGCCCCATTATTCAGTGGCTTCTGATTTAAATTGGCACAGTGGTAAGGTGCTGGATTGCCGATCCGAAGGTTGGGGGTTGGCGCCCCACTGTCAACGGTTGTCGCTGCTCCATCCCTCACCCCGGGGCACAGCACTGTATATAAGCGCAGCTAAATAGGTTATCAAAGGCCGGCCATGTCTCTCACTGTCTATGGTGTGAGGTTCATGTAAAAGAACCATTGCTGACTTTCATCAAGAGTAGCTGCATAACCGTCAGCATGTTTCTGCCATGCGATGGCTTGGCGAGCCGTCCAGGGCGTACTCTGCCCTCGTCCAGAGTCAGCTGAGATGGGCGCCAGCCTCCCTGCGACCCTAATTAGGATGAAGCGGTTCAGAAAATGAATGAATGATTTAAATTCAGATCCCCTCCCGCTATGAATCAGCCCTTTTTCATGATTCCTAAGTCAGACTAGTATATGCTGACCCAGTGCCATGAAACTACGGCCCAGTAACCATTTTAAACAGCAGTTTATTAAGACCCAGGGGCCCAAAATCAGTAAAGTATGACGATGTTTATTTTAGAAGAATTTTAGCCATAGACTGGGTCCTACCTCGTGATATTGAACAAATCAGAATGTGCTTTCCTCAGTAGTACTGTATATACAAACATGCATTATAATAAGAATAATAATAATAATAAGTATGATTGTTCAAGCATAAAAATGTGATCACCGGTTTAAATTATTTTTGAAACAATCATTTATGTTTCTTTCAGGAACTTTTTAACACAATGCAAAAATATAATTTGAGTGTTTGTAGAAAGACTAAAAAGGTTTATAGATATACGATACTAATGATATCATGGAGGGCGGCAAGGTCACGTCATGGTTAACACGTCCGCTTCAGAGAAAGAAGGTCCTGGGTTCAATTCCCAGCTGGGATTTTCTGTGTGGAGTTTGCATGTTCTCCCCGTGCTTGCGTGGGTTTACTCCGGGTACTCCGGTTTCCTCCCACAGTCCAAAAAATATGGGCACAGTCGGCGAACTGGCGGTTCCAAAAACACCCCTAGGTTTGAGTGCGAATGGTTGTATGTGTGCTTGGTCTGGGATGGCCAAGCGAGCTGTCAAGAGTGTGACCGGTCCTTGTCGATAGTCGGCTGAGATGGGCGCCAGTCTCACCTTGACCCTAATTAAGATTAGAAAATTAATGAATGAAATCATGGATTTATACAGTGGATCACTTACTATGACTGGAGATTCAGAAAACAACTACTTATCCTTTTCCTTTCGGCTTTTCCCTTCAGGGGTTGTCACAGCGAATGATCTGTCTCCATCTCACCCCATCCTCTGCATCTTCTTCTCTTACACCAACTACCTTCATGTCCTCCTTCACTACGTCCATGAATCGTCTCTTTGGTCTTCCTCTAGGCCTTCTGCCTGGTAGTTCCAACCTCAGCATCCTACTACCAATATACTCACTATCCCTCCTCTGTACATGTCCAAACCATCTCAATCTAGCCTCTCTGACTCTGTCTCCAAAACGTCTTACATGTGCTGTCCCTCTGATGTACTCATTCCTGATCCTATCCATCCTCGTTACTCCCAAAGAGAACCTCAACATTTTCATCTCTGCTACCTCCAGCTCTGCCACCTGTCTTTTCTCCAGGGCCACTGTTTCTAAACCATACAACATCTCTTTCCTCAACACCGTCTTGTACACTTTTCCTTTCATTCTTGCCGATACCTTCCTATCACACCAGACACTTTTCTCCAACCATTCCAACCTGCCTGCACACGCTTCTTCACCTCTTTTCCACACTCTCCACTGCTCTGGATTGTTGAGCCTAAGTACTTAAAATCCTCCACCTTCTTCATCTCTGCTCCCTGTAACCTCAACGTTCCTCTTGGGTTCTTGTCGTTCACACACATGTATTCTGTTATACTGAGGCTAACCTTCATTCCCCTTCCTTTCCAGGGCATACCTCCACCTCTCTAGATTTTCCTGCACTTGTTCTCTGCTCTCACTACAGATCACAATGTCATCTGCAAACATCATAGTCCATGGAGATTCTTGTCTCACCTCGTCTGTCAGCCTGTCCATCACCATAGCAAACAAGAAGGGGCTCAGAGCTGACCCTTGATGCAGTCCTACCTCCACCTTGAACTCTTCTGTCACACCGACAGCACACCTCACCACTTACTTACATCTCTCATACATGTCCTGCACCACCCGAACATACTTCTCTGCCACTCCAGCCTTCCTCGTGCAATACCACAGTTCCTCTCTCGGCACCCTGTCATATGCTTTCTCCAGATCCACAAAGGCACAATGCAGCTCCCTCTGACCTTCTCTGTACTTCTCTATTAACATCCTCAAAGCAAACACTGCATCTGTGGTGCTCTTTCTTGGCATAAAATCAAACTGATGTTCACAAATATCAATCTTTGCCCTTAGTCTAGCTTCGACTATTCTTTCCCATAACGTCATCGTATGGCTCATCAACATTATCCCTCTGTAGTTGCCACAACTCTGCACGTCTACCTTGTTCTTAAAAATGGGCACCAGCACACTTCTCCTCCATTCCTCCAGGTTCCTCTCACTCTCGAAGACCTTAGTGAAAGTTCAAAAAGTCTACTGCTACCTTTCCTAGACACTTCCATACCTCCACCGGTATGTCATCAGGACTAAATGCCTTTCCACTCTTCACCCTTACGAATCTTTGGAAAGTCGGAGAACAAAATTTATTATTATTATTATTATTATTATTATTATTGTTGTTATTAAATGCATATCAGCATGCATACTTGTTTAGAGTTTAAATTCTGTGTAATAAGTTCAAGATTAATAAAATAAGCACGTTGTAATTTTTTAGGGGGCGTGTCTTCACACTGGCTGCAAAAGAAAAAAAAAGTTTGAAATTGAAAAAGTACCAAAAACTCTTTATTCCTCGAAAGCAGCAGGTTGAAGGTAAACACGTGGAGAAAAGACTTGATGGTTGCTTTGATGCAGACGTGCACAAATCACACATCTGCAACTCTACAAGTTGTGCGTGTGTGAGAAACGCGTGCGTGCGCGCGCGCGCAAGGATGGACTCACTTGAAGGTGAGCACGCACAGCGGACGGTAGGACTTGTGGCTCGTGTTGTCCGCCATCCTCTTGCCCCAGAAGTCGTTGGAGAAGATGCTGCGCAGGCTGGAGCCGGGCCTCACGTCCGGATTGTTCACGATAGCCCACACGTCGTCGTGCACGAACTCCCCCCATAGAGAGTTGGAGTAGCAGAGCGCGCACGCGGCGAGCAGCGCGCTGTAGTACGCGAGTAGTGCGGAGACGGACAGCGGCCGCACCTCCGCTCCTGACCCGCGGCTCGTGCTCGTGCTCCCGGTCATGTCGCTCCTCTCCGCACACAGCGCCCGCAGCACCCACAGAGTAAACACGCACTTTCTGCCATTTCCTCCCCGAGACGCACTGACTCCTGCGGTCGAGACACAAACCAGCACTGACGGAGACGAGGACTGGATCGGGGGTAGAACAAGCCAGAAATCCGCCTCTTGGAGCATGCGCAGTGGTAATTGCCTTCAAGAGTCACTTTGCACCGATTCGATTCTTCTACACGGATTCGATTCATCGTGTCGATTCACTTAGCAGAAGACTTGATTGCTGGAGAGATGATGAACCACACAGTCATTTCTCAAACTACTTATATGGTACTTTGAGAGTTACTTGGAGGCTGGAACCTATCTCAGCCGACACGGGGCGAAGGCACAATACACCCTGAACGACTCACCTGCCTGTTGCAGAACCAACACACGCACACACACGCATTAAAAAAAAACACTGACAGGCACACCTAGCGTTAATTTGCAGTAGCCAGTTATACTAAAGTGAACACGGCAGCGGTGGCATGGTGGTAAAGGGCACTGGATCGCTTGTCCTAAGGTTGCAGGTTCGAGTCCCACTCTCCAAAACATTGTCATTGTTCCCCTCAGTGCAGCTAACTGGGTTAACAAAGGCCGGCCATGTCTCTCACTGTCTATGGTGAGAGGTTCATGTCAAAGAACCATTGCTGACTTTCGACTTTAGCCGTCAGTGTGTTTCTGCCCTTGTAAAAGAAAGGGTTGTGTCAGGAAGGGCATCCGACGTAAAAACCTAAGCCAAATCAAACGTGCAAATCAGGTGATTCGCTGTGGTGACCCCTGAAAAAAAGGGGGAAAGTCGAAAGGAAAAAAGTTACTATACTAATGTGAACATCTTTGGACTGTGGGAAGAAACCAGTGCATCCAGATGAAACCCTCACAAGCATGAAAAGAACATGCAAACTCCAAAAAGAACCGCCCATGCCTGAAGCTCAAATCCAGAATTTTCTTGCTGTGAGGCAGATGTGCTCACCACTATATGACCGTATAGGCAAATCCAAACACATACAAGCATTCTGGATCGCAGATCAGTTTTCCAGACAGATATACACGGCTATTTATTCTGCTTACTCAGCCATGTATCATTTGCAAAGATGACAGTTTAAAATTTTTTCAAGTGATAACAAAAACAGTGATAACAGGACTTTATTCATTCATCCGACTAGAGACACAGGGAGGAAGACAGGATACCTTCTGAACAGATCGCAAAATCATCAGAGGGCCAGCACACACAACACACACCGACCTAGGACCAATCTGAACCAGCCACTTCGCTCACTGTTAATTTCTAAAGCATTGATATTGTTCACTAATACATTTTTTTAATTGCTGTCGTGTGAGAGGAAAAAGGTCCAACTCCTCTAGAGAGTGGTGGTTCCAGAGCCCGCTATGGGTCAAAGTGGGCCCAACTATATCTAGTCTCTCGCTCTCAACTTCACACACCAGCTCAGACATCGATATATATCGATACTTTATTAAATCCAGAAAGAAATTCACAGCTCAGGTTCCTTCTCCGCCATGACATTTTATGTAACAGGAGCCAGTCAGAAGGCAAGGATCGGTCCAACAGAACCCATGCCTTCGGCTTCCACCCAGCTCACACTGCACACAACCCCTATATCCCCTCCCACAAGTGGAGGGTACATGGGAGGGCAGACCCATGTTTTTCTCTTTAGGCTGAGTGAGTCCGACCATTAGGTGCTTGCCTTAGAGCCCCCACCCCCAGGCCTGGCTACATGGAGGAGCCCAGCAACATGTGTCAGTGCAAGGGAAACTGCGTCCTTGAAATGCATGATTTGAGTAACCCTGCAAGGGGCATAATGTGATGAGAAACATAGCTCCCAGGATCATTAGGACATGGAATTCCCTCCACCACAAGAAGGTGACAATGCAAGAAGGGATGGGGAAGGGAAGGGTTGCTGCCCCGTGGATTGATAATGATGCAAATAAAACACCTTCATATTACTGGATGTAAATAAAGCAGTTCATAACTACATTTGAAGACGTTGAAGATAATCATTCCCTTAATATAAGTTTTAGTTCTGAGTTAATAACTTAATATAAGCCTTAATTCTTCAGCAGGATTCATGACTTCATGGGACTTATCATCTAAACAGTGTTCTAAGTGTTTGATGTTAATATTAAATATACACAGTGTCTCAAAGAGCCTCACGTGTTTTCCTTGGTTCATGTTCATTTCTCAACATTGTAACTGCATCAATTAAAAAAAACAAAATGGGTTCGCAAGTGGTGCATTGACAGGATGTGTGACAATTAATCTGGAGATCGCAAGTTCGGCTACAGGTTCATGCCACAGACATCCATGACTGGAAGTCCGTGAGAGCTAATTGGTTGAGCTCTCACAGGAGTGAGGGGCGGCATACGCTCACTTCCCTGTCTCACAGCGATCACCAGCCAATCACGGGCGTATGTGAGCTCATTCGTGCAACGGGGTGGATAGCGGTTTCCCTCAGAGCGTGTTAGATCGCCTCCAAATATGCATGTGCTGTCATGGACGGTGTGCGTTCATGCTTTCGCCCCTCCGTGTACAGAGGTGGTCGTGTGATAGGGAAGGCAATATGGAAATTGGCTACGACTAAATGAGGGAGAAAATAGATAAAAAAAAAAACAACAAAAATCATCAAAAAATAACACAAAAAACAAAAGGATGATCTAGATTCTTCATATATATGCACACACACACATATACACACACACACATTTTATATATATATATATATGTATATACTGTATATATAATACATAATAAACAGTATACATACATACATACATGGAGGATGCCGGAGGAGAAGTGTGCTGGTGCCCATTTTTAAGAACAAGGAAGACGTCCAGAGTTGTGGAAACTACAGAAGGATATATTTGATGAGCCATACGATAAAGTTATGGGAAAGAATAGTGGAAGCTAGACTAAGGGCAGAGGTCAGCATTTGTGAACAACAGTTTGGTTTCATGCCAAGAAAGAGCACCACGGATGCAGTGTTTGCTTTGAGGATGTTAATAGCGAAGTACAGAGAAGGTCAGAGGGAGCTGCATTGTGCCTTTGTGGATCTGGAGAAAGCATATGACAGCATGCCGAGACAGGAACTGTGGTATTGCATGAGGAAGTCTGGAGTGGCAAAGTAGTATGTTAGAGTGGTGCAGGACATGTATGAGAGATGGAAGACAGTAGTGAAGTGTGCTGTCGGCCTGACAGAAGAGTTCAAGGTGGAGGTGAGACTGCATCAAGGGTCAGCTCTGAGCCCTTGCTTGTTTGCTATGGTGATGGACAGGCTGACAGACGAGGTGAGACAAGAATCTCCATGGACTATGATGTTTGCAGATGACATTTTGATCTGTAATGAGAGCAGAGAACAAGTGCAGGAAAATCTAGAGAGGTGGAGGTATCCCTGGAAAGGAGAGGAATGAAGATTAGCCTCAGTAAGACAGAATACATGTGTGTGAACAAGAAGAACCCAAGAGGAACGGTGAAGTTACAGAGAGCAGAGATAAAGAAGGTGGAGGATTTCAAGTACTCAGGCTCAACAATCTACTAGGATCCGACCAATAGTTGAACCTTGGATTCAGGAGGAACAATGTGGCCTTCATCCTGACCGTAGCACTCTTGACCAACTCTATACGCTCCACAGGATTCTGGAGGAGGCATGGGAGTTTGCCCAATCTGTCCACATGTGTTTTATGGATTTGGAGAAGGCTTTCACCCATTTCCTTTTGGCTCCATCAAGTCGCGACCTCCAGCTCTCATTGGAGCGATTCGCAGCCGAGTGCGAAGCAACCGGAATGAGAATCAGTACCTCCAAGTCCGAGATCATGGTTCTCAGTCGAACAAGGGTGGAATGCACCCTCCGGGTCAGGAATGAGGTCATGCCCCAAGTGGAGGAGTTTAAGTATCTTGGGGTCTTGTTCATGAGTGAGGGATGGATGGAGCAGGAGATCGACAGACGGATCGCTGCAGCCTCTGCTGTTAAGTGGAGCCTGTAATGGTCCGTCGTGGTGAAGAAGGAGCTGAGCCGCAAAGCGAAGCTCTCAATTTACCAGTCGATCTATGTTCCAACCCTCACCTATGGTCATGAGCTTTGGGTAGTGACCGAAAGAACAAGATCGCAGATACAAGCGGCTGAAATGAGCTTCCTTCGCCGGGTGGCGGGGTTCTCCCTTAGTGATAAGGTAAGACGCTCTACCATCTGTGGAGAGCTCGGAGTAGATCTGCTGCTCCTCTGCATTGAGAGGGGCCACGTGAGGTGGCTCGGGCATCTGGTCAGAATGCCTCCCGGACGCCTCCCTGTTGTGGTGTTTCGGGCATGTCCAACCAGGAAGAGACCCCGGGGTCGACCTAGAACATGCTGGAGGGACTATGTCTCTCAGCTTGTCTGAGACCGCCTTGGTGTCCCTCCAGGAGAATTGGAGGAAGTGGCTGGGGAGAGGGACGTCCGGACCTCTTTGCTTAGGTTGCTGCCCCCACGACCCGACCCTGGAGTTAGCGGAAGATGATAATGATGATGATGATGAGGCTCAACAATCCAGAGCAATGGAGAGTGTGTAAAAGAGGTGAAGAAGCGTGTGCAGGCAGGTTGACAGCCGCGTGTGACAGCCACGCCCCTCTCCAATGTGCAGAGAGAGCCGCAAAAACCAGAGCCTCTCACAAAAAGAAACCATAACACACTAAAATAAAAATCACAGTACAGTTAAAGCATAACAACAATAAAGATAACAATTTTAACCTTTATGGTGGTGAGCAGTTGAAGGGGCAGTGGTGGTCTAGTGGTATAGGGCACTGGATCGCTGATCCAAAGGTTGGAGGTTCGAGTCCCACTCTCCACAGAGTTGTCACTGTCCCCCCCAGTGCGGCTAACTGGGTTATCAAAGGCGGGCTATGTCTCTCACTGTCCATGTAAAAGAACCATTGCTGATTTTCGTAAAGAGTAGGCCCTCATTATTCGCAAGGGTTTGGTTCCGGGCCCTCCTGCGAATGAAGATATTCCGCAAGTTCTGTACCTGGAAGTAGACCCCTATGTATCACATTACATGTGCTAAAATATGCTTCTTAAACACATTTTATAGACAGTCTTACTCATTAATACTGTATTTTTTTAAGACATTAAGACAGTTGTCACTGTCCCCCAGTGGAGCTAACTAGGTTATCAAAGGCCGGCCATGTCTCTCACTGTCTATGCCTTTGGTGTGAGGCATGTAAAAGAACCATTGCAGACTTCGTAAAGAGTAGACTGCAAAGCCTTCCGTGTGTTTCTGTCCCTTGCTAAAGGGTTGTGTCAGGAAGGGCATCCGACGTAAAACCTATGCCAAATCAAACGTGCAAATCATTTGCTGTGGTGACCCCTGATAAAGGGAAAAAGCTGAAAGGAAATCTCTCTCTCTCTCTCTCTCTCTCTCTCTCTATGTAGTAAAATGTAATAATGATTAAGAAAAACGTATTTTTTTTACTGTGATATTTATTGATAATAAAGTACAGTATAAACATACAGCACTGTAGTTTTCAAAAATGCCCATGAGGGGGAGGCATTGCATTATATTTACTTTGCATTGCATTATGGTATTTGTCGGCGTGATTTTGTTTGTGTGTTCTCGTCGACATGTCTATCGTGAAATTAATCCGCTACATTGAGAATTTTTGTGTTTTTGAACTGCTGTGTTGGTGGAATTCCAAACCCTTGTGCTCATTTCAAGAAGTGTTCTCACCATCAGTGAGTGCGGAGAAAGAGAGAGATTTTTCCGCCGCCAGGGTTTGTACTGTAAATCCAGGAATGGAAATCACAGCTGAAGTAAGAGACGAAGCATGAGATCTCGTTTATGCACAGCAATCTCAGAATTAAATAACTCTCCTCCCAGAGACAAAATAAAAGACTGGGTGTGGTTCAGTCTTCACGCTGAGAATGGAGCAGTCAGTGCAGCATTAAGCATTAATATTATTTAAAAGAATGTTGAGCAGGCTTCTTCTTCAAATTAGTCTTCATATACTTTTCTGTGTTGCTGTCATTTTATAAATTAAAACTATGACAAAACAACATTAATATAATGAAGAAAGAAAAAGAAGATCCCACGAAGGGAGTGATGGTGACGTGGGCTACCCAACACATCTGGCTGCACCCCATCCCTTCCTTCATGGGATAGATATTCTTTTTCTTTATAAAAATACAAGGACTCAAATGCATTCATTGATTTTCTGAACCGTTTCATTCTAATTAAGGTCGCAGGGAGGTTGGCGATTTTTTTTTTAATCTAAATATTTTTGTTAAAAACAGAATTGTAATTTAATTGTCTCTGCAGTCGTTTATATCAATGTAACATGCTGTCTTTTATATTACCATAAAGGAAAAAGGGGAAAAACATACTCTGCAGTGTTATTTGATTTTAAATGTCAAAAAAGGATTTGTGGCTCCCAGCGTTTTCTATACTGTGGAAAACGGGTCCAAATGGTTCTTTGAATGGCAAAGGTTGCTGACCCTGAACTAGGAATATTCAGAATACTAAGGCAGGTTCCATTCTGAGGATGACCTTGTTTCATACAACATTCACCTTCTTCGCACTTCCACAAAAACGCGATACTACACTAGCTCTGATTGCCTTTTCATTTTTCTTTATGTAGTGGACTGTACTTTCATTCACTTTATAATGGCGCCCTGTGCAGCAAAACGTTCTCCTTCCTGAATCATATCAAGCAGTTCTACTTTTTCATGCAGCGTCATTACCTTTTTCTGGCGCTTTGGTGACTTACCAGAAGCCTGAGAAGGTGCGCAGCGTTTGGATTTCATGATGGAGCTTAACTGTAATTAAAAACAAACACACTTAAAAAGCACATGCACAAAGTGTGCACGAATGAGGAAAATGGGGAGGAAAATAGAGATGTCTCCATCTGGGAAAGGATACAAAGTCATTGGTAAATCTTTGGGACTCCAGCAGACCACTGTCAGAACCATTGTCCATAAAGGGAGAAGGCATGGCACAGTGGCGACCCTGCCCAGGAGTGGCGACCTACCAAAATTACTCCAACAGCACAGTGCAGACTAACCAGAGAAGTCACAAAGGATCCAAAAACCACTTCTAAACAACTACAAGTCTCACTTGCCGCAGTTAATGTCAATGTTCATGACTCCACCATAAGAAAGACACGAGGCAACAAAAATGGCATACATGGAAGAGTTCTGAGGCAAAAGCCACTGTTGATTAAAAAGAATATCAAGGCACAACTCACCTTTACCAAGAATCATCTTGATCGTCCCCAAAGCTTTTGGGAAAATATCCTCGGGACTGATGAAACGATGAACTTTTAGGAAGAAATTAATCCTGTTACATCTGTTCCTTTTATCAAATGCAGATGGTGCCAACAGTGAAACGTGGTGGTGAAAGTGTGATGATTAGGACCTGGGCGACTTGTCATGATTGATGGAACCATGAATTCTGCTCGCTACCAAGAAATCATGGTGAAGAATGTTCATCCATCAGTCCGAGACCTCAAGCTAAAGCGCACCTGGGTTCTGCAGCAAGACAATGATCCGAAGATCACCAGCAAGTCCACTTCTGAATGACTAAAAAAGAACAAAATGAGGGTTTTGGAGTGGCCTAGTCAAAGTCCTGACCTGAACCCTATTGAGATGCTGTGGCATGACCTTAAAAAGGCTGTTCATGCCCGAAAACCATCCAATCTGGTTGATCTGAAACAATTCTGCAGAGAAGAGTGGGCCAGAATCCCATCACAGCCATGTGAAAGACTCATCGCAAATGCTTGACTGCAGGTATTGCTGCAAAAGGTGGACTAGGTTTGGGGGCAATTACTTATTCACATGGGCCCTTGTAGGTCAAATGCTTTTTTCCCCTTAAGAAATGCAATTGGCACTGAAAACTGCATTTTGTGTTTACTTGTGTTTTATATTTGTATAATATTTAGGTTTGCTTGATCGGAAATGGATGACTGTGCCAAACGTGCAAAAAATGTCAAAAATTGGTCAGGAGCAAAAACTTTTGCACAGCACGGTATGCACACACACACACACACACACACACACACACACACGTATGAATAAAAGCCACCCTTGTGCTGTTAGTGTGACAGATACAATAATACTACGTGACAAAATTCATCATAATTGCAAAGAGATTTCTGTTGCTAAGCAACCTTGTTCATCATGTGGCATGCATTTATACATGCTCTTAAAGTGTGGGATTCAGAATAGCGACACAGAGGTGATATAGTAACAGACTCGATTTTATTACTTAAGTTAATTCTCGAAATTTACTACTAAAAAAAATTCACAAAGAAGTCAAACATAGAAACATGTAACAAATATAAAGCACAGTCTTCTCAGTATGTATCTCACAAGCTAGACATGAACATTCCTTCAAAACAGTGAGTGTCATCACATGTCTACCTTTAATAGCAAAGCACTCTCAAAGTAGACGCTCAGCCTATCCGAGCTGACCGAGAGGGAAATATCCAAGTCCGGGAAATCATACAGTTAGAGTTTAGGTTCTCGAACATGAATCTGAACTTACTGCTCACCCCCCCTCTCTCTCTCCGTCTCTCTCGCTCTCTCTCTCTCTTACACACACACACACACACACACACACACACACACACACACACACACACACACACACACACACACTCACAGCTACTGAGTTAGGCTTGTAGGAGGACAAGGCCTCTGTTCCGCAGTGGTCCTGCTGGGATTCTGGATCTGCTGAGCCACTCGTAACCTCAGCTGAAAAGAGGCAGGTGTTGCTCTGATCATGTTTTTATAAAGTCAGGACACTGGTTCTGGAATTAAAACCATTGCGGATCCAAACCGTACACTCTTGTCTTCATCCAAGCGTTCTGGTACCTCCTATACAAAACAGATTTCTCTGTGTGTGAGTGAGAGAGAGAGAGAGAGAGAGAGAGAGAGAGAGAGAGAGAGAGAGAGAGAGAGAGGGAGAGAGAGAGAGAGAGAGCAAAGTGAGATGTAAAACACTTGGGTCATTTGGTTCGACTGTAAAATTCTGATCACATCACATTTCATATTAAATTTAAAATATTGTGGTATGAGAGGTTAAAAAAAACAAACAAAAAAAAACCCTCTAAATAATACTGCCCGGGACTAGCACTTGTTTTTAAGCGTTTTCATTCAATGGGTTGGGTTAAAAGATTCCATACAAATGGCTCATTTCAGCGATTTAACACTTTTCAGGAAGTAATGTCTCTTCGGTTATATTATAACACGAGTGTTTCTTATATCTGTGTTTCCATGACCCGGAGAAGGGCAGTGGAATCCTTTCCTTTCGTCATTTCTTCAAAATGTGATGTTTTCTGAGGAAAACAGCATTTCCGGGTTCGGTTTCCAATACAGTGGTACTTCACCTTACGAAATTAATCCGTTCCAGAGCCTTTGATTTTTCGTAAATTGAACCGCATTTTACAAGTAAAACGTGTGATTCGTTCCAAGGCCCCCAATACTACCCCCTAAACCCTTTTAAAATGATAAAAGCACACCTTTTAAGAACTCTGTCTGCTTCAATATCGTACCGATGGTAGACGGGTTTGGCCATATTCCTTTGTGATATCACTCGAGCCCGTTTCTTCTTCTCACCTGCACCGGAAATCACACGCGCGTGTGTTTGTGTGCGTGCGCGTGTGTGTACCATGTCTTCTTCGCAGAGTTATAATCTTACAAGTGTTTATGGAAGGTTAAAAGCCCAAAAGGTCAGAGTTACTGTGGTTTCATGCTTCAATTCTTGAAGCATGAAACCACAGTAACTCTGTCCTTTACACGAAAAGCATTATGGGAGATGCAGCTGCATAATAGCCAATGGGAGGGAGCTGCGTCATCGCTCCTAGCCAATGGGAGGCCAGCTGGGCGGGATGTTGGGAGATAGCCAATAAGAGAGGGCTGCGTCATCCCTCCTAGCCAATGGCAGGTCAGCGGGATGGGATGTTGGGAGATAGGCAATGGGTGGTAGCTGCGTCATCCTTCATAGCCAATGGAAGGCCAGCGGGGCAGGATGTTTGAACGTCATTGATGGGAGAGCAGCTCGTGAATTGTTTGAATGGTTCGTTTCATCAGAAGAACTTGTTTCGTATACAGAGACAAAAATTTTTTGGAAAATGTTTTTCGTAACCTGGATTTTTCGTTTGCTGGGACTATTGTAAGGTGAGGTACCACTGTATCCAACTTCCTGACAGTTCCGCCCATAATCTAGCAACAACAGTGTTTCCTGCTTAGCGGATAGAAAATCGACTGAAGCAAATAGATTTTTTTTAATTTTTTATATTTTTATATCTGCACTTTGCAATTCAAATCAAAACGTTTGCGACTCCATTATATTTTGCAGTGTAAGTACGTATACGTCACGCAAAAGTTGTGAGAGGGTCACACAACAGTCTGAAACTGATTTGCGAAGGTTTAGTGAAAAAAAAAAAATCTCCAGTTGTCAATTAGTTGTGTTTTGCTCACTTTTTATTCTCGAAACTATTCGCTTTTTATAAAATTAAATAATAAAAACAATTAAAAAGCAAATAAAATATGAAGGATGACACAATACACAGAATACGGCAAGTCTCACACTTTCCACAGGCTCCCGCACTATTAACCCTGAGATCGCAAGTTCGAATCCCAGTTAATGCCTCAGCCATCTGTGACCGAGAGTCCATGGAAGCTAATTGGACCAGTTCCTATTGCGATCGCCAGCCAGACACAGGCGTCCGCGAGAACATCTGTATGGTGGATAGCGCTTTCAATCAGAATGCGTGTGCATGCTTTTGCCCCTCACTGGTTAGTGATCATGTGATAGGGACGGTTATACCTGATGGGTAGGAATTGGATACTATTAAATTGGGAGGGAGGGAACAAACCAAAAACGAATGAAAAAAATAATTTTTCAGCGAAACAATGCTGCAGACTGTTTGACAAGAGTTTGCGACGACTCCACGTGAGAGCCTCGTTCCGTGACATTCGTGGAAATTTCAAACATGTTTGAAGTTTTTGCGCGATGACCTCACAAACCAGGAGACCAAAATGAGAACATTTAGAGAATAAAAAGAGACAACCAACTGTGCAATGATTCATTCATTAATTTTCTGAGCCACATAATCCCAATTAGGGCAACGGGGAGGCTATCTCAGTCAATACTGGGTGTAGGCGAGGTACACCCTGGACTGCTCACCAGTCCATCACAGGGCAACACAGACAACTATTAACACACACACACACACACACACACACACACACAAACACACCTCAGGGAAATTTGGAACAGCAAATTTCCCAAATGTGCAGGTCTCTGAACTGAGGGAAGAAACTGGAGTGCGCGGAGGAAACCCTCCCACACACAGGGAGAACATGCAAACTTCTCACAATACCGTCCCCGTGGAACCCCGGACATTTTCGCTGTAAGGTGAACATGCTACCCCACAACACCATCATGCCGCAGAAAAAAAAGTATAAAGTTGTAAATACATCATCACTTTTACGTCTCTACTCAACGTCTCTGTGGAATTACTGTTACCACCCCAAAATAAATTATTTAAAAAATATCAACATGTCCTAAAGTTGTCAATGATTCCAAATTTTTTAAAGTGAGATAAGCTCCTAATATCCGACGCTGATCTTTTTTATCCGTTTAATAAACTAAAATAGAATTTTAAAATTGAATTATCATATAAAGCATCGGGACGGGGCAGTGGCGGTCTAGTGGTATAGGGCACTGGATCGCTGATCCAAAGGTTGGGGGTTCGAGTCCCACTCTCCACAAGGTTGTCACTGCCCCGCCCCGCCCCCCCCAGTGCAGCTGACTGGGTTATGAAAGGCCGGCAATGTCTCTCACTGTCTATAGTGAGAGGTTCATGTAAACGAACCATTGCTGACTTTCGATAAGAGTAGCTGCAAAGCCGTCGGCGTGTTTCCGCCTGGCGAGCTGTCCAGGGTGTACTCTGCCCTCGCCCAGAGTTGGCTGGGATGGGCGCCAGCCTCCCCGCGACCCTAATTAGGATTAAGCGGTTACAGAAAATGAACTGATATAAAGCATCGCAAAAATCAAATCCAATTATCAAGATAGACATTTCACTCTATCTGCATGTTTTCTGTTTCCCTACAGAGAGACAGCTTCAGAGGCAGGAGGTGCTCACCACAGGCCATTTCCTGCTGTGTTCCTCCTCTGCTGGGCCAAACTGTAGATCTCCTGCAGCTGCTTCTTCTGTTCTTCACTCAGAGACTGCGTCAACATCTGATACCAGCCTGCGTCCGAGCTCTGCACGCCTGCAGTCCAACATAATCACAACACTGTGAGCTAGTCAAGCTAAAACAAACAAGCAAGCAAACAAACAAACAAACAAACAAACAAACAAACAAAAAAACAAACCTAGCCCTATTCAGGGTGTATTAGTTTTCCATCTCAATAGTTCATGTGTTTGGTGAATAATTTTGGTGCACGGCTCTAATGGAAAGGTAAAAGTATAATGGACGGCAACGTACGAAGCAGGGAGGCGGAAAAGAACTGATACTCGTCTTCGCCGTTGTCGTATTCCAGCGTTGTGCTGTACTCCTCCAGCGCTGTGCCCTCCAGACCATCATCATCCCAGTAATCTTCGTCATCCTCATCCTCATCCTCTTCATTGCCATTGCCGATCGCACTGGAAGAGCAGGATGGCTGCATGTTGGATCTTTTCTCTCCTGCTTCATCTTCATCACTGGGAATCTCCTCTGGGAGGAAAAAAAGTGCCTGGTTAATATCTTATACATGGAAATTATTCATATTTTATGTTTGTTTGTTTTCAGGGGTGTGCGGGTTCAAAATAAGGCAAGATAAATCTAGATATAGTACGCTTCCAAAACATCATGAAACAGTCTTCCAGGCACCATGGCTTGTCTTCAGCCATCATAAACCTAAATATTATTAAAGAAAATAATGAACTTAATCACAATATGCTAATTTTTGAGAAGGACCAGTATAATTAAATGATTTGTAAAAATGAGTAAATGGATAATTATGTCAATTATGTACATGCAAATTAATTTTAGCAGACCTAGCACACATCAGCTGACAACAATCCACCTTAAAATAAATAAATAAAACACAAACAGCAGGTTACTGTGAAGACGCAACACTTAACCTAATGTACTGAACAACGCACAGCTATGTGAGCAAAATGAAATGTGTACAAGCAGAAAACAAGGCCTTGCAGGTGATGTGTGGCGTAGTACTAAAGATAGAAAGAGCAGATTAGATAACATTCTCATGCGAGACTCGTACCATTCTCGTCCTCTTCAGTGCCCTGTGTTCTGGAGAACTGCCCAGGCTTGCTGAGCACTTGTGAAGTGTAGATATGCTTGAGGCCCAGGAACAGAAGCAGGATGGAGGGAATAATTTGACCAGCCACCCCTTCTAAAACTGCCGGCCGGCTGGACAAGTCCATTAGCAGGCTCAGGCCGATGATGCACATCTTACGGTCGTGCAACCTGCAAACCGTGACATTGTTTAGAGATACATATGTTTATGTAGGTATGTATATATG